>CM045496.1:35266722-35866722 GCA_024704745.1 Rosa lucieae
GAAAGATCTCACATTGGAAAAGTGACAAATAAAATATAACTTATAGTGGGTGGATCTCACCCAATTGTACCGAGGTCTTTTGTGATTAAAACCCAACACCTATCGGGTGGTTAAGTTGGGACAGTATTGGTACAATGGTGGGCCACAGGCCACGCTTGTCGCTGTTTAACAATGAGTTTGGGAATAAGAGCATCCCCAAAGTTGGACCTGCCTATCAAACGATGCTGTGAAGGATAATATTACATTATAGCACTAAAAATGGAAAGAAAAGACTCATAATTTCTTGCAATGCAGATTACATAGCAACCTAAACAACAACAGCACCAATAACAAAGCAACCAAAATCAAAAGACAAAACCATATATGGCGAGACACAAAATGTAACTAACTAACTAACTATGCCAATAATTAAATCAACCATTCAACCTGCTTGCTTGCACGCATAAATTTACAATGATTATCAACCCTAAGATTTAACCTGATTCCTCAAACCATTGATTTACCGTATAAAATTTCTTGTTATACTGATAGCCTTTAAAAGGCATTGCAACAGAATTTTCCTAAAGTTTTCACCTTGCGCGTTACCGTAACCCCAAATTACCAAAGTCATGTTCTTTGTAAATAAATCCACACCTACATCAAAATTACCCAACATTACATTACATCCGCCTCAAATCTCAACAAAATGCGAGATTGTTGAGCTTATTGGTTACTGCTGGCTTTTTCTTCAAATTTTTAAATAAAACAAAAAGGAAAAAAAAATTCACTTTCCTCCTCCAAATTATATTCTTCACATCATAAACGGACACTAATCAACACCACTTCATTTCCCTCAAATTTTTTTTTTCTCACAATTTCATCAAAGAAGATCAAAAACTAACTTTTTTCACAAGAAATTCCAAAAATCTAAAAAATTAAGAGAAAAAGAAAAAGCAATTACCTCGAATAGTATCTTCGGGAGAAGAGAACTCTTCGATGTCATCTTCAATACTCCAAAATTTGGGCCATTTTTTATTGCCTTGGAAACTTCAAGATGTCGCGTCATACACATTTAGATATTTGTTTTCTTAGAAAAAAGTTTTCTAATTTTTTTTTTTCTCAAATTGCTTAGACTTATAATTTGAGACTTGTTGGTTAAAAAGGGAATGCATGGTTATTTGAAATTGGTGGTTCTTATATGTGTTGAGTAAAGTTCATGGGTTCGCCTATTGTACACTAATGTACAAATATATCAAGTAAACTAGTTTGATATTAGTCTGCCATGCATGGAACCAGTCTACGTATGTATTTAATTAATCTACTTCAATGTATCGGTGCATATATGTACCATAAAACTTTCAAAATTCATTGCCTTCACATTTTACATAATATATTTCACATTTTCCAATTGAGAAAAGGAAAATAAAAAACAAATTTAGCTAATTAGGCACACCCAAAAACCAAAACTAGAGCACTAGCATCTATAAAGGATGTAGGACACAGAGAGATATTTCACATAAACGTGCCTAGCTAGTTGACTTTGTTTGGAAAGCACTTGGCAGTTTCAAGATTCCATCTCAGGGAACATAGTGATGAAAGTAGCGATACTAGCTAGTACATTACAGAAACAATAACTAATAAGCATCGGCAGCATCATTCTCAATCATATAGTTCTAGACTTCTCGCTGACTGGTCTTGTTCTTCAGTATCCACATGCCTGCAGAAGGATATCAATATCTCTGCAAGCCTACGATATCGATATTGAATCACAAGGTGCAATCCATTGCAATGAGTCCATCAATTCCAAATAGTATCTACTTCCCTCTATTGGTGGGTTGGTGGACTCCACACCTTCACCAGTTCACCTCCACAATGCTACTTTCAAGCAATGGTGAAAAGAAGGTCATTTTTCTATAATTCATGGAAACGATGAGAGCCTTCACATCTATATTAAAGAGGCATATTTCAACGCTGCAGCCAAATCCTTTAAGAAAACTGATCATCCTAGGAAAATGTGTCGAGTATGACTAGAACTGGTCTTTGTCCGAAAGTTCCCCAACTGAAATTTTGGCTCTCCAGGATTTAATAGAAACTTTTGAAAGTACTAGGATGGCCTTGGGGGGGGGGGGGGGGGGTGAATAGGCAACTGATCTCAAGGATTGTAATAAGATTGTTATCCCAAGACAATGAAAAATAGAACAAGCAGAAATCAACATGTCAAGCAAACACACATATAAGAACCAAAAACACAGAAGATGTTTACGCAATAAAAATCCTCAAGGTGAGGTAAACAACTACGTGGCTTTAACTCTTGAAGGTCAAGTGCTCAAGCACACACTATAGGATAGTAGTCAAATTGCAAAGTATACTTACAATCTCTCGGATAACTCTGGATGCGGTTACCTCTAGCTAAACTCATTCAAGCCGGTTGAACTACTTCACACCAATTTTCTCACTATCTCTAGATGCACTCCACACGTATCAACTCGTCAATCTTCAATTCTCGAATATGCTTGACTCCTAACTGAACTCGTAGGACTTCCAAGACATAAGAATGATATGGATGATGTATGAATGAATTCTTGACTCACTAATTCACTTAGACATGGAACAAATGAATTAATGGTCAAGACACAGCTTTGCCTTATGAAACAAAAGAACTTTTCTATCGTGCAAAGCTTTCACAAGAAAATAGTTTTGCGCAAAGCTTATATATGCGTCCAACAGCTTTCCCCCTAAATCTCTTAGGGTATCATCAATTGTATTAAACAGTTTGACACCAATTAGGAAACAACATTTCCAAAAAGATAGCATGATAAACAAGGAATATTTTATCATAAAGATAAAAGATATATGCTTAAATAACGCATCAAGGACTTACTGACTGACATAACCATTTGAAATAAACTTCCTTTGGAAAACAGAACACACAGACAACGTACCATGCATGGACTCAATATAGACTACTAAAGGATTGACGCAAAATGCAATGAATCAATCTTACCTGAAAACTTCCATACGAGTTAGTAGGATCTTGTCATGCATTTCATGCCTTGAACTTTAATTCCAATTATTAAGATCATTCTTCTCAAACACACTCTTAAGCTAGAACTCTCTAGTTTTGTATAAAGGGAATGCCAACATACAAGTTCCTATACTAACAACTTTGGCACTCAAATAACCAGAAAATAAAATAAAATTCATCCATTTCAGAAGAGAGAGAGAGAGAGAAAGAGGTTTGTGAGTGTCTGTGTGTGAAATGGTGCTCTAATATGGCCTGCATCAGGCTGTAAAGACAAGAAGAATAATGAATCTTAGTATCCACATCATACAACAGACCCCATAACTACCTGCCCCTTGAGAAGACGAAATACTACAACAACATGTACACACGCACAAAAAATATAGCACGTAAGGACCCGGGATTTTCGGAACACATAAACTGAATGCGTAGTTGTCATCCACGGTAACTTGTAGGTCATAGTTCCATCTTAAAACATCTAGAATGAGCTTGAACCAAACATCACAAATCTTATCAAAAGACAAAAGGCTAATAAATTCTCAACAACCAATTACCATACTACGAGATACTAAGCAGGAAAGTAATACAAAGGATATGGAATTGAATATATCCTTCTCAAGATAAACAATTAAGCTATCATTCATCCATTGATCTCCCATTCGATTGCGAATTCGATTCTTTATAATATTCATGGCAGAGAAAGCTCTTTCAACAGAGGCTGTTGCAACAGGAAGTACTAGAGCCAAAGTGATCAGCAAATAAATATAAGGATATGTCTTATGCTTTCTTGTCTCAACTAATTTCTTTTGCAAGATCAGCAATCCCTTGCAATTCTTGGAACTTGTTGTTAGATCACATATCATCAATATAAGTCTCTAACTGACATTCTAGCAACAACAACTCTGATGTAGAAAAATCATGAGGATAAAGCTCAGCAAGACGCATCAAACTTTGCTTATTATAAGCTGCAAATGAATAATTAGGACTTAGAGTTGCCAAACAAAGGAGAAGTTCAGTAGTAGCCTCACTATAGAAGAAGAAAAGGTCTGGGGTCGTATGGGACTCTGGCAATAGGGATCAGCCTTTGCATATATAAAATTATATATGAATGATAGAGAGTTGTGAGATGGAACCGTACTTATCCATTATCAATTATAAATTATATGTCAACATATATATATATATATATATATATATATGTGTGTGTGTGTGTGTGTATATATATATATATATTAGAAAGGAAACTTCCTGAGTGAACATATAACATGGGCCTTATAAAAAAAAAATGCTCAGTTGCCAAATGTCAAAAGCGAACTGGGGGCAGCTGCCCCCACTCGTCCCTCTGTGCGTCCGCCACTGGATATGTATAGAGAGTATCAATTCTTTACTTTTTTTCTTTTTTCTTGGGGCAAAGCTTTTTGGCAGTCTGGATATCCACTACTCCAAGGGGGAGATTGTAAAACATTAAATGGACCTAATATTATCTACATGAAGTAAATAACAATTTGATTAAACTTATTACAATAAATAGGAAATATATGAATTATCTACCTAGTCACCTAAAGAGTTTTGTGTCAAGGAATCCATTTTGATAAAGATAAATATCTAATTGTATCATATGATAACACTATAGCATCTTTACAGGTAAGTCATAGGCTTGCATACTATGTTATGGGAAGGCCTTTTGGCGTGTGGCTGCTTGAAGATTGGTGCTTGGAGCCTTGTGTTGAATAGATGTGTTGCTGTTGTTGCTCTTGAGAAATGGTTGTAGTTGATGAAGCAGGTAATTCACTCTTGCTTTGTTCTAATTCTTGTTGTCTTGATCATTTAGTTGTGTTTATGTGTTTTTGTGAAATGATCTTGGATTGCTCATTAAGTCAACAGCTAACCCACTAGCTTGGCCACTTTGACCAGGTATGTGCCATTAGAGATGATGATGAACTTATTAGCACCTTCAGAGATGACGATGAACTTGAGAGAGGTGAAAATATTAGGATGTAGGCAGGGGCGGACCTACTATACGGTACGACGGGGTCCGGACCCCCCCCCCCCCCCCCTCTTTTACAATTAAGAGAGATAATCAACATTCTTTCAAAAACACTCAGGCAATTGGACCCTCACCACCACGATTCGTCAAACAAAGAATATATTTTAAGAAAGAAAGCATTAGTTTTGGTTTTCTAATGAAGTTTGATAGTCTCGTAAAAGCGTTAGGCATCAGAAGAAGATATCGTTGAACAAGGTCAACTAATGGAAGGCAGCACTTCAAGAGGTTGCAGATCAGCAAGACTGGTATTCCAGAATAAATTAGGCAATTGGTAAAGGGACAATTTTAAGGGATTGAGACGCACAATAAGTGACTGACAATGAAAATTCCAATAAGTAGTTGTTTGAATTTCAGCAGTTATATTAATACATGTGACTAATGAGATTTACTTCTCTCTCGTAAGTCGTAATCCATCAAACGCATCACGATTCCTAACTGCCATCGATTCCTGCAACCCCCTCAACACCATCACGATTTTGAGCTCTCTCACAAGACGGCGGCCAACTGTAGTGACTTGTGGAGGATCTTGATCTCAATCCAGGGCCCCTCCTACGCACAGTTTCGGGTGTCCTGCCCTGAGCTAGATCTGGATCAAATAAAATATAACAAATATATTATATAAGGGTATTAGCAAATTTTTTTTTTTTCCTACTTTATTTTAAGAGAAATTTTAAATACACACCCCTAATTACTTAATACACATCCCTATTATTTTATATTTCAAATTAGATTTTGTAGGTAGGTTGAATGACCAAAACAGACATCTATGCATTAGAAAGAAAGAAAAAATAGTTATATTTTCCTTATATAGAATAATTTATGTATAAATAGTTAGATAAACACAATAAATTTCTATACATGGCCTCCTAATTTAGTACAAGAATAAAGTTAGAAACTATCTAATTTAATTTTTTAAATAAATTGTAATTAAATGAGGTTAGAGCCTAATTTAGAATTGCAAAATCAAATCAATGGTATTAAATGTTTTTAAAATGGATCGTTTTACTCCCATTTTTAGTTAATTTCATTTTCTTTCTTTTTTCTAAGAGATACAATTAATCCATTATTTTTCTAATATAAAACATCACGGGTGAAAAAACTTTATAATTGTTAATTTGTTTGGCCCCTCTAATGACAACTTTGTAGTTCCACCATTGGAGAGAAACTAGTGATATAGTTGTGGTTAAATGTTTAACTCATAATTTTATACTTGATCAACATGGTGTTTGGTAGATGAGAACTCAAATAATATAAAACCTATTTATATGTATTTATTTAAAGGGAACAATAATAAATCTTTATGGATTTCTGAATAAGTAACACAAATAATCAATATGGTTATTTAAAAACATCAATATACTAGAATATACTAATCATATTAAATAGTAGCCTTAATATAGTCAAATAATAGGATATTTCATGATTTTTAAGATTAAGGATATTTTAGGTACTTTTGGTTGTGTATTTAGTAGAATATTAGAATGAGAAATTAAATGAGTGGTGCATTAAGTATAGAGTGTGTATTAAGTAATTAGGAGTGTGTATTTAAAACTTCTCTTATTTTAATGCTTCAATCATCAAACTGAGTTTGTGAAGTTGCAAAAGCTCTTATGTATTTTTTTTTTTTTTTTTTGAAAGGGGTTTGGAACCCAGCCTAGCTGGGAGGCTCAGCCTAGCTGGGTTTAAGTTATAAACGTTACTCTGACTATGTGCCATTTTACACTCTGATATTTCAACTTTATAAAGTACTATTTTGATACCTCACATTATTTTTATCGATTAACTTTCATATTTTCTACCAAAAATAACGATGTCCGATTAACTTTTATATTTTCTACCAAAAATAACGATGTCAACTAATACCCTTTTTTTCAAAGGTGTTTTCATCTCTTTGCATTTTTTTTTCCATCTCTCTCCTCTAACATCTCTGTTTTTGCCTCTTCATCATGAGCAATTAAACCTCGAGTTTTTTTCAAAGGTGTTCAATAGTAGCTTCATCTAAAAATCATCTCTTCTTTCCTCATAAAATATCTAAAATGAAAACTGTAACTTCAATTCATTTAAAAATCATGTTTTCTTTTGCAATTTAAGATAGAAAACATGAGATACCTAAACTGAAATTTGTATATTAAACTTTTTTTTTTTTTTTTTTTTTTTTTTTAAAAAACCACCCCACTCACACCCTTGATGGGGCTCGAACTCCTGACCTCTTATATATGAGACCAAAGCCTTACCACCCTACCAAACACACACACCCAATTAAACATAATTACATATATGTTTTTCTGTCAATAACCAATATTAATTATATTAGTAAACCACTAAACCAGCTTAAAGATCAAGTAGGTTAAGGTTCTCACCCTTTATACGCTGCATTGTAGCTTTTGCAGATCTTTGACTAGACAGTACTGCCAGATGGATCTTCTTCTGAGATTTCAACCCAAGAACAAATAATAAGAAATGCAAATCAACAGAGAAGAAAAAATTCCACAACAAATTAGGTAGGATTGTGATTTGATATATCATAAATGATCCTTAATTAGGGCTTGAAAAAATGAATTAACTGGGGCCTAAATCAATAAAACTATTCGATATTTGGTTTCAATATTGGGCCAACCGATCAATACGGGCTCGGAACGGAACCTATCCGACATATAGTTGGGAGATTGAAAATTTTGACAAGTTTGGCTTAAATTCAAATGCTCATCTAAATCACAATCCTCAATTTTACTTCGTACAGTAATAAAATAAAACGAGATGTTCTCCAAAAAACTGTTACTGGCCGGGTTCAGAGGATGCACCAAACAGCTCCAGATGTAAAAACGCTCCGTTTGATCGCAATAGAAGAAAGAAAATAAGATGAAAAAAAAAATGCATAATAATAAATTGAAGGTTGGACGGACCAGGATTGGATGCTTCTTCTTCCCATCCTCGGCGGGCTTGGCATGATCGCCGTGTTGTCGGACCCTCCTGGCAATGTTCTTGACGACGCGGCCGACGTCTTTCCTCCAGTTGCTTGAGTCCTGCTGGACGTCCCAGTCGTTGTGCAAGTAGCTCTCCATTCCGATCTGTGAGTCGGAGGCGAAGCCAAACGAGTCAAACTATTCCTGCGTCGCTCCTTTTATGTTCATATAGACTAGATTCCAAACACACCCATAATTACGTGGGAAGTAACGTCGAGAAAATTGTTTTTGATTTTTTGTGTTAACTGTTTTTTGGTTTTTTTATTTATTTTATTAACTATTTTATTTTTTTCAAATATTTCAAATATGTATAAAGACGTACTGAGTACTGACAGTAATAAGATGATGAACCGGTCCTCTCCTTGGCTAGCCTTCCTCCTTGGTTATTCTTGACTTTCGTTTTCATCCGTTAGTGCAGAATCCGACGGCTAATAATTTTCTACATCATCATCTGACTGTTAAATACCCAAAATTAGATTCCCAAGACTAACGTCTCCGTCAATTGAATGGCATTTGTCTGACCAACCTGGAATGTGAAAAAAAAATCATCACTCGCTCTCTCTGCCGTTTTGAGAGTCGGCAACGCCCCTCCAGTCTCTCTGCCCTCAGGGGTGCGTCTACACCCTTTTGTGGTGAGGTTTTCTGAGCTTTGGTCTAAGTTTTTAATCTTTTCATGTCTCTTTTCCATTTTATCTCTCCTCGTGTTTGCCCAATTTCGAAGGACAAAAAGAGCACAACACGTCCTTCACTCTTCGAGACGAAACAATGTAGACATCATGCCTCCCCCTGATGTCAATATCTCCCCTGATTGCTACAATCGGGAGTTCGGATAACTTTCTCAATCCGATGCTCTTCACATGTTTCTCGAAGGTGGATTTTGGTAACGACTTAGTAAATAAGTCCGCTACATTATCCTCTTATTGGATTTGGTTCATTTCAATATTTAGAAATGCTTGTTGTCATTTCGATGGAGGGGAGGAGGAGCACGGAATGTGGCATTTTGCCTTGTGGGGTCCGATCCCACACTTCCGTCATCTCTTTTCTCTGTAGGGAGAACAAGCCCATATCAATCGTACCTCTCAAATATCGAAAGATTGTCTTTATACCAATCTATTGGTGTTGCGTTGGCGCGGGGCTATCTAGCCAACAAGTTCATAATAATTGAGGTGTCCGGTCTTGTGTTGTGCTAAGTACAAATGCGCCTATTGTACATAAGTAAGCACTTCTGCTAACACGTCTTGTCATCATCCCTGGGACGAAACGGATCCCTTTTAGGGCCAAGGACTAATCCAAAATAAAATCAAAGTAGACACATTGTAGTCACTCTATCCGTTTGGTAACTCCAATCAAATATGACCAGGAAAGTAGAGCGAGATGTTGTGGAGCGAGGACCTCTCTTAAGTACCAATAATCTCAATGACTTTCCTAGACATCACATTTTATTGGTCTGCCACATAAGAAAGAGTTAATACAATTGTCATTTATTGACTAAGGCAAATTGCCATTACAAAAGTCCTTGGAAAAAATAAAAAGGACTAATCTAATCAAAGTCTGTTGCATCCATGTGCACTCATCTTCAGCTTTGAAAGTCCTCTATGGTGAGATTGACATCTCCACCACCTTCTTCTTCTTCTGCAAGGTACACTTCTTGCTCTCTCAGGTCCCTATATGCCCTGTAGCTTGCAGCTAGTTCCTCGCTTGCTTGCCATTGCTTGAACCAATGCTCACTTGATCCACATCGATGACACTCATCATTGCGGTTGCCTCCCTTTAATTGAGGTGCACGTTGTGCACGTTGCGGGCGTTCCCTAGGAGGGTTGGTGCCACCACCACGACCCATTAAGCCACCATTACGGCTAGGGATACCACGACCCCCTCTCCCACGTGTGGCATTACCACCACGTGTATCCGCAGCGAACTTGCGGTTTCCTTCCTGGTTAGGGCGGTTATATGGGCCCATACGTCCCTCTTGTCCCCCATTCTTAGGGTACCGCTCCTTGCGCCCTCCTTTGGGTGCATTATAATTCGCCTCATGAACGCTCTTAGTTCCAATGGGCCTTGAATTATAATTCCTCACGAGTATGTTATCATGTTTCTCGGCTACAGATATAATATTGATAAGCTGATGAAACCTCGTGATCCGTCCAGCATTGACTTCAGTACTGTATTGCTTTGATACCACAATGGCTGAAACAGGGAAGGTGGAGAGAGTTTTCTCAATTAGCTCTTGCTCTGTGAAGGTTGTCCACCAAAACCTCAACATGGACTGTATGCGAAGAGCTTCTGAATTATATTCAGCAACAGACTTGAAGTCAGCAAAGCGCAGATTATTTCCATTGAACCTTCAAGTCAGGGAGGAGGGAGGAGGGAATCTTGGACATTGCCAAAACGCTCTTCTAGCGCTACCCATAGCTCTCTTGCATTCTTGATCGACATATACTCCAATCTGATTGCCTTATCCATATGGCGTCGCATCAAGATAAACTGCTTGAGCATGCTTTGTAGATGTTCGGTTGAACATAAGATCCGGGTTTAGGTGCCGGATTATGGGTAATATTCCCTTTGAAGTGAGATGGTTCTCAACATCGGTTACCCAACTGTGGTAATCCGAGCCTGTTGAGTCAAGCATGGGAAAGCGGAGTCTAGGTTCATTCGACATCCTGAAAATAAGAAGAGAAGATATATTAGTTTCGGAGGCTCTAAACTTCCATGAAAAACTAAAATAATAAGATTTCCGAGCTATGCTACCAAGAAATCAATTTCCAAGAATCTCTTTTGGATTAGACCAACAGTGATATTTAATATGGTCACAATTGATGCTTACGGACGCTCTTAGTCCAAGCATTGTGAACGCTCTTAGTTCACACGAACACTCTTAGTTCGTTTAATTATGAACACTCTTAGTTCATACGAACACTCTTAGTTCGTTAAGCGTGAATCCCCACAATTCCGCTTTGTTAAGTACTCAAAATCATTTGGCAACATATATTCCAATATTTGCAGAAAATAAAAGGAATTTAAATACAAGAAGCAGCAACCTTAATTAAAAAACTTACGTGATTGTTCTTGACTTGAAACACGCGCGGTTGATGCAGGGTTTGTAGTTGGAATCTGGTCGGAAATTGGCAGTTGGTGGCTGCCCTTTCCCTTCCCCTTTTTTTTTTCTTCTTCCCTTTTTTTTTGGGCCCAGCCTTCTCTTCCTTTTTTTTTTCTTTCCGGGCCCAGCTCTTCTTTTTTTTTTTTTTTCCTTTTTTTCGGGGGGGGTCACTCTCCTTTTTTTCTTCTTTTTTTTTTCTTTCCGGGCCCAGCCGGGTCCCTTTCCTTTTTCTTCTTCTTCTTTCTTCTTTCCTTGTTCTTCTTCTTCTTCCTCGTTTTCTTCTTTTTCTTCTTCTGGTTTTTTTTTTTTTTCTGGTCTTCCTCTCTTTTCTTCTTCTGGTCGCCGATCTGCAGCAGAGGTGTGGTGCGGTGGCTGCAGGCGGGCCGGTTGTGGGTGGTGGAGCGGTGTGCAGCGCAGGCTAGAGGGAGCCGGTGCGGCTGGGCGGCGGTGGTGGTGCGTAGGCTGGGCTGTGGCTGCGCCGGAGGCTGGGCTGCAGTAGGCTTGCTCGGAGGCTGAGCGGTGCGGGCTGGAGGGAGGAGAGCCGAGTGCGGCTGGGCAGCTGTGGTTAGTGGTGGGCTTTGCAGGTTGCAGGCGGGCTGCGTGAAAGCAGCAGTGGTGGCGGCAGTCTGGTGGGGTGGGGGCGCTGGAGAAGAGGCCGGACGGGCTGGGCTGCTGGAGAAGTCCGGCCGTGAGGTGAGGCCGAGGCCGAGGCCGGTATCAAGTTTCTGTTTTTTTTTTTTTTTTTTTTGGGTTGGCGGCAGAGAGAAAAGGATTTTTTTTTTTTTTAGCGTTTTTTTTTTTCTCTGAAGCTAGGGTTAGAACTCGTGCTGATAACGTGTTGTAGGAGAATAGAATTGTGTTTATTATTGATAATAGGAGCCCTTTATATAGGGAGTTTACAGAGTACACAAAAGGTAACAGAATCGGAATACAATTAGTATACCTAGGGTACTTTCCTATTACAACTCTAACCCTAGTTTGTAGAGGCACACATTATGTCGATATCCTTCAACACATCGCTCGCTCTCTCTACCGTTTTGAGAGTCGGCAACGCCCCTCCAGTCTCTCTGCTCTCAGTGGTGCGTCTACACCCTTTTGTGGTGAGGTTTTCTGAGCTTTGGTCTCAGTTTTTAATCTTTTCATGTCTTTTTTCCATTTTATCTCTCCTTGTGTTTGCCCAATTTCTCATCAGATTTCCAGATCTATTCTCAAACCTCCCATCCTCCTTTATCTCAGACACCTCACCCTCTCATCTTCATCCGACTTTTCTCTTTTTCCACAACCCCATCTTCACTTCCCACCCTTGGAGTCTCGACAGGGATCTGTTCACTTAACTTCACACCTGATGATTGCAGCAATACCGGCATGCCACCGCAGTGTTTGGACATCACCGAACCAGTGGTGTTGTGATGCACGGTGGTCTCCACCTCCACAACTACCTTTACTAAGTCCTCTGTTTTTCTTGTTTCTTCCTGTGCATGCAATTTCGGTGTAGAGAATGATGGTGGAGAGTTCTTTGGCCTCTAGAAGTCAAGCTTCTGTCGGAGCTCATCTGGTCATGGTGGTACTCACGGCGGCCAGCCTGTGTTGCAGCGAAGACTTTGGTTTTAGATCTAGGTTTTCTGGTATTTTGGGCTTTTGGGCCTCGGCTTGTCAGTTAGTTCTAGTTTAGTTTATGGGTTGTCTATTGGGTTTTCGGGCCTAGAACTTCTACTTTTCTGTATTACCTTTGTAATATGGGTTTCATCTAATGAATGAGTTTATTTGACCAAAAAAAAAAAACATCTCCGTCAATTTCCTCAGTCTCCTCTTCTCTCCTTTTTCTCTGAAAAATTCATTCCTGCATCAGTTTCTCAATTTGAATTTTTTTTTCCCCTTGTTTCTTCATTGTCCTTCGTGCATTAGCATGGTGGGACTGGGAGATTTGTTCACCCGCGTCCTCGATGCTTCGTGTAATTTTGTTTTTCTCTGCTTAGAGGGAAGATAGAGAGGCTCAAACCTTACTTAGAGGTACCTCTCTCCATGTTTGAGTTTGAGTTTTTGTGCTGAGCTGAATGTCTGTTTTCGGGGCAATTATTTGAAAATTTGAGGTTTAGTTCTATTGTTTTATCATGGCAGGTTGCTACGGAAATCGGTGACGGACTTACGTTCAGCTTAGAAGAGACCGGATTTAGTTGACGAATTAGGAACCCCGGTGCAAGGTGGGCTTTATGATCTAAGCTAATCTTTGCATTATTCTAAGCTCTCTGAAAATTCGTTTCTTATTTTACCCACCATATATATGCTGCGAATGCATAATTCAAATGGGCAACTTTGTTGCTACTTAAATGTAAGGCCAAAGGCATATCGGAAAAATGGTAGTCGAAAATGACTAGTGTGACTGTCAGAGCTATTAAGGATCTTCTGATGTCATATTTTGTTAATTCGATTATAATATCACATGATTTGTACATACTTGAAGATTCTTTTGGCTTAATTAATCCCCCATTTGCTTATTTCAAGGGAAAAATTCATGAATAGTACCCGAAGTAAGGCCCACTATGCTTTTGAATACATCAAGTTCCAAAATATAAACTTTGATACATCAAATATGAAGCCCGACCCAATATACGTACACGACGTCAATGACTCTGTCAGTCCGTATGCCATTATGCACATAATGAAGGGAAAAATTGGTTTTTCATTGTCAACGTGTTTCCTCTCTCTCTCTCTCTCTCTCTCTCTCTCTCTCTCTCTCTCTCTCTCTCTCTCTCTCTCTCTCACCGACTCTGCTACCCCAAACTCTAGCAATGGCCTCCGACGACTTCTCCACCATGTCCGCCACCGCTGACGACGAGAAGTACGGCTTCAAGAGGCCTATGCCTTTTGTCACCACTTGAAGAATCAGAAGCCCCAGATTCTGATCTAGAATCATGACATCTATGCCTTCTATGGCTTCACTTTTTCCTCTTCTTATCTTCTTCATAGCCACTCATATCCATCACCGCCTGCATCTCTTTTCATTCTTCTTTTCGTTGTCACTGATCACCACCCCTCCGCGCAACACCTTACACCACCTTCGCTCACAGCCCCCATCCCCAATCCTACCCTCCATCACAGTCAGATTTTTCACCGGAGCTCAACCTCGACAACCTCAAAGCCATAAGAGTCCTCGGCAAGGGAGACATGGGGACCGTATTTCTGGTCCATGACCCAAAATCTGACCCCTCCGGCATCTACCCTTTCGCGCAAATTCTTGCTCCGCACCAAGCTCAACACTAACCTGATCCAATTCTCCGGCTTTGGAAGCAGTGACAATGGCGGTTTGGGCGACGAAGTAGCAGAGGCTGGGGCTGTCGAAGTGGTTCAGAAGGGAAGAGCTGGAGTGAGAGAAGCTTCTGGAGCCAAGACTCCTCCTTTGTAGTTGAGTAATGGTTCGCTGCCGATGGCAGCATCGGATTTCAGAACCTGCTTCTGATTTTCAATTGAGAGAGAGAGAGAGAGAGAGATGGGTGCCGACCATCAGATTTCGAAACTTGCTTCCGATTTCCAATTGAGAGAGAGAGAGAGAGAGAGAAACTAACGGCGTCATTGACGTCGTGTATGTATACTGGGTTGGTTTTGAAACCTCATGTACCAAAGTTTATATTTTAGAACTTGATGTACTGAAATGCATAGTAGGCCTTACTTCGAATACTATTCATGAATTTTTCCCTTATTTCAATTGTCGTAAAAGTGGGTTCGGAGAATCCATGTAGTACATCTTTGGTAGGTGCATTTGATTTGTCATTTTTCAAATATTGATGTTTAAACTATTGTTTACTGAGTTCGCTCTTTATTATTTATGCAGTTGCAAAACACGTGGCCAGAGTGCGTTTAACTGCCGGGGTCATTTTGGTTAGGGAAAATCGTCCGTACAGTACCTGACATTTGCCTAGGCCTCATCAAAAAGCCCGCGGATCAAGTGGGCCGATGGAGGCCCGCCGGCCCTGAGGGCTTTTAGCCCGGCCCGGCCCGTCAAAAAACCCGCAAAAGCCCGCCACGGTGGGCCGAGGGCCGGCCCGCCTAAAGCCCGCAAAAACCCGGCCCGGCCCGCCAAAGGCCCGCTAGGCCCGGCCCATAAAAGCCCGCTAGGCCCGGCCCGTAAAAGCCCGTAAAATATTATATATATATATATATATATATATATGTAGATATGTGTGTGTGTGTGTTTATAAATATATATATACACACACTCACACATAGATATATATTTGTGTGTGTGTTTCTATATATATATATGTGTGTGTGTGTGTGTGTGTGTGTTATATATATATAGAAAAGATATATATGCATTACCGCATAATAAATATATATATATAGATATATATTATATGTGTGTGTGTTTATATATATGTATATATATTTATATATGTGTGTGTGTGTTTATATATATATATATAGAGATATATATATATATATGTGTGTGTGTGTGTGTTTATATATATATATTATATATATATATAGAGATATATATATATATATATGTGTGTGTGTGTGTGTTTATATATAAATATATATATAAAAATATATATATATAATGTGGTGTGTGTGTGTGTTTTATATAGATATATATAATATATAATATATCTGTGTGTGTGTGTGTGTGTGTGAAGTTCTTATAATTCTATTATTCTATATAGAATAGTGCATATATATATATTCTACATATCGGTTGACCAATCCGATCGGATTCGAAAATATGGTGAAATTGGCTAAATTTTGTACCACACTTATAATTTATTGTAATAAACTCATCCAACGGTCGGTTTTTCCATTTTCTTTGAATTGATATGGGTTGCTCTTGGAGTATATGATATATAAATATAGGTTTATAAGAGTAACTAAGTTTGACCTAGTTGATCGAATTCGAAACGATAACCAAATTGGCTGGATTTTCTACAACCACCATAAAACATTACAATCTCCAATCGAGCGGTTGGTTTCTCTGAATTCATTTTCCACTTCATGATTGCTTAGAATGAACCTAAACAATTTAAATACAATGAATATGTCATACAACTTTAGGAGGAAAATTGGTATAGACCAATGTGTTTGTAATTAAAAATTTTTTTTTTTTATCTTATGTCCACGCACATCCATTGATGGAATTATATACGTGATGTGAAAAAATAAGCACGTTTCGAGGTTGTCACGGCATCGGTCAACCAATAAAACATATAAGTGTTACGGTTGACTAATCCGATTGGATTCGAAAATATGGTGAAATTGGCTAAATTTTTTACCACACTCATAATTTATTGTAATAAACTCATCCAACGGTCGGTTTTTCCATTTTCTTTGAATTGATGGGTTGCTCTTTGGAGTATATGATATATAAATATAGGTTTATAAGAGTATTAAGTTTGACCTAGTTGATCGAATTCGAAACGATAACCAAATTGGCTGGATTTCTACAACCATCATAAAACATTACAATCTCTCAATCGAGCGGTTGGTTTCTCTGAATTCATTTTCCACTTCATGATTGCTTTAGAATGAACCTAAACAATTTAAATACAATGAATATGTCATACAACTTTAGGAGGAAAATTGGTATAGACCAATGTGTTTGTAATTAAAATTTTTTTTTTTTATCTTATGTCCACGCACATCCATTGATGGAATATATACAAACGTGATGTGAAAAAATAAGCACGTTTCGAGGTTGTCACGGCATCGGTCAACCAATAAAACATATAAGTGTCTACGGTTGACTAATCCGATCGGATTCGAAAATATGATGAAATTGGCTAATTTTTTTACCACACTCATAATTTATTGTAATAAACTCATCCAACGGTCGGTTTTTCTATTTTCTTTGAATTGATATGGGTTGCTCTTTGGAGTATATGATACATAAATATAGGTTTATAAGAGTAACTAAGTTTGACCTAGTTGATCAAATTCGAAACGATAACCAAATTGGCTGGATTTTCTACAACCACCATAAACATTACAATCTCTCAATCGAGCGGTTGGTTTCTCTGAATTCATTTTCCACTCATGATTGCTTTAGAATGAACCTAAACAATTTAAATACAATGAATATGTCATACAACTTTAGGAGGAAAATTGGTATAGACCAATGTGTTTGTAATTAAAATAATTTTTTTTATCTTATGTCCACGCACATCCATTGATGGAATATATACAATGTGATGTGAAAAAATAAGCATGTTTCGAGGTTGTCACGGCATCGGTCAACCAATAAAACATATAAGTGTCTACGGTTACTAATCCGATCGGATTCGAAAATATGGTGAAGTTGGCTAAATTTTTTACCACACTCATAATTTATTGTAAAAACTCATCCAACGGTCAGTTTTTTCATTTTCTTTGAATTGATAGGGTTGCTCTTTGGAGTGTATGATATATAAATATATATTTATAAAAAATTAGTGTCTTTAAAAATTTATTTATCAATAAATTAGTATCTATATATAAATATAGATTTTTTTGGGTACAATATAGTTATATAGATATGTTATCTTTGGTTGTATTTGATCATTATCCATTGAATTCCAAAGCTTGATTAAAAAAAAAATACTTGTGTCTTTAAATATTTATTTATAAATAAAGCCCGCAAGGCCCGACCCAAAAAAGCCCGCAAGGCCAAGCGCGGCCCGGCCCGAAAAAGCCCGCAAGGCCCGCTTTATATGGACGGGCTTGGATCCTTTGATTTTTAATAAAGCCCGGCCCGGCCCGGCCCGCAATTAATTAAAAATATAGCAAGGCCCGGCCCGGGCCGGCCCAAGCCCGCTATGAATGGGCCCGGCCCGTTGACGACCCCTACATTTGCCCCATTCTAAACTTCAGTACCTCATGTTCAGAAAATATCAGAACGGTACCTGAGGTTCTGACCCCGACCGAAGAATGGTACATGGAGCCGTTAGCTCCGTTAGAGAAGTTCACATCTGGCATATTTTGATAAGTAAATGACCAATTTACCCTTTGTTTTTTGTTTTACTTAATTTTCTTCATATAATAAAAAATAAAAATAAAAAAGCAAAAGATTTTTTTTTTTTTTGGGAATGCCAGACTTGCTCTGCCTTCGGCGCCCCCAGTCGGTGTTGTACCTTCATAGACTACTTCCTCTTCTTCCTTTACTTCAAGAAGCTCGGGAATGCAAAAGAAGAATTTTGACCATCACCTCCTACTTCGGTCTCGTTCCTTCTTTCTTACTTCTTCTTCATTTAAATCATCTTTTCCATTTCTCAGAGATCAGAAATCACAGTTCTTGGCAAGGAAACTAGTGCAGCTACTTGATTGTACATTCTTGATTTCAGTTCAAAGTTGAAGGCTTTTGGATTTGTTTGTGCAAATATGTATGTTAAAGATTTCTGGGTGGTCATCTTTGTTGTTGGGTTTTGATTCCAAGCTCAAGTTTTAAGCTCTCTGAACTTGACCTGCAATTTGATTGAGGGTTCAACTCTTTCTCACAATTAAGGAAACTGCAATCCAATTTTCACCAACATAATTACACGACATGTGGAAGCTGCAATGCATAAATTGGAAAGGAAAATTAGGGAAACAAAATTGCTCATGGAAGATGAAACAGAGAGCCCTAAAACTTTCTCACAATTTCCTTAAAAACTCACTTCCTGCCTCACTATTCCAATTCAAACCCAGCAACATATTGATGGCAATTATCTCAACATCGCATGGATTGATCTTCACAGTACCCAATTCTTTCTCCCTCTTTCTCATAGCTTCCAAATCGGCTTCTGAGGTGGAAGCAATGGAAGCCATGGCCTTCTGGAATCGTGTCGAATCGAGCTGGCGATCTTCGACGCGGTTAGTGAGCTTATCGAAGGCTTTGCTCTCTTGCTGCAAGTCCTTGGAGTCCTCGATCCTATCAATTCCTTCTTCGGGTCAGTGAAGGCTGGGTCCGATCTGAGAGACTGTAGTGATACTGGTGGCTCATTTGAGACCGAATTGAGATTTGGATTCGAGAGAGAGAGAGATCAAAGTTGATGTCGGAGTTTAGGTCGGTGAAGGCTGAGTCCGATCTGAGAAACGTTGGCGAAGCCTGTGGCTCCGTTGAGACCGAGGAGAGTTGAATGAGAGAGAGAGGAACAGTAGAGAGAGAGAAAAAGATGAATTAGATTAAAAAAAAATTGGATTAAGACATGAAAAGACGAAAATATCCTTCAATTATCAGCTTCTGTAACGGATCTAACGGCTCCAGGTACCATTCTTCGGTCGGGGTCAGAACCTCAGGTACCGTTCTGATATTTTCTGAACATGAGGTACTGAAGTTTAGAATGGGGCAAAGGTCAGGTACTGTACGGAAGATTTTCCCTTTTGGTTATAGTTATATTGACATCGTTTTGCCCGTCTATATTCCCTTGTTGTTCAGTGTTCTTTACAAACTTCTACAGATAACCTGCTTCTTCTGTCACCATTTTCGAACAAGCCAAGAGCTCTTCTCGTTGACGTTTGTACTCTCTTTTTTTTTGGGTAGTTTAAGGTCGAAAAATGTCCTTTGGCCTTACATTTAAGTAATATCCTTTGGAACTCGTGATGAAAGGTGATGTTGCATTGGTAATATCTTCTTGTTTGGGTAATACCGGCCTCCAATAATTTCGCAATCTGTTTGTTTGGGTGGCCGGAATGGCTGTTGTTAGAGGTGAAGGCTGTGAATGCAGTTACGATGTGTTCTTGAGTTTCCGAGGCGAAGACACTCGGAAGACCTTCACCGATCATCTCTACACGGCGTTGGACAACGCCGGACTCAGCACCTTCAGAGATGATGATGAGCTTGAGAGAGGTCAAGATATTAAGGTAGAGCTGCGCAGAGCAATTCAGCAATCCAGAACTTCAGTTATTGTGTTTTCCAAAGACTACGCGTCGTCCGGATGGTGCCTTGACGAGCTTGTGATGATCCTGGAACGCAAGAGGAAGACCTGCCCCGGCCCAGACCACCGCCATGTCGTTTTACCGGTGTTCTATGATGTGGATCCGTCCCAACTGAGGAATCAGACGGGAAGTCTTGCAACAGCATTTGCCACGCACCAGAAGAAGGAAGCGTTGAACAAGGTCAACCGATGGAGGGCAGCACTGCAAGAGGTTGCAGATCTAGCAGGAATGGTGTTAAAGAATCAAGCTGATGGGTAAAGTTCCCTAGTCCAATTATATATATATGATGGCCTTTTATTGCCTTCCATTTTCTCTACTGCCATGTGTTTCGACTCCGTAATTTCTTCTTCTTTTTTCTTGACTAGCATCTTCTGGGAATCTGGGGAAATTATATGATTTACACAGAAATTTGGTGCCTAACTGTGATATCCTAAAAAATTAAGGGCTAGTTACATTTTAAGCGTACTTATTCATCTCATCAGTGGATTTTTGGTTGTAGTGTTGTACCATAACAGAAATTTTATAGTGAATGGAACTGTGACATGTAGTTAGTGACTTTTTCTAGGCACGAGGCCAAGTTCATCGAAAAAATTGTTACAGTTATGGCTGACAAGCTAAGTCGGACGCCCTTAAGTGTTGCTCCAAATCTGGTTGGAATTCATTCTCGGGTTGAACGCATTAAGATATGGTTACAAGATGAATCAACTAATGTTGGCATACTTGTAATTTATGGAATTGGTGGGATAGGGAAGACGACCATTGCAAAATTAGTTTACAATTTAAATTTTGAAAAGTTTGATGGAAGCAGCTTTCTTGAGAATATAAGACAATTTTCGGAGCTACCTAATGGCTTTGTTTTAATACAAACAAAACTTCTTTGTGATATTGGGAAAAAGGTGGAAATACACAGCGTTAGTGAGGGAATACCTAGGATTGAAAAGGTCTTGCGCTCTAAAAGAGTTCTTCTTGTTCTTGATGATGTGGATCATAAGGACCAACTAGATGCAGTGCTTATGATGCAAGATAAGTTTCATCCAGGAAGTAGAATCATCATAACAACTAGGCATGCGAGGTTGTTGAATGTTGATAGAGCTATTGAGGTCTATAACCTTGAAACTTTGGATTTCGATGACTCACTGAAGCTCTTCAGTTGGCATGCTTTCGGACGGAACTATCCTAATAAAGGTTACATGGAACATTCAAAAAGGCTAGTGCACCATAGCGGAGGTCTTCCATTAGCTCTAAAAGTTTTTGGTTCTTCCCTATCGAGGCAAAGTATAGATGTATGGGAAAGTGCATTAGAGAAATTGGAAGTAATTCCAAATGGTGAAATCATGAACAAACTCAAAATAAGCTATGACTCTTTACAAGACAGCCATGACAAAGATTTATTCCTCCATATTGCTTGTTTCTTTGTTGGTAAGGACAGAGATTACATTGTTGGAATACTAAATGGATGTGAATTCTGCACAGTGGTTGGTATTCAGAATCTTATTGATAGGTGCTTGGTAACCATTGATGGAGATAACAAGGTGCAGATGCATCAAATGATTCGTGACATGGGAAGAGGAATTGTTCTTCTAGAGTCAAAGGATCCTGGGAAACGTAGCAGATTATGCCATCCAAAAGACTCTTTCAAAGTATTGGCAGAAAAGAAAGTAAGTATTACATGATCCATTTTATGTGCATGTTTTTCTTCCGGTGCATCTGTTGGTGCTTACCCAAATGTTTTATTCCTTTTTACATTAGGGAACAAAAAGGATTGAAGGTCTTGTCTTGGATATGCGTAAGCACCCTGCATACACTCTTTCAAGGGAATCAAATGCTGTACTCTTGGAAACCAAAGGATTTGTAGGGATGCATAATCTAAGACTGCTCCAGCTTAGTCATGTACTACTCACTGGATTCTATGAAGAACTTCCATCAGGACTAAGATGGTTGTGTTGGTCTCACTGTACTTTGGATTCTATACCCAGAAATTTTTCTTTGGATTACTTGGTTGTTCTTGAAATGCACTATAGCAGCTTGAGAAAAGTCGGGACGGGAAGGAAGGTATGCTAATCTATAATTTTCATTTCAGTTTTTCTTTTTTCCTTTTTATATATCAAACAACTAGGATACCTTTCTGAGGATTAATTCCATGTTCTTTCGGTAATTACTTGTTTTGTCAATTCCCACAGTATTTTCCATCATTGAAGGTCCTTGATCTCAGCTATTCCTGTCGACTTAGTGAAATCACTGACTTCTCCCTATTCCCTAATCTGGAAAGACTAATTCTTAAAGATTGTACAAGCTTGGTTGATGTTCATCAATCTATTGAAAAGCTAGAGAGACTAGTTTACTTGAATCTAGAGGGTTGCAAAACTATTGAGAAGCTTCCAGAAAACATTTCTATGCTGAAATCCCTGGAAACACTTATAATATCTGGGTGCTCAAATCTTAATCACTTTCCAGTAAAGCTGAGGATGCTAGAATCTCTAAAAGTGCTTCAAACAAATGATATTCCAATAAGTTTATTGGTCACTACTATTGAGGCCAGATCATGCACAAGAACAAGCATAGATATTTTTTGGGCTTCTTTACCCTCTAGATTAGTAGATTTAAGTCTTGTAGATTGCAATCTTTCTGATAATGTTTTTCCTAGGGCTTTGGCCAACCTATCCTCACTGAAAAGATTAAATCTAAGCCATAATCCAATGCATAGCCTACCAAGTTGCATCAGAGGTCTCACCAGGCTCGATCAACTTTCTTTCTCCAACTGTAAGAAGCTCAAATGGCTTGTAGGGCTACCAAGAGTAGGAGAATTGATGGTGGACAACTGCAGATCATTGAAAAAAATATCATCTTATTCATTGTCATGCCTGCCTCAGTCGTTAGGTTTTTGTCTCAATGAAGGCCTAGTTGAGATTGAGCCCTGGTACAAGTTAGAACCCCTCGGAAAAGTTGATGAGGAAATGATCAACCTTTTGGGCTTGACTGACTTGAAATCCGAGGAAAGAATAAGGTTGCACACCATAGATGGGCAGAAAGTTGATTCTGGCACAATGTATCCCCTCCAGGTCTCTCTCTCTCTCACTCACACACGAACACATTTTTTTCATATGCATGCAAGAGACTCCTGTCGTATCCTATTCAAAACTAACATTTATTGTGATTTCTATGGCATAGGGACTCTATGAATTTGGGATATTCCACACTTTTCTTCCTGGAAACCAGGTTCCAGGACACTTCGGCCACAAAAGTAATGGGACCTCAATATCTTTTACTTTACCTCTACGTCCTAATGGTAGGATCCGAGGCTTGAATGTCTTTTCTGTCTATGAAAATTCAGATGATGTTTCTCAAGTCATCTATGCCGGTGTTAACTTACCTAATCCAATCATAACTAAAGTCAGTAATAAGAGCAAGGGTCTGAAATGGATCTTTGGCCCAACATACTACGGTATTCCAGATAATGGAAAAGATATGATTTGGTTAAGCCATTGGAAGTTGGAGAATCAACTGGAAGGTAACGATAAGGTGACTGTTTCAGTATTTATGGAACCTTGGCTTCGGCTAAAGCAGTGTGGGGTCAAGCTTGTGTATGAGCAAAAGAGGAAGAGCACCCCCAACACCGGATCCTTATTCATGTGTCATTGGGACAGATTTTTCAGAAGAACAGGAGGTGATGCTAGGAACATACTTCCTCTGCCCTCGACCTGCTTCAATGGACAACTTAGATTTGTGTAGGTCAGTTTGGTTCAATAAGCTCATTACGGACTCTGATGAAGAAACAGGTATGTATCACTCTTCCAGTTCCTTTATCTAGGCTTGATAGTTGATGCTATGAGACACTTCCAATTTAATCAATCCACATTTCATTTTATAACATTCCTCTAATCAGTTTTCTGTTATTTGTATGTTTTAGACAAAGAAGAGGAACAAGAAGGTGATCAGAACAACTGCTGTTGCAGAAGCTGCAGGATTCTCATTATGGCATTCTTTCTCTATTTTTTTCTGGTCGCTCCCTTGCTTTCCCCTGGAGAATAGTGATAAATTTGGATGCTCGAATACTCATGATCTTTGACAGGAAAGGAAAAAAAAAAAAACTTATTTCAATCCAGTCAAGTCTAGAGAAAATTAAAAATACTGTATATTATTGACAATTGAGTTAAGTTTGAAATTGTAAGGGCTAGCCAAATAATGGTTATGATTGCCGAGTTTGGCAAGGCCTTCTCCTATCTTACAATGGAGTTCCGATTTTCCTTTAGTGGTTTGGCTCAGGGCATTAAAGAGGCAATGAGGTTTGACATGAATTCCTAGATCATTAGTTGTGACGTGCTACAAAAGCATTGAGAGAAGCGGAAATTTATGAGGTTATCTTCAAAGTAGGGATTCTTCTACTAATCAAGGACATCCTCATGCTCCTTAATGTTCTCTAAGAAATACTGTTCTCAGATTGAGTACATAAATGCCTTCCAAGAAGAGTAAGGGTGGGCATCGCCAGGAGCCTATGGCTTAAAAATGAAACAGATATGTATAGAGTATCAATTCTTTTCTTTTCTTTTTCTTGGGGTAAAGCTTTTTGGCAGTCTGGGCTACTGCAATTTGAGGTGGGTAACTCTTTCCTAGCTTTCTACTACAGTAATTTTTGTCCATTTCCTTTGGTTCTCTGCAGGGTTCTTGATTTACTTGCTTCATTCTGTGTAATCTACTACAGTAATCTAGAGTTTAACAACGAGTTGATCTTCTGTTCAGGAGAAGAAAGAAAGAAAAAAAACCAATGAGTGGATCTAGGACTACGAGAGCTGAAGCTGCTGAACCCTGCATTATACATCTGATCACAACTGTGTCGAATAACGCTGGAAGCATATAGCTATTAGTATTAGCATCTTATTCGACTTTGTTCTGATAACTGCGTATCTTTTGTATTCATGCTCTCTTTATAAGTTCAAGAGACCTTATAAAGAGAAAAGAGTAAAAACCGGATTGATGCTGGACAAATCACAGTTTTTCCAGCTTCATTAGTTCCTTCTGTTCTGACAAACTGTAAATTGATCTTGGCATCAATGTTCTACAAGCATATATTACTCTATATAATTTCCCCAGTTTCTTTTTTGATTTTCCAATGAAGAGGAGCTGTATGAGTGTATATATCCTGATATCATGTTGAGCAAACAGTCTTAAAAGATTAGCATGGGAAGGCTTACACTATATCAAATTGATGAAACTATGTTCATACAACATCGATTTTTTGGTAAAAAAATGTTACAGAAAAATTTTGGTATATGGCATGAAATTCAACTAATTTTATTTTTTGGCTTTCCCTTTTCTGGCCTTCACAGCCCGTTTCCCACTTTCCTGTCAATTACAAAGTAATAGTGTGTAAGCCACATTAACTCATAAGGATAATGAAAATATGGACAAACTATTGATTTCACACATACCTTTGAATACAGTCTGTAGGCTGTTTGACCTGTCAATTCCTGCCCAGTTTTACTAACATAAACCTGATGGCAAACACCAGAGCATCAGAACAAATGTAAATAAACGCATACAAAAATATTAATGTATGTAAATAAACGCTGTATCACTCCTGTTCTTTAGTAAGCAGAAATTAGAAAAAATGTAGGATTTAACAGACATTATACTTTGAGATCGTAACTATAATCGCAGAAATTAATAACAATCCATGATCAACTTGTAAAGCCTCCTAGACTGTCCATATGTATTAACATCAAGTAAAGAAAAAGCTGACTTGCTAATTGCTATTAATATAAGTTCTATTATGAGTTACTGACAAAACCAGGAATATGTAGAGTTTTAACTTCTAACATACCTTCCTTCCACCAGGGCCTGTATACCAATGACCACCAGCTTGCCCGCTAGGTTGACCACTTTGACTAGGTGTGTACCATTCACCAGAAGATTGTGCATTTGCTTGAATCCGCTTTTTGCTGGCAGAGATTCTGGGTTCCACCCAGTTTCCAGAAGCATGCTCCATGTTTCCCAGTGTTTGATTTGACCGACTTATTTCTTCCCTTGTTTACACTCCGCTTGACACTACCTTTCTGTTTAGCTTTACCTTTTGGGTTCACCCAGTTTCCAGAACCATGCAAGACTTCTTCAACATTTGATATGTTTGAAATATTTTGTCTCCGATTCACAGTCCGTTTTGAAGCTTCTCCATTGCTAAATTGACCCCTGAAATCCCAATGAGAAACATATCATGACATAAAATTCAAAAGAAATTCTATAAAAACCAGAAATAGGCTGAAAAAAAGAAGGGGGAGAAGTATTTTACATGTAATCAATAACTGATACACCAGTCTGTTGATTTCCACCGACACTAAGGGGGAAAAATTCGGCAAGCGACTACAGACTAACTTCCGAATCTTTGGATCATCGTGGAAAAAGTAATGATGGGCGGATGGAAGGGGATCAGCCACATTCCAGAGTTGTTCAACATCTTGACCACTGGGTGTCGTTTCATGAAAATTCTCGTTGGTACGCAGATATGCATCCCTCTCCAGATTTTGAGTAATCTTATCCTTCACAGATTGGAAGTATTCTTGACATACCTCATCCAAAGCAGGTGTTGGAATGTTAAACTTCTTGATTGGACTAAAGTTTTTCCACAAATCAACATCTTCAGGCATACCTGTAGATGCATTTTTGTTTGTACCACTAGTAGTTGCAGAATGACCAGGGTTTGTGTGTTGCTTCTTTGATGATGAGTCAACCTTAGAAGTAACCCTACTAACACTATGACTGACTGAAGGATCATCAGAATCGGAATCAATTAACTGAAACCTACGAAGAGGGCTGGTAGTTAACTTTGGAAAAACAAATTCTTTGCGGCTTGCCTCCAAACTCACAGAAGCTGGGACATCAGAAATATGATTCCTTTTCCTTCCAATGCGATGGTTGGATGATTGTGAAGCTAAAACCCCACTTCCACGCAACGGAAGTTTAGAACTACTACAGGATGTTTGGTACTGTGTTGACCGTTGCACATCTGCTACAAATTTGGCAAACTGTGAAGTAAATATATAATTTATGGTGTACAAACACTCCATCTTGCTCATGTCACCCAGAGAGAAAAAAGCTCACAATCTGAACAAACAGTCAACTGTAACTAAAGAACAATGAGTTTGGGAATAAGAGCATCCCCAAAGTTGGACCTGCCTATCAAACGATGCTGTGAAGGATAATATTACATTATAGCACTAAAAATGGAAAGAAAAGACTCATAATTTCTTGCAATGCAGATTGCATAGCAACCTAAACAACAGCAGCACCAATAACAAAGCAACCAAAATCAAAAGACAAAACCATATATGGCGAGACACAAAATGTAACTAACTAACTAACTATGCCAATAATTAAATCAACCATTCAACCTGCTTGCTTGCACGCATAAATTTTACAATGATTGAAAAGTAGATATCAACCCTAAGATTTAACCCGATTCCTCTAAACCATTGATTTACCATATAAAATTTTTTGTTATACTGCTAGCCTTTAAAAGGCATTGCAACAGAATTTTCCTAAAGTTTTCACCTTGCGCATTACCGTAACCCCAAATTACCAAAGTCATGTTCTTTGTAAATAAATCCACACCTACATCAAAATTACCCATTACATTACATTACATCCGCAAATCTCAACAAAATGCGAGACTGTTGAGCTTATTGGTTACTGCTGGCTTTTTCTTCAAATTTTTAAATAAAACAAAAAGGAAAAAAAATTCACTTTCCTCCTCCAAATTATATTCTTCACATCATAAACGGACACTAATCAACACCCACTTCATTTCCCTCTCTCTTTTTTTCTCACAATTTCATCAAAGAAGATCAAAAACTAACTTTTTTTCACAAGAAATTCCAAAAATCCAAAAAATTAAGAGAAAAAGAAAAAGTAATTACCTGGAATAGTATCTTCGGGAGAAGAGAACTCTTCGATGTCATCTTCAATATTCCAAAACGGCGTCGTCGGCGGCTCCCGCTTCTCCGGCAGACCTCGCTTCAGCCTCTTGAGCTCCCGCGGCGGCTCGATCTCTCGATCCACATCAGTGTCAACAGGACGCGGAGGACTGGAGTCGGGCGGAGCAGCTGTTTGGAGCTCCGATTCGAACCCGAAATCGAGTCCGAGAGAGAAAGAAGGAGGTTCGTAGTCGGCGGCCATAGAACGAGTTTGGGTCTGAAATTGGAATTGGGCGCAGTGGGTTTTTTTTTGTAGAGTAGGGATTTGAATTTTGGGGAAAATTTTTGGAGGGATTTCCCAAATGAGAGGATTACCGTAAAATTAGAGAGAAATCTCAAAGTTAAAATGATTTCTTTTCTTTTTTTCTGGCGGGTAATACTATCGGGGTGGAGATCAGAAGATGGGCTTTGTACATTTTAACTCTGGGCCTTGAGCTTTGGGATTGGAGCCCATACCTATCCTTTGGGCCTTGACCTTCATAAGTAGAATTCATGACCTCAATTACATGCGAGGCACTTTTGATATTCTGTCATCTTCCGTGTAGGGTTTGTTACACCAGATCACCACTATGTAAAGTGAAGCATGTTAATGAGTCTATTAATGTAATTTTTTTCTTCTTATAATGATCTCTACGTAAATAACTCGATTATAGTGATCTGAATTACTACATGATACTGACACGAAATAATTCAGAACACTCGTAGCTATATATGGAAGCTGTAACATTCTTTTTTCTTTTTTTAATTTCTTCTTGGCTAATGGAGCTGTAAGTGTAACATATCCAACACCTAGGGACAAAATTCTATGTTCGAGCTGAGCCATTGCTCCCATCAGTAAGTACCTTAAGGGACAGTTTCCTTTCTTTGCTTGTCTTATAAATAAGTACAGTACACAAATTTTGGGCCATTTTTTATTGCCTTGGAAACTTTAAGATGTTGCATCATGCACATTTAGATATTTGTTTTCTTAGAAAAAAGCTTTCTAATTTTTTTTTTCTCAAATTGCTTAGACTTATAATTTGAGACTTGTTGGTTAAAAAGGGAATGCATGGTTATTTGAAATTGGTGGTTCTTATATGTGTTGAGTAAAGTTCATGGGTTCGCCTATTGTACACTAATGTACAAATATATCAAGTAAACTAGTTTGATATTAGTCTGCCGATGCATGGAATCAGTCTACGTATGTATATATGTACCATAAAACTTTCAAATTTCATTGCCTTCACATTTTACATAATATATTTCACATTTTCCAATTGAGAAAAGGAAAATAAAAAACAAATTCAGCTAATTAGGCACACCCAAAAACCAAAACAAGAGCACTAGCATCTATAAAGGATGTAGGACACAAAGAGATATTTCACATAAACGTGCCTAGCTAGTTGACTTTGTTTGGAAAGCACTTGGCAATTTCAAGATTCCATCTCATGGAACATAGTGATGAAAGTAGCGATACTAGCTAGTACATTACAGAAACAATAACTAATAAGCATCGGCAGCATCATTCTCAATCATATAGTTCTAGACTTCTCGCTGACTGGTCTTCTTCTTCAGTATCCACATGCCTGCAGAAGGATATTAATATCTCTGCAAGCCTACGATATCGATATTGAATCACAAGGTGCAATCCATTGCAATGAGTCCATCAATTCCAAATAGTATCTACTTCCCTCTGTTGGTGGGTTGGTGGACTCCACACCTTCACCAATTCACCTCCACAATGCTACTTTCAAGCAATGGTGAAAAGGAGGTCATTTTTATATAATTCATGGAAACGATGAGAGCCTTCACATCTATATTAAAGAGGCATATTTCATCGCTGCAGCCAAATCCTTTAAGAAAACTGATCATCCTAGGAAAATGTGTCGAGTATGACTAGAACTGGTCTTTGTCCGAAAGTTCCCCAACTAAAATTTTGGCGGCGGTGAATAGGCAACTGATCTCAAGGATTGTAATAAGATTGCTATGCCAAGACAATGAAAAATAGAACAAGCAGAAATCAACGTGTCAAGCAAACACACATATAAGATAGTAGTCAAATTACAAAGTATACTTACAACCTTTCGGATAACTCTGGACGCGGTTACCTCTAGCTAAACTCATTCAAGCTGGTTGAACTACTTCACACCAATTTGCTCACTGCCTCTAGATGCACTTCACAAGTATCAACTCGTCAATCTTCAATTCTCGAATATGCTTGACTCCTAACTGAACTCGTAGGACTTCCAAGACATAAGAATGATATGGATGATGTATGAATGAATTCTTGACTCACTAATTCACTTAGACATGGAACAAATGAATTAATGATCAAGACACAGCTTTGCCTTATGAAACAAAAGAACTTTTCTATCGTGCAAAGCTTTCACAAGAAAATAGTTTTGCAAAGCTTATATATGCGTCCAACAGCTTTCCCCCTAAATCTCTTAGGGTATCATCAAATGTATTAAATAATTTGACACCAATTAATTAGGAAACAACCTTTCCAAAAAAGATAGCATGATAAACAAGGAATATTTTATCATAAAGATAAAAGATATATGCTTAAATAACGAATCAAGGACTTACTGACTGACATAACCACTTGAAATAAACTTCCTTTGGAAAACAGAACACACAGACAACGTACCATGCATGGACTCAATATAGACTACGTACTAAAGGATTGACGCACAGCTGTCAATCCCAATACCTAGTTATGCAAAATGCAATGAATGAATCTTACCTGAAAACTTCCATACGAGTCAGTAGGATCTTGTCATGCATTTCATGCCTTGAACTTTAATTCCAATTATTAAGATCATTCTTTTCAAACACACTCTTAAGCTAGAACTCTCTAGTTTTGTATAAAGGGAATGCCAACATACAAGTTTCTATACTAACAACTTTGGCACTCAAATAACCAGAAAATAAAATAAAATTCAGGAGATCTTTGGTATTGATTGTGGCCTCAAATTGAAGGCCTTCAAGTTCGATCACCTTTTCACATTTTGAATTTGGTGGCAGTCCAAAAAATGTAAAAGTTTCAAGATTATTATAGCTTGGTCATCAACTTGAAGAACCTGAAGACTTAACCTCCAATGACTTGATGAGACTCGAACTTGCACGACACTCCTAGTGGCCAAAATAACTAAATGACAAACCATATATACCAGTAACCAGTGCGAAGAATAATTTTCAAAGAGGGAAAAATGCATTTACGACTTTGAATGTATATAATTCTCACACGTACGCTTCAAAATTAGTGTAGCTAGAGATTTTACAGTAGCAAAGGTCACCAAAGATAAGCAGTAGCAGCGGAAGATGCTGAAAGTTTTCTAGAAGATCGAGCATTATGTATGATGGTATTGGTAGGAGACTAGAAGCTACAGTGAGCCATAAAATAGCTGGGCTACCAAAGGAGCAAGTCTAGATATTCTATGACTCCATGAACTTGAAGTAACCATATTGGAAGGCGGGGGAGCATTATGAACTAAAGAGGCCCTTCGAGGGTTATTGAAGTAGTGTTTTTTTTTTTTTTCCCACTGTATGAGACAAGTTATGGTACTGTAATGTTTATTATACACTCAATTTATATCTATTTGAACAAAAATTACAATTTATATAAATCAAAATTACAACATGGAAAACAAAATTATCATACTCATTTACACTATCAACATATAATTAAACAAAAATTACAATATTGATAACGAATTTGTTCAAAAACTTGTAACAAGGTCGTAGGTGGTGTAATTACCATTAATAAAACTAAGTTACTCAAAATTGACTCAACATTACCACTTTGAAAATAAATTTGTTGTGACATTTATAAATGTGTATAACATACGGATATGTATTATAGAATTTTCCCCGCTGTATATGTGAGAAGCATTAATAGACTGATCGATCCCCCCTGTTTCCACCGTCTATATAGCTTTGGAGGTCATCAGCACTCTCAAACTTGATGGTTCGGAACTACCTATTAATTCAGCCCATGATATGATACATGAGTGGAGCAACTGTAGGTGAAAAAAGAAGATACGTGATCCCCCAGCTCCCAGCTGTCCCAAGTAATAGCCACCACCTAATCCTGTAACCCAACCAATTCAAGTGGCAAGAAGTGGTTGTTAGCTCATCTCCTCCCTTTTTAGTGAAGAAGATGAAGGTCTCTTTCTTATGATCGACATGATCAGCGAATACTAGCCTATCTAACAGATACATACATGTGCATGGTTGGGGACATGGGGGTACAGCTAGTTGGTTAGACAGGTCCATATCGAACCTCAAAGAGAAAAGAACACCACTCAAAAAGAGCACTTTCGCCGACTCCATGGAACTACCAAGCACGACAACGGTAAAAAATTTGGTGTTGTTAATACTCCAAAATACCATAGAAATTATGTAAGGTGCAGTAAGCAGAAACATCCGAAAGACGGAAATAGATCGATGCGAGAATTAATCGAGCAAAAATTGTATAACTATTTTCTGAACTCTATTACAAAACTGAACAAACTTTTTACAGTATTGACAACCTGTACAAAAACTACAGGCAAATGGATCAAGGTCGATTCCTCATGATGATCATCATCAATTGACCTCGGGAATGCTCTGAAGGACAGGCCTCCACGGCCGTTGATGATCAGTCTCGTATGGATCACTATCATTACTACTGACGCTCATGATCAACTGTGCCAAAACCTGCTGCACAGTCATTTGCTTCAGCTCCACCCTACCCATCAACTCCTCCAGCTGCTTCTTAGTCATCTTTATCTTCACTTCTGTAGCTCCTGCTGGTGGTGGAACTCTCGTCTCCGAAGAATCGTAAGAACCAAATTTACCATCTTCACCTCCAAGAAGCCCCTCTTCTCCTTCTTCTATCTTCTTCGTCTTCCGCATATGCTTGTGATCTCGATCATCATTTGCCAGAGACCCCCACTCCTCACCTCCCCAATTCTCCGACGACGATTTATCGTGCCTTATACAATTCCCCATGAGTTCCTTGCTTTCTTTCTCTTTTGGTTTTTGCTTTGTTAAAAAAATCTGGGAATAGAGAGCGAGCTACTTCGTGATTTATATACACGAGCAAAGACAGAGAACGAGAACGATGGTGATAAAGATGAACGTTGGGGGAGGCAAAAGTGGTCAAACCTAATTTGATGACATGTTTTCCGACGTGGCAAGCGGTGGTAGAGTTTGACCTCATCAATTTGGCTATGGTGGATTTTGGCATTTTTAGGAGGTGGGATTGGTTCCAACTGAACATGCATGACACCATCATTAGATACTCATCAAGCCGATCTGCTTGACTATTTTAATTAACAAGTAATATTTACTTACTTACTTACACGATTTATAATAACCAAGGAGGTCAAGATTCTGATGTCAGTGCAATTTGGGTTTGGATTAATCTTACTAGCTAAAGACCCATGATTCCCTTCCCACTACTTAATACCTAACTTGAACCAACTCTCAATCTATGTCCAACAAATATTGAACGGTGTTATTTTTTTTAGACGTCTAATTCGTAAATCAAATAATTTAAATTATCGGATAGTAAAGTAAATTAATATCGTGATTAAATAACACATTTCTTTATGTATATCGCTATTTATACTTCATCATCTATTGACAACAAAATGTCAAATAAAAAAATGGAGAGTCTCACTAATAATTCTAAAAAAATTGAAAGATATTAATACTAGCCAAACAATCATCAGGTCTACAAATCCCAGTTACTTATATTGTTATAATCAATTGCAATCTTGATAATTGTTCAATATATTATGTATATCAATGTACATTAACTTCGCAATTTATCATTGTATCGAGTTAATCCACCGTTACATGCATTTTTTACTATTTGTAAATCGATATTGATGCATGCAGATTTGGAATCATCAATCATATGTTAAGCATGGTTGTATTAAAAAGAAGTCTGGTGTGAAAGGGCTTTTGGGATGGGATCTTGGCATCTGGCACATTAAAGTAGGTGTGAACACATTAGAAATTGGAATCTTTCATTTTGTGCGAAGTATGTGTATAACCCATCAAAAACGAATCTTTCAATCTCCTGTTATCTCACGTGCACGCGCTTTTCTTCGATGCTTTGTTGAGTACCTTTTCTTTTTCTTTTTCTTTGTTTTTTGGTCGATCACTAATTCCAACTCATCTCAATTTCATCATCACCCAATTATGATGATCTTATCCATAACATGTGCTATTTTACTTTATTACTTCCTAATCTAAGGAACTCAAATTTGAATGCTACTTTTCCTTTTTGATGCCTTTTTCTTATTTTATCTTTTATATATATCTATATTTTCAACATGAAAAACATGGATCAGACCAAAAATATATATACATATATATATATATGGATAGCATGAATGTACGTTTTTCTAAACAAATTTTTTTAGGGAGCTTTTATTCATATCTCTAAAATTGATATTTGCACCTCTTTCTTTTTTCAAGAGATAGTTGACTTTGTCAACTCATGTCAAATTACTAATAAAGACACAAAATAAAAAGAAAAAGAAAAAGAAAAATTTAAAAGTCTTTTCCCTTTTAGAGGTATGAAATCAACAAATGGTCATCCTCATGCCATTTTTGCCTTTTTGTTTTTGTTATGGTCTTCATCAACAGACTACTTTCTTACTTTGTAGTTCCTCGAGTCAATTTTAGATATGTAATATTCTCTAACTAAAACACCAACTGACCACTTTCTCTTAAAATCATACTCATCCATTGAAGCGTACTGTTCCCATCAAGCAAATATATGAAACGAGAGAAGAAGTTGAAGAAATGAACTCTTGGCCTCTAAAGATGCATATGCCTACAAAATACAGCAATAAGAAAAGGGAGGGGTGGAGGGAGAGAGAGAGCTATCAATTGAAAGGAATTTTTTTTTTTTTTTTTTTAAAGCTTAGTTGTATCAAGAGTAAAATAATATTGTGAAATGTTCAAAAATTGATGGAGGTCTAACTACCGATTTTAGAGGTATATGAATAGAACAGTCTAAAAAAAAGTTTGTATTGATATTATTGGATGATGGGTATTATGAAAAAATTAGGGAGGTGTAGATAACATATTGGTTATTTGTAAAAGTAAGTTGGAGGTCTATTAAGTGGGGAGTTCTAAATACCAATTTTAGAGGTATGAATAAAAGCTCCCATTTTTTATCTATACTATTATTAAAAGAAGAGGTGTTATTAGCCAAAACTGATTTTTTTTTTTACCTTTATAACCCTCAAATATTAAAATATCATAGATTACATTTGAACATCAGAGACAAAAATGTAAAAAGTAAAATAAAATAATAAAAACATAAAATAAAATAAAAATAACAATTTCAAACTCTCCACTCTCACAATTGCTATTTTAACTTCCCACTACTCTCACACCCATTAGGTGTGTAGACATTTTCTAGTATTTAGAAATATAACAAATATTTATACATATTAAAATTGAAAACTTTTATATAAGAAAATGAAACTCACAGTTCTAAATTTGCAATTCACACTTTTTCTTACCTCTTTTAGAAAGAAAATAACACTCTCAAAAATTTATTTTACAAAAAGACAAAATTTAAGATACTATAAAAAAACATAGAGTATGAATTTCACTCTCATTTATATATCTATAATTTAGATTTTAGAGAAGATATATATTGCTAATGAAAAAAAAAAAAAGATTTTATTTTTGGATGATACTTGGGTTGTACTCAATTCAAACACTACATACTATGCAATTATTGTTATTACAGGATTTCACTGTTTTAATCTAACAACAATAAAATGTCATTAGAGAAGTAGGACTATTATGGCCAAGCACCTTTGACAATCAAACTAGTGAGACATTAAGATTGTGAATTCGTAACAATTTCGACATTATTAATTAAATTGTCGATATCACTGAAATTGTTAAATCTCAATGAGAGTGATCTTATTTATGCATTTTCACTCAGTGATTATGTCGTCTTATTTAAATGAACTTGTCTTCTTTAATTAGAATTTCAAATTTTTAGATCGTTTGACATTTCTACTTGTACCAGTATTTGATCGATCAAGCTCAAGTTTAAGCTAGCTGACCTCAGTTATCTATGACGTCATTCGTGATGTGTCTTCTTTTCAAATTCTTTGAAAACCTATACATATAGCTAGCGACTCAGAGATCAAAACTTCAAATTGAAGTTATTATCAACTTTTGTGTATGCATGCATGTTCATCAAAAAAAAAACTTTTGTGTATGCATGGCTGCACTTTGATTGTGTACGTGCGGTTGGTTGGTGGGTGGGTGAGTCTAAAGTGGCTTGCTCGACCTCTTTTAACCTTCGAGTTCAAATCCAACCGCCCCGCCACCCCTATCGATCGTGGTCTCCATGCTAGCAGCTAGCTTATTAGCTGCCTTGTTCCAAAAACCCTAACAGATGATTCAGTCACGAAATAACGTACTCGATCACATCACATGATTCTTGCCCTAGGCTGCTTAATTGACATCCTCGATCATGCTCAATCAACAACATCTGCTACTTTAGACATGGCAGCAGCTGGTTAAATGGTTGACAATTAGGGTTTTATATGCAGATGGTTTATGTAACTATGATTTACTTTAACATATTAAATAAGGGGTGAGTTAATTTAAGAGAGGTAGACCAACTCTACGCAGTTGTGGGAAATATTCTCCTATATGTATGTAGTTGTCTACAGGAGGAGATTAAGTCTACCACTTCTGGAATTATTGTATTGATATATTGATCGACATACTTAATGGTAATCTTTTGAAAGGGGTCGAATGTGTTTAGCTACTTCTCTTCTAACGTCATTGTTTGAAATTAGCTAATGTATCTATATATCATTCATTTCATATCAATATATCTGTTCTTGGCTATTGTGGAAAAATAGTTGTATGATCGAGATCATATATAGATTGTAGCTTATCATGCAAAAGTGAAGCGATCTCAAACAAATTTATGTAATTTTTGCCGACGACCAAACGGTTTTCTTCTCTCTTCTGTCCATATCATCACGCATTACTAGGTTCAATTAGATTACAGAGTAATTGCGCTCTGCAGCATCTTGGGATTTAGAAGAAGCTATAGCTAGCTAGTGAAATAGCTCGTTGTCATTGAATTGAGTTTAGGATGTTGCATTAGGAGGTTGGCGAATAAAACAGATGGAATATATTGTTGGTTAGGCAAATATAGTATCAAATATGCCAACTAGAAGGGTTGTGCGGCACATGGCTTTCCCTTAATCGTTGCCAACAATTCTAAATTATAACTTAAAACCACAACAGACAGAGATGTTAATTCTAATCAAATCACACACACACGTGTCACACCTCGACCGCGAGGTGCATGATATTTATATAACAAAGGATTTCGGGCCTATTTTTTTAAGTACAAATATCAATGCTGCTGCCTCAAGTTGTTGGCTATAAGTAGCTGAAGAAAAGTTCAAACTACTGTGATATGCATATGGTACGAAATCCGAAGTTTCTCGCTCCCACACACACACAAATGTATTGCATGGAGGTACACCTAGTCAGGGGGGACGTAGTGAGCATTACCCCAAATGCATATCTATACAAAATTAAAAAAAAAAATCAACAACAAAATAAACGTGCAATGCAGTACAAGAACCTAAATCTAACTCTACGAGTTCCACAAGCTTCAAACTCTTTGATCACCGATTCATTGTCAATAGATTCAGCATATTCCTTCTCAATGTGAAGGACCATACAATCACCAAGAAACTCATCTTCCATCTTGTTTCTAAGTCTATTCTTAATGATGTTCATAGCTGAAAATGCTCTTTCAGTGGTCGCCGTAGAAACAGGAATAATCAAAACTAGACAAATCAATCTATAAAGCATAGGGAAAAATTCCGACTTCCTTGTTTGAACCAATATTCTGCACAAATCAGAAATGGATTCCAAATTATGGAACTTTGGATCACTACGCATATCTTTCTCATAACATGCACACTCTAATTCTGATTAGCACAACACTTTGATTAAACCCAAACTTGCTTAGTGAGCATCGTTATACAACTTGATCAAACAACCCAAACTTGATTACTCATTAGCACAACAATTGCTGCCTTATACTTTAATTAAACCCACTTGATAAGTATTGAAAATTTGAAATCAAATAATCAATTAAACAATTAAACCCACAAGGCCACAACAATTGCACAGCAGAATTGAAGAAATAACTCAAAGAAGACCCAGAATTGCAGAATTGCTTAGTGACCCATACGTACTGTTTAATAAGCATGTTGAGAATGTATGAAGAGAAAAAAAGATCAAACTCTCATTGCAGAAAGGTTATGCTAATGTACAGATGCTCTCTCTTAACTCCTTGTAATGTTGTTTTGAACATTTAACTTCAATCTTTTTGTGCGTAAGTTATAGCACTAGCTACCTCAGTCTTTTGTATGTGTAGAGTAGGAAGAAGAATTAATTAACTATATATAAACTGACCAGTTCCTCTTGAAGTATATGTGTTTGTTTAACAGCTGAATCTCTTTCTTCCTTCACAACAATCAATTAATCAAACTCACTTACCCACATCAATTAAACCCACCTATAAAGGATTTAACCCACATCAATGATCAATTAAACAATAAATTGTAGAAGAAGAGAATGCCCAGACCAAGAGAAATAGAGAATTTCACCGGCTGACCGCAACCTTCATTAGTTCATTCTTCAATGAGTTCAATACTTCAATCCACGAAGTCTTCAATCCAATACAACCTACGAACATGAATTTCACATCAATCCTTATTCCTTAACCCTATAAATTGCCCCAAATTGGATTGATTCAATTAAACAAAATCAGAAAACCTTACATTGAATTCATTGCCCCAAATTGAAGAGGGAGAGTAAGAGAAGTAGATCCGCCCCTGAATGTTGATGTCTTGATCTCTGAGAGAAGTGGAGAAGCCGAGAATGGTAGAGCTGCAAGAGTTTAGAGGAGGAGGAGGAGACTCCGGAGAGAATGAGAGACGAACTGGAGAATCGAGAAGTTGAAGTCCTCTCTGAGAGAAGTGGAGAAGTTGATAATGGCAGAGCTGCAGCCTGCAGGAGTTTAGAGGAGGAGGAGGGGACTCCGGAGAGAGTGAGAGATAAACTGGAGAATCGAGAAGACGGAGAAGTCGAAGTCGAGTAATTGGAGTGAACTGGAGACTCGGACTGGACGGGCTTCAGGTCAAATGAGGTGGACAATACCCAACTAAAAAAAAAAAAAAAGTATATATCTAATTTTTTTTTAAACCCAAAATTCTTGGACGGGCTCAAGCCCGCCCCAGTTACTATGTAGATCCGCCCCTGTATATATATAGACACACACACACACCTCAACCGCGAGGTGCATGATATTTATATCACAAAGGATTTCGGGCCTATTTTTTTAAGTACAGATATCAATGCTGCTGCCTCAAGTTGTTGGCTATAAGTAGCAGAAGAAAAGTTCAAACAACTGTGATATGCATATGGTATGAAATCCGAAGTTTCTCCCACACACACACAAATGTATTGCATGGTATATATTATATACTGGTATGAAGTCCATATTTGAAGATTATTAATATCAGAAAGTGATGCAGGGGAATTAACTCACAACCTCAAGGGGTCGTCTTGGGTACCTTGGTGTTTGCCATACCCTTATTTTTTTATTATTTTTTTTACTTTTAGTAAATTAATATAGTGGAAACCTACTGAACTGGTCAACAGGTTACCCAATTAAATATCGACATGTGTCATTTTAAAAAATAAAATTTACCATATTAACAACACATTATTTCTTGATATGTAACATTGTTAAAAATCATGTAACAAGTATTGTCAAAATAATAAATTACACATAGTTGAACTACAATTACGACTTATGACAACAGTTGTTGTGGTTATTGTAATTAAGTGGTCAAAAATGTAAATATCATATTTGGACAACTTTTATCAAATTTAGAATCTTGATTATCAAGTGGATAAGCTCCTTACAATACTGAGTTGTTACATATCTTTTGGTCTAATTTTAATTTTACCATTTTCACAACACAAATGTTGTAGGAATTGTAAAATGGTTGGTAATCTTGTAAATGGTATAGTTTTTGAAGTAATTACTACAATCAGAACAAAAGTTACCGCTTTTACACCAATAGTTGCGAGTTATGGTAAAATATGTAGTTATTGAGTAATTATTTCATTAATGATAAAAATATAAAGATTTACCACTTTGACAACAAATTTGTTGTTACACTTGTTAATTTGTCCATAAATTAGTACATTAGTTTAGGTTGAGTAATTACTATAAATAGGACAAAAGTTACCGCTTTTACATCAAATGTTGTGATTGTGGTAAAATGTGTAGTCATTGTAGTAATAATTTCATTAATGATAAAAACATAAAGATTTACCACTCTGAAAACAAATTTGTTTTCATACTTGTTAAATTGTCTATAAATTAGTACATTAGTTTAGGTGGAGTGATTACTACAAATAGAACAAAAGTTACCACTTTTACATCAAGTGTTGTGGGTTGTGATAAAATGTGTAGTCATTGTAGTAATAATTTCACTAATGATAAAAACATAAAGATTCATGCATGTTCTATTTTATATAATATTTACCACTTTGAGGACTCATGTAACTACTTTGAGGACACATGTGGTAATTAGAAAAAAAATCCGCATTAAAGTAAATAAGGTCTTCGTTAGAGAAAAGTAGGTTCTCATTTGAGTAATTAAGTCCTAAAAGTGGTAATTGTAATTGGTTCTCACTAAAGTAAAGTAGATTCTCATTTGAGTAAATAAGTCCTAAAGTAGGTTCTCATTTGACTACATTTAAAACAAATATTATTTATTTTTACACTAATTGTTGTCATTGTCATAAAATGCATGTAAAAAGAATTATATTTGGTTAAGGAAACTACTAATGATATAATTAATTGGTAATAAAGATTACTTAACTAATACTAATTTTGCGAACTTAGGTTAGAAGGTTTTTGTTTTTAATAAGGAAAAAACGTAAGTTTCAATTGTGTAATTGTCCATTAATAACAAGCATTAATTCACTAATAATAAAATTAATTAGTAATATAGACTATTTAACTAAAAGTAATTCGGTAAGGTTCTTTTAATTTTTTTTGAAAAAGGAAAAATCATAATTGTGAATTGTCAATTGATAATCAAACATTAATTGGCTTTATTGTTTTCACTATCTTTATTGTTTTCAATTCAATTAGTAGTTTGTGTTACCAAAAAAATTAGAAAGGCTAAGGCCTAAACAAGTTACCAATTTGTTAAATATTTTGAACCATTGGATATATTACTAATCCAATGGTCCAAAATATTTAACAAAATGAGGGTACGACAAACACTAAGGTACCCAAGAATTCTCCACAACCTCAAACCCCAACTTCCAATTATGTCACCACAACAAAACCAATATGATGAATAAAGAAAACGAGATAAAATCTAAACCCTGTTGATTCTCAAAGTAAGAATAGCCAAGAATTTAGACCTTGTTGATTCCTACGGAATGTCCGAGTTGATAGAGCTAGTTGAGACAAAGTTCTTAATTTTATTGATATTTAGAAGAAAAAAAAACGACTACTACAACCAAATTAGGGCCCTAAACCAACTAATAATTGATAAAATCCAAGTAGAGCTAGGAAAAGGGAAATAAATAAAGAATGTTATCTATATATGTGTATTGGACTACTGTGACCAGCAACTATCATGTTGCATCAGAAAGACTGTATAGAAGGAACAAGTGAATACTTATCTTTAATTTTCAATTAATTAATACGACGATTAAGGTTGATGATGATATTGGTACGAAAAACTTTCAATTAAGTTTCTTTCATGGTTTTCGTCTTTGCTATTTAATCTAATAATTTGACACTTTCAGAGTTTGGTACATGTAAACTATGACACATAGAAGAACTGATCAACATCATCAAGCAGACACAGAAATGATATTGATAGCTTCCAGAAAAACACAAAAATCAAAGTGTTTTCTGTTTTATATGTCATGATGGTAGCGTATCAATCTATCATTTGACAGGAATCAGTCCCTAATTAGCGGAAGATAAAATTAAATGACCCCCAGAATTTCACAAGATTAGGCGATTGGCTACATTTCTTAATTTCTAGCTACATTTCTACAATTGGGCTGAACTCTCATATCGTATCAAATGGACTACGAAAATTCTAGCGAGGGCTTGGGCTCTCAACTCTCGAATAGTCAAATTAATCATGTGAAATAGACCAAAAAGTAGCCCATTGACCCCCTTCCATGGAATGGGCAGCTACTCCGTGGAAAAGGAAATCTCATTGATAGACCCTGCACTCTAAACCAAGCTGCGCATGAGGTTTTTAAAGTTGACATCTCCACCATCAGACTCGGTTTGAGCAGTTAATTTGTGGAGTCTTATACTCTTAGGCATGAAATCAGCTGTCCCAGATATAATAATGAGGACAACTGATTTCATCCCATGTATCTTATTCCTCATCTAACTTTTCAATACCTTAGAAAAGAAAGAAAGAGATAGTGTTTGGTTTTTATCTTAAAATAAATATCTAAAAGATGTTAATAATGGATATCCATTGATCTTACTTCTACATTTATTCCATGATCTGTTGTTGTTTCATTTTGTCCTTTTTTTGTTTTTTCGTATGCTGGACAAATTGCAACATGAGAAGATGCTCTTGTCTAATCCTTTAATTAAAAATTCATTTCCATCAATTTGTATTGAATTACAGAATTTCAGCCATTTCTCTCGATCAATATTACTATGAGGGTTGGAATTATCTGATGGAACTGAGCAAGAATACGGTTGAAGCATGAAGATAGCATCGTACGTGGCTAGATATAGGATGGCTTGAAGAAAATTTTTACATGTGATGTGATAGTCTGCTTAGAATCAATTCTATATAGAAAATGAACAAGAAGAAAGAAAAAAAGAAAAGAGAGAACATCATTGAAGAACAACCCAGGAATCCTTTTGTGGTGAGATTCTGGCATCAAATGTTTTCAACTTATTGAAGGGTCCAAAAACGAAGGGTCTACACATGCATAAGGACTCATTCATTTGTCTCCGAAAAAGGAACATATTTCATATCAGAATATATGGGTACGTTACTATTAACTACGTTACTCTTTGTAATCATCCATGCATAAGGACTCATTCATTTGTCTCCGAAAAAGGAACATATTTCATATCAGAATATATGGGTACGTTACTATTAACTACGTTACTCTTTGTAATCATCTATATCTATACGAGGAGAGAGTTTGTCGGCCAAAACAGAAAAAATAAATCTACTAAAACTTTCAAAATTAAAAACATCCTTCCACATTCTATGGAGTACACACACACACACACATACTAGGGCTGGCTTAAATTACCATACTTACCGAAACCAGCAGAATACCAGCCGAACCGGTGGCCTCAGCGCCGACAAATCCGGTACCCGAAGGTACTGCATTGTATTACCGTACCGAAGCAAAGTTATCAACTCGTTAGCGGTACAACCAATTGCATAGGTTCGGTGTTACCAAACCAACCGAGATAGCAGTTTCTGGATTTAATTCCAAAAAATCCTACGCTCTTGCGTCTGCCAAGCATCGAACCTTTGCCAACATCACAACAAACTTGAGCCTCTTACCACCAGGCCACAAGCTTGCTTGTGTAAAGTTAAGGAAAAGCAAGTAATTAAATGGAATCAGAAATGATGAAAATTAAAATGTGTTTCGAGTCGTCTTCTTCGTTCTCTCTGTTTCTCTTTCTCCTCTGTTCTCTCACTTTCTGCTCTCTATCTCTCTCTCTCCATTTCTGGCTCTTGTTCTTCTTATATTCTTTTGCTTCTTCCTCCATTTTCTCATTATTTTACTTATTCATTCCTCCACTTCTTCTTTCACCTCTAGATATGAATCAAAAATCGGATCTCCAACTGAATTTCTAGATCTGGAATTAGGAGGGCGATTGTTCTTTCTCACTGCAGCCGCAACGTCGGTCGACAAACTGAAACAGAGCCCGAAAGTAGGTAACCGATCTATCGGTATCGGCGGCGGTTCAAAAAATTCAAAACCGATGAGTTTCGGTTCTGTAGCGGTGTTAGAGCAAAAAATCCTGTTACCGTTACCGAGCCAGCCCTAATATATACTAGCATTTCTCCACACATGTTCTGCATGTGCAAGTTATTATTATTTTTCTTTAGAAAATAAAAAAGAAAATAGTTTGTTATTGTAGAAAAAAGAAAATGGGAGAGAGAAAAGTGAGTTGTGGGTACTTCAAAAAAAAAAAATAATAAAAATATATTTTGTAAATGGGGTCGTGACCACTTACCCAATTTTAGCCTAAAAAGTTGCCAACTTGCTCTACTAAGAGTTTTTGAACCTCATTTACCCAATTTAAACGCAAGTGACATTTTTACCCCCAATCAAATTAATAAACTACAGACTTCTCTCTCTCTCTCTCTCTTCTCGTTGAAGCGTCGGAGCACAGGAATCCGATCCATGGCGATGAAGACTTAGCTGCAGAAGTCGTCGCCCGGCGAGTAGATGACGGTGATGAAACCTTTCCGGCGGATTTTGGGCCATCTGGGCTCTATTTCTCAATCCGGATCATGGCCGGGTCTTGCTTGGGGAACCCGACGGCGATGAAGACGTAAGGTGGTTGAGGTTGAGGTCGGCGGTGGTGCGGTGGAGGAAGAAGCTGCGGGAGACGAGGCTCGTCGGAGATTGGGTACTTGTTGGTTGGGGAATGCCACAGGCGGCGACATTTTGAGCGGCGGCGGATGAAACTGGTGAATCATAATCTTCTGGGAGGATGGAGTTGAAGAAAAGTAATGATACCATCGATTGCCAAACCAAAAGACTTTCATCTGCTACCATGATAATATCTCTTGGGCAATTACCATGTACAGAAGAAGTCTGGGCCCTTAGCTAGTCAGCTTAATTAGATAAGAAAAGGGAGATAAGACATTGCGTATCAACTGGGTGTTGTCTTTTAGGATTTTGTTCTTTTTCTTTTTTCCATTGAATGAGAAATTTCATAAAGCCCAAGAGCAAGCAGTAAAAAGATCATTAGTGGGCAATAAAACGATTATTAGAAGATAATAATGAGATTATTGGGCGGCAGTAAAAACATTATTGGAGGGCAATAAAATATTTATTGGGCAATAATAAGATTATTGGGGGGCAATAATAAGATTATTTATTTGGAGGGGAAATATCACCAATGGTCATTGAGTTATGATTTATTCGACACTTAACTCACTGTATTTTCAACAATATCACTTAACTCACTCAGTTTTACATCTGTCTTTCACTTAACTCACTGCCGTTAATTCTACTGTTAGACGCCGTTAAATTGAGGGAATATTTGTCAAAACACTTAAAAATCATTTTTAACTTAAAAAAAAACAATATTTATTAGAATTTTTTTCAATTTTTTTAAATTTCTAAAATTTCTAATTAAAAATGATATTTTTTAAAACTCAAATATAAGGGAAAATTCTCATACACCCCAAATCCATCAATATACTTCCCATACACCCCACCAACTTATTTTTCTTCCCACTCACACAAATCTTTTCACTTTTTCCACTACTGTCCAAAATATCACTTCCTATTCATCTCACTTCTACCCCTCCTTTTTATTTTTGTCTTTTGTCTTATTTTTAAAGCGTGGTTGGCCAATCTTGGAATTATTTGTCTAGATATAATTACAACTAAAATTGCATCCTCTATTCGACGGTAAACAGTAGACTTTACTATCCATAATTTCGATCGTTGATAGACTTGAATTAGTTGCTATCTATAAGAACACTAGCAAAGAATTACAAAAAGAAAGAGAAAAATTAAGAAGGCTGAAAGACTATAGAGATAGTCTTGATAGAGAATCTCCCAATTATTGGGATATCATTTATAGACTTCAAACTAGAATCTATAAAATAGAACAAGATATAGATAATCTTTTATATGTTCTTGAAGAAGAACAAAAACCTCTTGATTATTTGTGCATTGGTTAGATCCGCACATCACTGGTATCAGAGCTTGTAAAATAGCTTAAAGGAGAACCCCTCCTAAATGGGGACAATGTCAGAATTGTTATTAGAGAAAATAAATTCTCTATTAAATTCCTCTGATGAGAAATATCAGAGGCTATTACTAGAATTATCTAGATGTCAAACTCATCTAGAAAAATTACCTGCTATAATCCACCAATTGGAAAGATTGGAAAACAAACTGGATTATATCAAGGAACTTCCAAAAACGGAAGAAGAAAAGCTGACAGTCGTCAGTAGAAAAATCAATGAACAACAAAAACGCTGGATTCATGAAATCGAATACTACAGAAACAAAGTGCCTACAGTAAAAACAAAGAAAGCTAATGGATTCAAACCATTAGAAAAACCAGATAAGAATCTTGTTCCAAACATGATTTTTCTGGAACCATCTACTAGTCAGACTAGTATCCGGTATGAAAACCCGGAAAAAAGAGATATCAAGATGTTAAGCATCTTTGGAAGAAAGAAAGGAGTACAGCTCCTAAATGATGAAGAATTCGAATTCAACGAAATTGAACAGGAGGTAAAAAACTCTTCAATCCCAAAATTAGATTTTAAACAAATCTACAATAGGGGAAAGTTTGATTTAATGGATAGCCATTATTTTAAACTACTAGAAATTACAACCCCCGCTAAAGCAGGAGGAGAGACTGATCTTCTATTGATCACTCCTTCAGAAGTTGCCATAGCTCAAGGCAAAAAATATCAATTTATGCATATTGGAGCAGTACAAGTAGACATAAATCTGCTTGCTCGAGAAGGCATAGACTGTTCAGTTCTGTATGTTCTACAAGACAACAGATTAACAGACTTTCAAGCTAGTTTGTTGGGAACTCTTGAAGCATCTTTATGTGATCAAGTGACATATTTCAACTGCTTCCCAAACTTCATCACCAGCTTGAAAGATGCAGCTCACTGTCTACAACTGAGAGTCAAGACAGATGGCATATCCATGAAAGAAGATATGCAAGAACTTGCAATAGTATATAGAATATACTATAAATTGATGAGCACCACAGTAGCCCCCAAGACCAGAATAACAAATATTCCAGGTCTTACTACTGGTTTCCTCACCAATCAAAAGAACCATTCACAACAGATTCATAAAGTTACTTGGAATGAAGTAAATTTTCCCCTTGAATGGAAACTGTCTGGTCCAAAAAAGCTACCGGAAAGAGCGAAAGCAAAAATCTATGAAAGTAGAAAGACTGGAGAAATCAGTCTCAATTTTGACAATCACAGAAAAAGTGATGTCTGTCTTGAGAACCTTAGGATAAATAAAAATCTTCTCAGAAGAAGATACAGCACTAGAGAAGCTAGTGTTAGTGGTACAAAACCCACTATTGAATAACCAATATCTGAAGAAGAATTGGAAGCTGATCTAAACAGACCAATCCATATGTTCAGAGCAGAGAGGCTCTATGAACTCTATGAAGAAGTAGAATCTTGCGAAAATCCTGAACGATTAGAAAAACTAATCGAAAAATGAAAGAATTCAAAATCAGAAAGACGAGAAAAGTCTTTCCTTACCAAGATATAGAAATGGAAGAAGGAGAAAGCTCCAAAACTTTCATTAGTACAGAAAGAGGGAAAACAAAACTCTCACTTCAGAAAGCCCCAACGGGTAAAAAAGGGGAAAGAAATTCCTAAAAATTTGTCCCAGAGGACAATATGCCCAGAGTTCCAATCACGAACTATGGCATCTGGTTAAATCTAGACAAGAGTCTAGATAAAAGAAAAACCATTGACCAATGGGTAGATAGCCTGATGATGGCTTCTGCACTCACCCTTGGAAAATTTGAAGCATCAGATTTGCAGGTGTACTATGAAACTACTCTTACCGGAGTAGCAAAAAAGTACTATCTGTCATTCAAAGAAACTGCCAGAGGAAGAGACTGGCTTGAAGAAATCAAAATTTCAAAGTCTCCGTATGATTTTGCAGTACCGCTGTACGATCAGTTCTATGGAGTTCTTTCAAATCTGAGTGAAAAAGCCAAAGAAACGGCAAAATCAAATATCTATGCTCTCAAAATATGTGACATGAGATATTTTGAAGAATACTTGAATGAATTTCAAGAATATTACTGTACAATTGGTGAACTAGAAAATGCTGATCTAGTTAATATATTGCACAGAAAACTCCCTGAACCATGGAGAACAGCTGTGAGATAAAGCAAAGCTGAAAAACCAATTGAAAGATTTTCAGTTGGAGGAATTGCCGATAGAATCTGGAAATTATTGAAAGAGCAATGCAAAGCCAATCTTAGATCTAAGATGGCCAAGAAACAACTCAAACGAGTTGAAAATTTCTATTACGAAATACTGGATATGCCCACAAATTGGGGATGTCATGAATGCAAATTTCACAGAAAAAAGAAAGAAAAATATTACTCTAAAAAATTCAAAAAGAGTAATTAGAAAAGGATTGGAAATTCAAAAAGAGTTCCAATTACAAGAAACAGCAGGATGAAGATCCTAAAAAGAAATTCTTTAAGAAAAAGAAGAATACCTATCAGCATAAACAACCAAGCAAGAAAGCTTGCAGATGTTGGTTATGTAAAGCTGAAGGGCACTATGCCAATGAATGCCCAGAAAAGGGTAAAAGATCTACTAAAGCTCTCTTTGAAGAATATGAGCAAATAGTAGAAACAGCAAATATGAAAGGCTACGAAATAGCCTATTCTGATGATGAAGATGACGACAGGTCAGTTTATTTTGCCTGGTCTGAAGAAGAAAATTCATCTGAGTCTGAGACAAATTCTGAAGTAGAGTACTTCGAATCCAGACAAATGAATGTTTTGAGAATCAAAAACTGGGAAGAAAGCAAGACAAAATTTTTAATGTCTTCTTATCAGGTGAACCCTGGTACATTCGTTTGTGACTACTGCTTATGTCATGAAAAGAATGGTCTCCCTATGTTTTGTGAAGAGTCAAAAAAGACTTACCACAAAGAATGCTTCATAGCTGAAGCAAGAAGAAAAACCAAAAATGGCCTTGTCAGCCAACTAGTTGAACAAGAATATGAAGAGTATTTCTCTGAACAAAAAGAGAAAGAAGAAGAAAAAGAGGTAGAAACTCTGTTCCAAAAAATTGTGGAACCTTCTCCTCCATCTTCCTCAAAAATAAAGGAAGAAATCATCGATGAAGAAAAAATCGATGAAGATATCGAACTAGTTGAACCACCAAAAATTGTTCCAGAAGAATGTAAACCATTCATTCCAAAGGAACAAACTCAGGAAAATGAGCTTCAACAGTCGAAAGTCGTCTCTAACAGTAGATACAGTAACTACATAGAGATTGGACTAAAATTCTCTGATCACAAAAAATATCATCTACATGCCTTTGTAGATAATGGATCGGGATTTACTGTTGCAAAGAGATTTGCAATTCCAGAAGAACTCTGGAAAGAAGAAAAGAAAAGAACTGCTACTGGTGTTAAATTTGATGGAAGCCATCTCACCATGAATAAGGTAGCAAAAAATGTTCATATCACCATTGGTGGAGGAACATTTATCATCCAGAATATTTGGCAATCTGAAGGCCAAGGATCAGATTTCCTGTTGGGAAATGATTTTATTCTCCAACAGAGATTCATTCAGGATGAAGAAGCGATAGGCTTCAGAAAAGGAGAATGGGTGTTCTGGGCAGACTTACTTACACAAGCAAAAAGTATAGTAGGTCCTGGTTTTACTACTCATTATCAGAGATCGCAACAGAATAGTGGTGATCTTACCCCCAACAAACCCAAATTTGAGCCTATACTCCAAATCAAACAACAAGAAGAATTACTTGTTGAAAAATCTTCTGAAGAAGAAGAAGAAGAAACTAGTGAAGATGAAGAAGCTAGTTTCATCCATGAGCATAACCTCAAGCACTTTCAGAATAAGCTTGAGTCTCAGAAAATTCCCACTCTTGAAAAAATCAAGAAACTACTCGAACAGAATATCGATGTAGATCCTCAAAAATTTTGGGAAAAAGACCCAGTGGTCTGTGAATTAAGATTACATGACATGAATGACATCTGTCATGTCAAAGCCATTCCTCAGTACAAAGAGGAAGATCAGAAAGAATTCATAAAAGATATTGAAGATCTCCTAAACAAGAGATTAATTCAACCCTCCACTAGCCCTCATCATGCTCCAGCATTCTACGTGAGAAATCATGCAGAAAATCTACGAGGAAAAGCTAGAATGGTGATTAACTACAGAGATGTCAACAAGAAGACTGTCAAAGACGGTTATCAAATCGCTCAAGTAAGAGTACTGATAAACCAGCTCAGAGGAGCCAAAGTCTTTTCGAAATTCGATGCAAAGTCGGGTTTCTGGCAGGTCAAGATGCATCCTGAGAGTGTTCTTCTCACTGCATTTGGAACACCACAAGGCCATTACGAATGGTTAGTAATGCCTTTTGGTCTAAAGCAAGCTCCCTCAATCTTCCAAAGAAAGATGGACAACATCTTCAAGCATGTTGTGGAGTTCTGCGTCGTCTACATAGATGACATCATAGTCTTCTCCAAAACCAGAGAAGAACACATGAAACCCCTCCATGAGGTCGTAAAGCTGATAGTTCAGCATGGAATCATCCTAGGTGAAAAGAAAATCTTCTTTATCCTCGATGAAGTTGATTTCCTGGGAATAAACATCAAAAATGGAGTGATAAAACTTCAACCTCATATCCTTGAGAAAATCTGGAAATTCCCAGATAGAATTCCTGATGCTAAGAGTCTAGAGAGATTCCTTGGTGTCATAAATTATGGGAGAGATTTCATTCCCAAAATATCAGGGTTAACAGCAATGTTATCTCCTAAGACAAGTTCCAAAAGAAAATGGAACTTCACAGAAGATGATGAAAAAATTGTGAAGCAGATAAAAAATCTCTGCAAAAATCTCCCTCCTCTTCAACAACCAGAAGAGAATGATGAAATTATCCTCCAAACAGATGCGAGTGATAATTATTGGTCCGGTGTGGTTCTGGCAAAAATGCCTAGAACTAACATTGAAAAGATCTACAAATTTTGTAGTGGCAAGTTTAGCTCTGCAGTTTTGAATTATCCCATAGGGGAAAAGGAAATTTTGGCTATCAAGAAAACGATTTTAAATTCTCCAGCTGTTCTTGGAAAACCCTTTACTGTACGCACCAATTGTGCTAGAGTAAAGAATTTCAAAAATTTTAAACTTGATAAAGCTGCTGATAGAGGAAGATTAGCCAACTGGCAATTATTTCTTAACCAATATGATTATAATGTTGAATTAATTGCAGGAAACAAGAATTATCTTCCAGACGCATTGACCAGAGAAATGGCAATGTTCAGCCAAAGAGATGACGACGAAAGTCGTAATCCCAGAAGCAGAAGAACTGGGAAAGAACATGAACCTGAAGAGGATCCCAAAGAAAAAATCCTCAAGAGATTTCTGCTAAGTCCAAAAGGACTAGCCACAACTGATCAATCCCAGGGTAAAGGATTGGCTAGCCCGTCTCAAACGGCAGATGGTAAAGGCTCATCAAGACCGTTGATGGCTGCTGCTTTGCCAAAAAGCATACGAACTCCAAATGGAGTTATAAATGTTTTTAATTATGAATTAAGAACTTTTGATACTCCTGTGTTCAGAACTGGCAGGAGATTAGCTTATCATCAGAAGACAATCCTAAATAATCTTTTGTTTGCCTTTCAAGAAAGAAGCAGTGGTCTAATGTTCCCAGCTCTCTTTGCACTAGCTGAAAAACTCTATGAGAATGCTAGGCCACAGTTTGAAGAAATTCATACACAGCAGAATGCTGTAAGAAAAGAAAAAATCCACTTCCTGGAAAGTCCTGAAAGTGCTAGGGTCCCGATCATGGCACTCAATGAATCAGATTGGCATGAATTTCACAATCTGATAAATAGGCATAATCCTGAAGACCTAGTTACTCCAACTGTCTTTATCATTGCAGGACCATATGTTGGAAGATACTTAGTCAATGTTCAGAGTGAACATCCTCAAGAACACAAGCTTTGGCTTGTTGAAAATGGTTTTGTCCATAATTTGTGGACTAAAACGAATGATGATCTTAAAGGCTTGCCACCCATCATTGTCAACACAGTCAAAAACATTACAAAAAATGACTGTATATTGCGTCTGAAGTTCAGATCCACTCCTCCAGAATGGATCCAGAAGGCAAACGGTGAAGTTGAATATATTCCTCCATATCATTATGTAAGAATTATTCAAAGGAAATATCTTCAACCAGCCTGTGTAGGGTACAATGGCCAGCCAAACTCAAGCATCCCATGGATGAAGGCCATGACTCTGGAATACATCAAGAAGATCATCTCTGAAGATATCAATAATACCTTCCTGGCAGCAGGAGAAAAAACTATTATCACTGCTTACGATCATCCTGACGTAGTCAGCAGTGACCTATTCCTATCTCTTACCAGAAAGGAGATAGATTCGACACTGGCATGCTTACAGTGGGTGGAAAGACTTGAAAATGACAACCACTATAAAATGTATGTTGATACAGATGTCGAAGACAATGCAACAACTGCTCGAATGGCCCAGGCAGATAACGACTCGTTTGTCCTTGGTCACAATTCAGAAACAGACGAGAACATGTGAAGCAGCAGGCGTAGAAAGCACCGAAAGTGCTTTTGGATTTTTCCCAAAAGCTACTTTTGCTTTTCAAAAAGCAGGTGAAAAAACATTTCACCTAAAGGAATCTGCTTTTCCCATTCCGACCTCCACCAGCAGGAGCACTCAGGAAAGCAGGAAATCACGGAGTGGTTCTGTACATTATGTTGTTTTGAATTGTAATTTGAGGTCCGCTCCCTATATAAGGAGCTTTAGCTTCTCGTAGAAGGCATTCGAAAATTGCCATATCAGTATAGATTCGAAAAAATTTCCTTCTTAGGATTGAGCAAAAGAGTCTTCTCTCAAGTAGTAGTAGCAGTGTGCTTCCCTTCCTGTCTAAGTGTGAAGTAGTGTGCTTTCATTACAAATAAGTATCTGTTCTCATTCTTATGGAGAGCTAAACAGCCTTTTGCTGTTTACCTGAGAATGAGGCTCTGAATATCTCTTTAGTCTGTAATTATGTTTAAATAAATAATTCCAGATTGCCCATCCACCTTTTTTTTATATTATTTGTTGTTTGATGTTTAAAATATGTGTATCTGTTTCTGCCTTGACTCCTATACTATTTTTAAGTCTAAATCTTCTTTTTCAAAAGAAATTTTGCCTCAAAGTTAAGATAGAAACAAGCAGCAGTGATTCCGCCTGTTAAAGTAACCGCTAGGCATGGAGCCGTTAGGTGAAAAACTTGGGCATATTGAAGGCTAGATTTGTTTTTGTTAAGAGTTTGAACAAGATTTCTTAAGAAAAAGCAAGGGTTGGACCTAAAAGGTCAGCATAGGACATATTAGGCACTAGTTTAGAAAAGACTACCCTTATAGGTCTTTTCCCCAAAAGAGTTGTGTAATTGGGCACAATACAAACTTGTTGGTGCAAGTGGGCAAAATACTTGTGATTTCTAGGTAAACAGGAATTAACCCTAAATATAATTTGAAAAAAATTTGTCTTTTTTCTTTAAAAAAAAAGTTAGAAATGCATTTTTTTAGTGTTTAGGCAAATAAACCCTCAATTTACATTTATTAGACTTTTTTCAATTTTTAAATTTTTTGAGATTTCTAATAAAAAGTGATTTTTTTAACTTAAATATAATTTGAAAAAAAAATTGTCTTTTTTTTTTTAAAAAAAAGGTTAGAAATGCATTTTTTTAGTGTTTAGACAAATATACCCTCAATTTTAATAGCTTTTAACAGCATAATTAATGACAGTGAGTTAAGTGAAAGACGGATGTAAAACTGAGTGAGTTAAGTGATATTGTTGAAAATACAATGAGTTAAGTGTCGAATAAGTCATAACTTAGTGACAATTGGTGATGTTTTCCCTTATTTTGATATACCTACTAAAACTTTCAAAATTAAAAACATCCTTATTTTTCACTAATTATTGATCCCTAATAAAAATGTTATTGGGAGGCAATAATATGATTATTGAGGGGCAATAATATGGTTACTGAGTATTATTAGGGGGCAATAAATTCAGACGCCGAAATTCGGTCACCAGTCTGATAACCGGATTCGGGATTCCGGTAACTGTCACAGGATTCCTGTCATTGGTCGCCGGATTCTGGCAAAGGTTTCCGTTGACATCTCTCTCTAAGTGACAAAGAAGGAGAGGGCAAAAATGTCCCAAAAATAAATAAAAATGAATAAAAAATAATTAATTGGGTATTAGGGAAATAATCTCTTAGATTGTTTGGGTAAGTAGACAATCTCTTAGAGTGTTTGGGTAAGTGGGCAATTTTTATCCTAAAATTGTGTAAATGGTCATTATCCCTTTTACAAATGTCTTAATTATTCTTGTGATTTAATTAATTCTTAAAGTTTATTAATCTTTTAGGGTCAATTATGTCAAAATTTTAGATTTTGCCTAACAAAGCCTCTTCTCTTAATAATAGTGTGTGTGTGTGTGTGTGTGTGTCAAGAGCATACGTGTATTCGGAATTTCAAAGCCTGCAGTGCCTCAACTCTTGTGCATCGGGTAATTTGATACATAGACTCTCAATGCTATCAATGTGATATTTTAATAACCTGCAGCATCGAGATCGCCTTATACTTTAATAAAAGTATGTTATTGATAGCCTTATACATGTTCAGGTATGCAACACATCGAGATCGCTGGAATGGTAGAATATGTGAACATGGGTTTTACCAGAAAGCATGGACTATTCTGGCAATCGCACGGCCACCGATGTCCAAGGTGAAGCAGGCGACGGGGAAGGTCGGTTGTGGCCAGGTCGAGGAGCTCATCTAGGAGACGCGTGACGAGCTCACGCTCATTGGAAAAATGATTGAGTGGGATCCATGGGGTGTTCCTGAGGAGTTTTACAAAACAATGCAGGGTCTTAGTTCAGACCAAACAAAGTTGGATGAGGCTAAAGCCACCTCAATTGACTCTGAATCGAAGGCATAAGGGTCTACTGTTTCTGTTTTGAAGAACTATAGATTCCAAAGTCCCCTGCTTATCTTTGATTACAATGGGTTTGTTTGTAGATTCAAATTATGGGAGAGAGAGGCTTGACAAAAAAAAAAAAAAAGATTGAACTTCATCTGCAGCTTCTTCCAATTTATATCATTATTAATAATTTGAAATTTAATCCAACATTTTTCATAGTATGAAAATCTTTTTGGAGTAAGAAAGGAAATTCTAATTAGTTTTCTTTTAGTTGTTTGATTTCATTGATTTTGTTCAACTTTCCTTATCCAATCATGTTATTATCTGTTGTTTCAAACACTAAATAAGAATAGCAAATCCTAATCCTAATCCCAATCCCAATCCAATTCAATCTGAAAAATTAGAAGATTGAATTCAAGTTGTGTGAAAAAAAAAAGTGCTAATCTGGGAGTCATTTTATCTTTTTTTTGGGGCTCACATGCTTGTTACGTTACTTTTTTAACATCTCTAATATGAAAATTTGACAGAAGTATGTAATTGATAGCCTTATAAGTGTTCAGGTATTACATTGATAGCATTGTGATTCTGGATATCAAATTGGCCCATGATAATTTTTCACATTTCTTTACTAACCAATCTGGTAACTTTTTACTAATCTATAAGCAGGTTTCTAATGATCATGGTATTTTCTCTATTTGACATGGGTATTATGAGAGCATCAGGGGTGGAGAAGAAGCTGAAGAAGATGGAGCTATACTACGAACGGTACGGATCCATGGTGCATCACAAAAGTTAAAAAAGAGATAGAGGCTACGATAGCTAGGCTAGGGTTTTCATTAATTAGTAGGTCGTTCTTTAGTTTTCCAGTACGTAACCGTATGCTCTTATCCCATACACCAGGGCATTGGACACTATACCAACAGCATCAAATTTAATTGCTGAACTTACATCTTGCGGGCAAGAATCGTTTGAGCGTCTTAAGTATGCCTAAAAATTCGCCACCAAATTAGCCTCTTGATACACATGCACGCCCGAAAGTTGTTCCCTCAAAAGTGAGCAAGGAAGGTTTGATTTCTTTGGCAAGACTGCAAGAGTTTCAACATTTAATTAGAGTCACCTAGCTTGTACAACCTCGCCCGGCTTGCCTGAGACCTTGAATAAAATCAAGAGCTTCAGCCTGAAAATCTAGTCTAACGAAAGAGCCTCCTGGAGGAGACAACTACAAATTTTGAGATCATACTTCTTTTAATACTTGAGCTAGCTTCAGTCCACGGACACATGCATTATTACATCCAAATTTCTTGTTCCAATCAAATTCTTTTACTTTTGAATTTTCTTGCTCCAATAATGGAACTAATCATGGGGGACATCACTGAAGAACTGTTCTTCGAGAACCAGACTGTATCCTTTTTTTTATGACAAAAATTAAATTGACTGATCGAATAATTCATTTTATCCACAAGTATGGAATTATATATATGGCTGTCAGGTTATGATTCCAGAGTTTCGCAGTGCATTGTTTCTAGTCTGGAATTGTTTGATACAGCATATATTCATGACTTTGTCATCAAATAGTTCAATTTCAACATCATGAATTAAAACGGTTTTAAAATATTACTGTTCATGGCCAAAGCTATGAAAGCTCTAGGTATCTGAATTTAGCTTCCTACTGTCTCCAGCTAGAAAAGATCCAGATTGTAAATGTGAATATCAATAGTTAGTTGATGATTAATTCACATTCGACTACCACAATGTTGTCTTATTACTGATGTTGGCCGCCTATACCTTCTTTCAGCTTCCTATCATTTTTCATCCTACAAAGGGAAAAAAATGTAAACAGTACCTTACCTTTGGCTCATTAGTAACTTTAGTACCTGACAAAAAAAAAATATCACTTTGGTACCTGAAGTTTGAAACCCGACTCAACATTAGTACCTGGACCGTTAACTTCGCTTAACTCCGTTACGGAGATTGCCAGCTGTCATATTTTAGAGGGTATTTTCGTCTCTTTGTATCTTAATTAATTTTTTTTTAAGCATTTGTTCCTCTCTCTCTTTCTCCCCTTTCTTATCTTGTTCTTCCCTCTCTCTCCAGATCAACCTGCAAATTTGTCCCGGTTCTGAGTATCTCTTCTTCTTTCTCTTCATCCTCGTTCGGCCAAATAAAACAGAGCTAGTGTCAATGTGAAGAAGAATTCCCAGATGAGAGAGTTTTTTCCCAATCCAAAACTCCACAATCTTCACTCTCTTCTTCAACCTCCAATGCCCAAATCTTTACATCCAAAGCCCCAACCTCAATTCCCCGTCATTCCCTCAAAATCAATTTCAAACGATGCTTTGCCTCGTTGTTTCGATCTCCACATCAATTTCATGCTCTGCCTCGTTGTTTTGATCTCCACTGATTCACCTTCTCCGATTCGTATCGCCCAGAGCTTTCATGCTTGGCGAAAGCATCTTGAAAACTCCCCTTTTGATATCTTACTGATGATTTTGCTCTGCGTGGAAGAAAATTGACTCCATCGATCGGTCTCTCACCAAAACGAAAAAAAATCATTCTCTCTCTCTCTCTCTCTCTGACGAGAAAACCCTTCCTCACCATCTTGCTCAGCTCCGGCAGCTCCCTTCTGCGCCATCACCCTCGACTCCGGTGGCACAGTTCCTCAACGCCATTCTGTCGCCGATTCCATCTCCATTAGCTTTCTCAGTCGAAGCGGACCCGAACGGAGACAAGCCGGAGTAGATTCTCATCATCTCCGTGCATGAGGAAAACGTCGCAGGAAAACCTTAAATCCACGCCTCTAACACCAATCAAGAACGGACTTGAATTGTGGGTCAGATTCCGGCAGTACTGCAATACTCACAATGCCGGAAAACCCAGTTGAAGTGATCAAAGATACGCTGGTATTAGTAAGATCAATTGAAGAAGAGGTGTACACAAGCCATGTCTGATTGTTGTTGAGCTTTATCGTGTACTTGGTGCGAGACTCATTTGAAGAGAATAATAGAATAGCGTGGATTGTTGAAATTGAAATGGAAGTCCGGTTCGAAATAGAGCAGGTGAGAAATGGGCTTCCCCGGACGAGAAAGAATCTGAGATTGGAGGAGGAAAACTCCAGAGTGATGCTGAGATCATTGAAAGAAGAAATTACATGTCTTTCTTGTGGGTTTTGGGTGTTTGAGATGGTGAGGTCAGCATTGAAGACTTGGTACAAGAAAGCAGAGTTGGAGAATCGAGATGGGTAACAGAGAGAGAGAGAGAGAGAGGAGGAGGTGGATTTGATGAGGTAGGGGTGGAAGTATTCGGGTTGATCTCCATTTTTAAGGGTCAAGTTTTGGAAGAAAAAGTTTGTGGGGAGTGGGGTTTTGAGGAGGTTTTGGGAGAAGAAAGGAGAAGGGTCAGGGAGGACTGTGGATTGGGTTTGAGGGAAGAGGAAAGGGGTTTGCTTGTGTGTGTGACGTGAATGTGGTGGTGACATGGTTGTGGGCACTTCAATTTCTGGTTCAGATGGTGGTGATGGAGATGGGGAAGGTGGAGGTGGAGGTTTATAGGGTTTGGATTTGGGTTTCTTGAAACTCTTGGTGATTAAGGTTTTGACTCTTCGATCTCCTGATCTTTTTCAACATTAAGGTTTCAACATTATATAGTCCTCGAATCTGCAGGTTGATCTGGAGAGAGGGAAGAACAAGATAAGAAAGGGGAGAGAGAGAGAGAGAGGAAAAAATGCTTAAAGAAAAAAAAATTAATTAAGATACAAAGAGACGAAAATACCCTTTAAAATATGACAGCAGGCAGTCTCCGTAACGGAGTTAAGCGAAGTTAACGGTCCAGGTACTAATGTTGGGCTGGGTTTCAAACTTCAGGTACCAAAGTGATATTTTTTTTTTGTCAGGTACTAAAGTTACTAATGGGCCAAAGGTCAGGTACTGTTTGCATTTTTTTCATGAGGTACATATATTTTCCAGTTTCGAATATTATGTCTATGAAGAACGACCCCCAAACCCCACCCGTGTTGGAAATTTAGGTCGGTGGATGCTATTTTCATCACTGGATTCATCTCCTATAAAATCTCACAAACACAATAGATTAATAACAAATGATAACCGAAAATTCTTCTACCCACCCAAGTGGGGGGTCACCCGATTGACGTGTCAGACATCTAGCCACTCTCATGCGACTAACTCATGTCATCCGTCTATCAAGTCGTTAGTCTAATATGGTCGTCACCGTCAGAAATTAAACCACAGTTGGGAAAAAAGAGGCTCAGAGCTAGTTTGGGATTGCTGTGACTTTTAAAAAAAAACTGCTGCTGCTGTGTTGTGAGAATAATCAACTGTGAATTAAAATAGTTTCGTGTTTGGTAAATAATATTTTCAAAAGTGCTGTCAGTACGTAGAACAACTGCAAAGTGTGTTTTGATCCACAACAGTTTCTAAAAGCAACCTCTAGGTTGCTTCTAAAATCTGATGTCAGTGACCTATAACTTTCAATTAAAGCTGCTTTTTATTTATTTACCAAACACAATAAAATCTAAAATTTTAAACAAAAACTGATTTTTTTTAAGAGCACAGTAATCCCAATCGGGGCTTCAGTCATGGTCGTAACCGAGGGGAATTAAACACCATTGAAAACCCAGATCCATGTTGATACCAATACCAGATTATGAAGTTGTCTTGGAGGAGGTCGGAGAATGTCAATCTGGGCATCCTAGCTCAGGGGAAAACCAGTTTCACGAATAGTTCTATTTAAATCTGAAGGAAACATTTGCGTATGTTTCTGGGTTGTTTATGTTTATGGGGATGATTGGAATTAAAGTAGTTGTGATACCCATTTGTCAGTATGGATTGAATTTGAAACAATGCTGTCATCTATAAAAGCAATAATGGTTCTGCTGCAGCTTTTATAAATGATACTGATTATTGGTTTATGTTGGTATGGTGGAAATCTGGTAGATTTTGACTATGACATTGGTAATGTTGTTTGACTTACAGGATTGATGACTTTACATCTCAAAGTTGACAGTAGGTATCAAAATCAGTTTGCAGTGTGAAATTCTTGTATTGAAGACCATCAAAAGCCTAGATCTAGGAGAATGATCGACGGAGTAACTCGATCAGATCTCCACTTCAGATTACACGGTGCCGTAGCCGGAGGTGGAAGGGGAAAGATCTCAGGCCTCATATACAGATTTGGAGGATTCTCCATATCCGACCTAGGTTCTAATTAGTTGCCGATTTTGAATCTCAAAAGCATCATGCTCGCTGGTAAAAATGAATCACTGCATTTGCACAATTTTTGGTCTTCGTCTCGAAGACTAACAACGCTTGTAATTCACGTGCTGTTACATGCGCTGTTAAAAGACTAAGGTGAGTGCCCACCTGGGTGGGCAGAATAAGCTCTAATAAAACAATAACCATCATGTGGTTGTTATAATAGATTAAAATAAAGGATTATATGACTTATCACTTGGACTTGTAGGTTTCCGAATGACGACACATTGAGGCATGTAAACACTGCCCTTAAGAGTAGATTTCGCCTCAAAGAGACAATTTTTTTTATTGTAGCAGGTTTGTAACGCCCACTCTATAGGGTACAACAACCGTTAATCTTTATAAAAGTACAACTGTTAATTTTTATAAGCGTACACTCATAAACTTGGACTACTGGGTTTAGGGTTTGAGAATTTCTTCTCGACCGACGACGCTCAGGATACGTGTTGGTTCTCCTCGCCGCTCATGGGGCTGCTGTCGGACGGGTATTTGAATGCTATGTGCTCGGGGAGTACTAGAGAGAGTTTTTGACTGGATGGCTCGGCGACAAGTTCTAGGTGTGATATCTAGGTGTTTGGTGCTATGTGCAAAGACGGAGCACATCGGCGGTGGATTTTTCTGAACAAGCAGCGACATGGGGAGGAAGATCTGGCTGGTGGTGCATGGTGTCTACTTTTCTCCAGGTTTGGTACGCTTCGTGGGATGCTGGGTTCGGTGCTAGAGAGATTTGGTACGATGTGGAGACGACGTGGCAAGGTGTGACGGACTGGAGGCATGGATCGAGGCGCCGAGATCTAGCAGAGCTGCCCGGAATACTATTCAGGGTGAAGACGGTGGCTGGGCTTGTCTCAGCCATTCCAACTGGCCATGCATTAGGCCTTTCTTCTGGGGCTACCCTCTGGGCTTAAGGCTTAGCTTGCTTTGAGTTTTGGGCCTGTATTTAGTTTATTTTTTTCTATTAATTCCTTACTTTTTAGGATCCTACGCTCGTTAGTTCTTAGTGAGCGCATATAAGTATTAGTTACTTTACCTACTTGCCTATAAACTATGTATTGACATAGTTATAGGCTCGCTTTAGATAAGTGAGTGATAAGTTCAAATATAGTTGGTCTATTCTATGTATCACTGTGGTTTACCATAAAGCCTTGTTCTGTCCATTGTGAGGCAGTGGGTGGGTATGTAATGACCTTCTTGGCATGAGTTTTATCAATGGAATTACCATTCATTCAAAAAAAAAAAAAAACTTGGATCCTAAAATTACTTCAATTATTTCCTTTTGGCATGATAGCATAATTGAAAATATTTTATTTAGGATTCTAAGCAAAGCGGAGTTGGGAAAACTTATAGAGAAATACAATTAGCAAGGTATATGAACAGAGAATGTGTTTCTGTGCAATTTTTCTATTTGGGCAATGTTTATATAGGATTTTTTTTTTTTGAAATTTATATAGGATTTCTTAAGACTCGCTCATTTATATGTTAGACATTATATTTGTTTTTTTTTTGAGAAATATTGAATATTGAGTTGAATGGTATGGAATGGTTAAGTACATTATAATAGAATGTATCAAAATTTTATTCGAAATGAAACCTTACACTAATGTACAATTAATGATGAATATTTATAACAATATTGCAGTGATAGATTACATTGCTTATTCAACTGTTACAATAGCGATTTGTATTTTGAAATAACTATCAAAATTCCAACAAAACGAACCACATTGCTCATACCTAAAAACAAAACCCCGCCTCCACGATCCATTACACCATCAACCCAACTTGACGCGACCTCAACTGCATAGACAACGTCAAAAGAACTAACATAGATAAAGAGAAGTATATGAACCAAAAAAAAAAAAAGACAAAGAGAAGTATGCCAAAACCTACCCATGGAAGGAGGCGCCGACGTGAGAATCCGGTCATCACCGCCCTCCCTTGCACCCAACTAGAAACGAACCCCACCAGCATGGATCAAACGAGTTGAGATGCCGTCAAGAAACCGTAGGAGGGGCCACGAGAGAGAGAAGACATGTCTCCAACATAAACTCGGTAAAGAAATAGCCTTTTTTCATGTCAAAGTCCCCGTCAAACAATTGTAGCAGGCAATTTGACATATAGCTAAACAGCAGACACCATGAGCATGCATGTTAGGTTAAACTTAAGCTTAAATATTAAGTGATTACATGTGTTTTGGCTCACAAACCGAGTTAGAACCCGGGCCTCCCCTTTCCATGTGGGTTGCCTTCGTGCCTTCGTCGCCTAGCGAAACTGCATAGGATGCAAATTTGTCCACGGATGCCACGTGTGACCCGCTGCGAACGCCACGTGGTAAAGCCCTCGGATACCTTTCGCTTCTGTAATAAATAATGCAAATTGCACAAGGACGAAAAACTAGCTGCAATTATTTGATTTATTATTTCAGATCTAACTAAAGCCACAAAATCTAACTCTGCTCTCTTTAGGTGCAGACAGAGGAATCCTACGCTTATGAGAAATTGAGAATACAATTTTTTATAAAAAAAACAAAATAAAAAAAAACTATAGTTACGTTTGTTGAACTGATCAATAATAATAATTATAATTAATATTTGTTTGAGTTTACATAGAGAATTTTTGGTGTAATGAAAATTTGACAATGTTTTATCAGATTTTAGTGAGGCATAATTATGATTGATTCTTTCGCAGTTTTTTTTCTTTTTTTTTTTTCACCATAGTAAAAAAATCATGTAAGAAAAAATCATCATGTTGTTCATTTTATACGTTCTCTGTCAATTTTTTTTCCTAGTCACATATCTAGATAATCAACTGGACAACCACTACAAACAATCTTAAATACTAAACTGTAACTTAAACCATCCTTTTAGTAATTACGAGTTGATAGTTGCTCCTCGCACCTGTATTAAAATTGCAAAAGATAAAAACAAAATTTTATCTCTTGAGTTTTGACATATGACAAAGTCACAAATTAATAAATTAAGCTTCGAGTCATTGGCGTATTTTTCATTTGACACCTAGTAGTTTCAAATTACTTTGGTTACTTGAGCTTATGACTCTTTTCTGATTATTATGTGTAATTTTGACTCTCACTGCATTAATAGGTTGACACTCATTTCTTTAAAAAATGTTCATACAATTTATTGTCATTTAATAAAAAGAGATAGCGTACGATCTGGGCTGTTTCCCTCTCAACCTATGCAAAACCGAATTTTGTTCAAACAGGTCGGCAGTACAACTAGATTTTATGGATGCACTAACCATTGCAAAATTGCAGTATGCTTTTCTCTCTTTTTTTGGTCAATGAATTTAAGTTCGATAAAGGCTTCACCTATCAAAGACGAAACATGGTACACGAAATGGATCTAAAGACACTATCAACGTGATGAAGGGGTTTCATTATCATTATCAACTCATTTGATGAAAATCTGTGGTAGTGTGGGCATGAATCTACAAACCTAAACTAAAAAAGGGATTGCATTAAATGAAATGGTCTAAATGAAAAGAAAGGTCACCCTATACTCGTGGACATCAACGAGTTTTTTTTTTTTTTCCCTTCCAATTTTCGATAATCTCTAGAGTCACGTCAATTCTTCAAAAATGCAATAATTTTACAAACAACAACTCACTATGTAATTGTTTTCAAAGTAGTGATGACTTGAAATCGAGTAGAGCCCATATACTTCATGCCCCTTATGGCCCTATGTAATCATCAGCACCAGCAAACCTTGCGACGAAGACATCTTTAGTAACTTAAACCGAACTTGCTGCTTTGGTCACAGTCCATGCTGGTGAGTAGTAATTTAACCAACTTTTATAGAAACAAATGTAATTAATAGTTTCGCACTAAATTTAATCGCTGATTAGCGTTTTTAAAAGTGTTTGTATGGCGTCATTTGTAGTAGTTGAGGTTATCAGTGATGTTAGAAAAATCGAAAATAAGTAAAATTTAAAGACAACAAAATCAAAAGGGAAATATATATCCAAATTTGGATGTGCAAAAAAAGCAAAACTCTTTAAACTCCATGTTCTTTTTTTATATTTTTTTTATTATTAACAGAAACTTATCCATGTTCATACTTCCCAAGAATCCAGACAGAAACGACATGGTTTGCCCGAACTAAACCGAAGTGTAAATACATAGATAGATTTTGACGTCGTTTGTATATTGTACGACACAGACAGTGTATTTGTATACCTCGGCGTGTCTCACTGTCTCTCTCTGCGCCAGTTTCTCTAAAGCAAACCAAAACCTGTACCCAACCCTCACTCTCTCTCTCTAAGCTCTGCTCTTCTTTCCCATTTCCCACACAAATCTCACAAGCCCTTTCACACACAGACACTCTCTCTCTCTCTCTCTTCGGAAATGGATAAATTTCAGGGGAGCCTGTGAGTAGTTCGATGAAGAAGCCCAGCAAGCCGACATTCCCACTACCGGACTCGGATCTTCAGCCGGAGCGGCCGCCCAGCAGGAGGAAACCCCGGGGCTCGGGTTTGCCCCGGCTCAAGCGGGCCGGGCTGCCCACCGGGAAACGGAGCCGGCCCGAGACGCCTTTACTCAAGTGGAAGATCGAGGATACCGAGGAGGAGAACGGGAAGGAGAGGCGGAAAGACCAAAATGACCTTGACGAGGAGGAGAGAGAAGAGGGAGGAGGAGCGAGGAGGAAGGGCAAGAAGGGGAGAGAGGTGCCCATGTCGGCCAGGAAGCTCGCCGCCGGACTCTGGAGGCTACAGTTGCCGGAGACCCGCGCCGAGAGACGGAGTGCCCAGCAGCTAGGGTTTCAGGTCTGAGCTTGCATTTCAACTCTCAATGCCTCTCAGAGATCTGCAATTTTTTTTTTAAATTTTTTTTTGGGTCAACTGGGTCTTCTTTGAAACTATTCATGAATCTGATTTCATTGGAGTTTGACCTTTTTTCAATAATTTAAAATTTTGATTTTTTTTTGTTTATTTTTCTTTCTGATTGATTCGTTTGTTTAATTTGCAAGTTTAAGTTGGATAACTAGTGATATTTCTTTCCTTTCTTCAATTTGGGGTTTAAGAAACCAAGCATTGTAGCACAAGATTTGTGCATTGTTTTCGATGATGGCGCAATGAGCTAGGATTAGTACTCAGAAGAAAAATTAGATGAGAGCTCATCTGGGTTGATTGATCTTTCCAAGAATCTGTGTTATTTTAACCATTGAAATTATTCTCTTCCTCTCTTTTTGAACTGATGATCATTGTGCCTCTAGGGTTAAGGTTGAAATCTTGATTAGATTGGTAATGCCTTTCAGTTTGTATTACTTTCCTGCTTAGTATCTCGTAGTATGGTAATTGGTTGTTGAGAATTTCTTAGCCTTCTGTCTTTTGATAAGATTAGTGATGTTTACTTCAAGCTCATTCTAGATGTTTTAAGATGGAACTGTGACCTACAAGTTACCATGGATGACAACTATGCATTCAGTTTATGTGTTCCGAAAATCCCGGGTCCTTATGTGCTATATTTTTTGTACATGTGTGTGTCTTCTCAAGGGGCAGGTAGTTTTGGGGTCTGTTGTATGCTGTGGATATTGAGATTCATTATTCTTCTCGTCTTTGCAGCCTGATGCCGGCCATATTGGAGCACCATTTCTCCGCCAACGCAATAGCAAAGGATTTGCTTCTGAAGCAAAGGATAATTTACAAAGCCCTGGTTCCACCTCAAGGAATGGATTCTTGCGCAAGGTATAATTCTTCCAATGCATTATGATCAGTAAGTTCTGAACGGGTATCATGTTTTTCAAACTGAAGTACAATACCAATTCTTTATTGTTGGGTGCACGTTGCAGATGTGCTGAGCTCCATTTAAGTGCAGCTATCTGGCATGAACGTATCAATTGAGATGATTTACTTTCCAATAATCTGTGTTACGTTACACACGTTAAAGATTGTCTGTTTTCAAAAAAAAGAAAGAAATAGATGATCCTTTTTATCCAATCACCTATTTTGGTTCCCAAAGGAATGAATTGTCATGGTATGAGATTGAAGAAATTTTACATTTGTATATAAAAAGAAAAATATGTAATCAAACATTTTTGGAAGAAAATTCAACAGAAAGATTTACTTGTCTTAAAGATGTGGTATGAATCAACTTGTACCACATTCTTTTCACTGAATGAAATGATACAACCTCTTTAAGAGGAAGATTGTTATTTATGGAAAACTATAGTGAAGGTATGGAGTTTTTTGATTGGGAGAAGCACAAATGAGGTCAATTCAGATTAAGCCTTGGTAGATTTACCAAAAAAAGAGAAAGGGGGAAAATATGGAGATTATGTGGAATATTTATATAACTAGATTGATTATATGAATTATTTTCTTATAAGGTCTTTTTTTTTTTTTTTGGTGTGAATTGTTAGAACAAACATAAACAACTTAAATGGATGGATACGAAACATGTCCTCATTTAACCTTATTAGGGAATAACTTGTTCAAACTATCATATTAGCTTTTTCTTGTTTCAGTTCTGCCATGGTCTGCATTTCCCTATAAGCAATTTAAGATATGTATTTCCTTTGTGTTTCACCTCTAAGATTTAGCTTCAACCTCCATTTCAGTTATCCAACTCTGTCATGGAAGGTGCAACAAAATGGGATCCTGTCTGCTTAAAATCATCAGAAGAGGTACGCCAGATTTACAGCCAAATGAAGCTTCTTGACCAGCAAGCGTCTGCTGTATCAGTGGTAAATGTACTTGAATCTGAATTAGAGCAGGCTCGAGCCCGGATTCAGGAGCTTGAGTTGGAGAGGCGTTCCTCAAAAAAGAAACTCGAACACTTCTTGAGGAACATGAATGAGGAAAAGGTTGCATGGCGGAGCAGAGAGCATGAGAAAATTCGTGCATTTATCGATGACATCAAGGTTGAATTGAACCGGGAAAGGAAGAGTCGTCAGAGAACTGAAATACTCAATTCCAAATTGGTTAATGAGCTGGCTGATGCTAAGTTATCTGCAAAGCGATACATGCAGGACTATGAAAAAGAAAGAAAGGCAAGAGAATTAATTGAGGAAGTATGTGATGAGCTTGCTAAGGAAATTGGAGAAGACAAGGCTGAAGTTGAAGCATTAAAGAGAGAATCTATGAAACTCAGAGATGACGTGGAAGAGGAAAGGAAGATGTTGCAGATGGCTGAGGTCTGGCGTGAGGAACGTGTTCAAATGAAGCTGGTTGACGCAAAGGTGGCAGTTGAGGAGAAGTATTCTCTGATGAACAAGCTTGTGGCAGATCTTGAGATTTTTTTGAAATCAAGAAGTTCAACCCCAGATGTGAAGGAAATGAGAGAAGGAGAGTTTCTTCGACAGGTTGCTGCTGCTGTAAACATTCAAGACGTCAAGGACTTTTCTTATGAACCCCCCAATCCTGATGATATCTTTTCTGTGTTTGAAGAAGTTAATTTTGGTGAGCCTAATGAGAGGGAGATTGAACAGTGTGTTGCTTACAGTCCTGCTAGTCATGCTTCCAAAATTCGTACTGTGAGTCCTGAAGCTAACGGAATCGATAAAAACCGGATCCAGAGGCACGCAATTGCATATGTTGGTGAGAATGGTGACATAGAAGAAGATGAGAGTGGATGGGAAACTGTGAGCCATCTTGAGGATCAGGACTCAAGCTATTCACCAGACGGGAGTGCCCCTTCGGTCAATAAGAATCACCGAGAGAGTAATGCCACAGATAGTGGAACCGACGAATGGGAAGAAGAAAATGATGGGGAGGAAACACCAATTACCGAAATCAGTGAGGTTTGCTCAGTGCCAATAAAGCAGTCGAAGAAGGTATCAAGTATAGCAAGGCTTTGGAGATCTGGCCCAAATAATGAAGACAACTACAAGATTATCTCGGTAGAAGGAATAAACGGTAGGCTTTCAAATGGAAGGATATCCAAAGGGGATATTTTGTCTCCGGATCGAGGTTCAGGTAAAGGTGGTTTGAGCCCCTCTGATTTAGTGGGGCAGTGGAGTTCACCGGACTCTGGGAATCATCATATTCGGGGTATGAAAGGGTGCATCCCTCTTGGTGCGCAGAAGAACAGTTTGAAGGCAAGACTTTTGGAGGCAAGGTTGGACAGTCAAAAAGTTCAACTGCGTCATGTGCTTAAACAGAAGATCTAGACATAGAGTAGCAGCAGAGCTTGCTCATGAGAGACAAGTCACAGACCCAGAAGACAAAAAGTAAGCAGGGTTCAACAGGGTACCAACTTTTTGCTACTTGAAACTGCTCAAAAGTGGTCATGAGGAGCCTATGAATAAAATGCACATGATGACGGACTCCTTTTGCAAGTGATCCAGAAAGCAAGTCATTATTGTTGTATCATTTCAAGTCTAGAATAGAATCTGAAGAAAATTGTAGACCAATGATAACATTTCCTAGTTTGTAATATGTAATCATTGTTATGAGAAATGTTTCATTCAGTTTATAGTATGGAAATCTTCTCTCAGTGAGTTGGGAAATAATGAATATCTGGTTACTTTAGGGGGGGGACTCGAGCTCTGACGTTCTGCAATACTGTATTTCGGAGAAATGTTTTGCCCATGCTTCTCACAAGTCGCCGCCTCATCCTGTAAACCATCAACATTGATTTTGGTAAAATTTATTGTTAGGAGAGGGGGAGGCTCGCGCAGATTGCACTCAGAAGAAATGTTTTGTCCTAAGACCTCCTTTGAGGCACAAGATGTGTGGGAGATGACACCGAGAGTGCTGCATTTGATGTTGACACAAGAAACTAAGAAAGAGCCAAGGAGCCAATTTGTAGTGGAACAGGTTGCACAATGTTGGAATAGAATATGAGCAAACTCTGCACAAAAAGTGCTTAATCACTGGGGAAACTCCAAATCAATTTCCATTAATGCTGAGATACCTGATGAGAGGATTGAGCAATGAAGGGTACTATGAGCGAGTGCTGGCTATAACTCCCAAGTCCAATGGGTAAGGCTTTCAAACCCAACAACCCCAAATAAGAATCGACGAACAAAACATATTGGTGCCTGAGGCACCTATTGATCTAGTAAGCGAGTACTTTCAAAGTTTCAAGTAAACTGAAGCACATAGAGACAAAGAAATCTACCAAATAAATTTGGGCTATATAAGGTAGATTCAGGAAAACATATTCAGTAGATCAGATAACATGATCCCATAAAATGATGATACAGTGATGGGTACACCAATTACAACATTTCTTTTTCTTTATTTTTATTTTTGGTATCATGGTATGGTACAACATACATGACCCATTTCCATTTCCCACAACCAGAATAAATTATTCAAAAGTACATTACAATTTATATGTCAAATTTGACACAACATAAATCAATAATTGAATTCTATGGAAATCAGGAATCTCACTCCAATGAAATGGGACTATATTTTGGTTTTTTTTTTTTGCGGTCTGTTATCTGTATTCTTGAAAGTTGACATGGCCAGTCGCCTTTGCATGCTCTACAGCCTCCTGTATATTTATAGAAAACTTTTCAGTATTAAAAAAAGTAGGATATATGATACACAGAACTACAAAACACTTGGAAAAGCATAATGTATTGTGGAGAAATAACCTTCTGGCCGACAAGTCCAACTTGGCACACCCCACAGCGCAAAGTGAAGTTGGCAGTGTCTGTATAGCTCCTTTTACTGAGAAGCAGCATTATGGAATTAAGGCATGATCGTGCATTACAATATTGTATATATACACCTGAACTATACGAATACTAAAAGAAGTAAACGGAGAACTGGAGAAACCTAAGAAATGAGGCATTCAAGAATATAATGAAAGAATTATAGGAAGCACACTTTGTCTCAAGCACTTTGACAAATTAGCGGGCAAAACAAAGGAAAAAAAACTAATGTCTTTACCAGACTTCCCTTTCGGATGGTAATTTGTTGAAATTCTACATGTGGGCTAAACACATTTGACAATTGTCCTACAGTTTCTCTATGTCGTCAGTACTCAGAACAGAGATTCAGAAATTCATTGAGGAATGTATTTGAAATATAAGTTGAAAACTATTACTGCTGCTATTTGTATAGGTTTGTAAACTGGGGATCAGTTTGACCAGGAAACTCTGAACTAGAAAACTTTCTTAACACTGCTATACAAGTTCAGAATCAAAAGTGTGGAAGTGTTCAATTCCCTGAACCAGATGGTCTATGATCTTTTATCAAATGAACATGCTAATGCCAGACTCAAAATTTTCTGACCCTACGGTGCATTTAATGTTTGACATATTAGAAGTCATGCACTGGTAATCAATTAATTTGTAGTCAGTTGTGCACAACTGCCATTGGATTTAAATCCAAGGGTGGAGAATAATGAGCATTCCAACTGCATTATTAGTTTTTACCCTTGAATCTAAATCAAAGGGCAATTGAGGACGACTGAGTATGGAATCAATTGATCACCTGAGTGGGACTGTGTATTGTAGACAAAACAAAAATTGCATATTTAGTATTTTTCAATTTACTAAAAAAGGACTCAATAAATCATCAGTTATACCGTTGTTGCTCTTTCACAAGATTAAGAGTGATGCCCTCCACTGGCCCAATGGTCTTGTTCTTAACTGCAAATATAGTCTGATCAAACTCCTCCGGGGCTTCTTCAAATGGAGACATCTAATAAACAAAATATAGGAACCAACCATCATTAAATGGAAAAGTCATATACTTATATATAAATCTCCATAAGAAACAGCGGAAAGCAGAAAAAGTCAACCCAAGATAGAAACATGCCAGTTGATAAATTGATTATAACTACCAAAATTTACCATAAAGACGACTTATTACTACATTAACATTATTTATTTAGCACAAGTATCAAATTCGCTTAACTCGTGGTTGTTTATGTGCAAACACAAGAGATGGTAAGACCATCTCGTTTGTGCTGTTCGCAAGAAGAGTGATGGCAGAATACTATTGAGGACCATATCAAAGCCATTGTTGATTATCCCTCCACATGACAACCAGAAAAATTACAAAATAAAGAATAAACAAAAAAAGGCATAGAACCACATACAGCTAAAGCATCGTAGTGAAGCCCATCATAGATCAGCATAACCCTTTCAGAATAGTTTTTCTCCTGTCAACAGATTTGAAGTAGCATAAACACTCAGTAGTGGAGAGCTGACAAGATTAATATGCATGAGAATTCGCTTCTCATGCTTACCTGACCATACAAATCGCATCTTGTAGTCTGGATATCATATGCTGCAATTTCACGTCCATAATAATCTGCTAATATTGAAAGCTCAATGGCACCTGTGCAACAGCTTACAAAGTAACGGTCAGCAAACAAAATGGAAAGGAAAAAAAAAAAAACCTACTGCTTATTTGAAACAGACCTCAACCGAAAAAGAAAGATTTGAAGTCCATCTTGTAAAAGTGGGACCACAAAAACTATTCCTTGAACAGTCAAGGCCCAAAGTTTTGTCGAAAATTAGATTAAAGTATGTTCAATGCCATAGAAGAAGAAATAGTCAGTCCTCTATAATTAATGTTTAATTAGCTATCCCAAGTAACCAAAACTGCAACAAGAAAAGCTTTTCATTGTGATTTTTGTTGGGTGACCAGGACCAGATGCATAGGAACAGGAAACAAACCTCCCCACTTCTCTGGGTTGAGAATCCAAGCACAATACTCTTCATTTGGTTTACCCAGAATTGCTTCAGAATATTTAGTTGGATCACTTGCCACCGTTGCGGCTATAACCTTGACACCAGGATGACCACAAAATGTTTAAGTATAAAAGATTGATTGGCCAGTATCACACATGCTTAATGAAAATCTGGAGCTATATATACACAAAGGCTATACTAGAGATCAAAACCTGTCTCAATTCAGAAGCTTTTTGCTTGTCATGGTCCATAACATACCTGCAAATGAAGGATACCAATAAGTTGAAACTATTAACATTTGGCAATAAACAATGGATAAAATCGAGGTTCTACAATGGAGCTTACCCAACTGCATTGAAGAGGCAACTATTGTCTGAGGGAATAACTCTTCTAACGACTGTACCTTCCATATTACAAAAATTTGTATACCTGAAAATTTTTAACAACATGAAAATTTTAGGTGGTTCAATCTATCTGAGTGTGAATCTAAAGTAGATGAATATTATTACACAAATAAGGACCCGAAAAGCATTAAAAGGAACTTTTTTATGATTCAGTGGCAAAGAGAACAAACACTAAGAAAGAAATAATGACCCCAATCTAAACAAAACATCAGTACACAAACAAAAGCATTTATACCTAAAAAAAAAAAGTTAATACTGAATCATGAATTTAGAGATGTAGGAGTTGATAATGAAAGAAGTCCAAGTTTTTGAAATGCTCATTCAAGACTCACCAATTTCAATTACAGAGGCAACTATACTACACAGAAGCCAAAATTCAAGAGCTTTATAACAACAACTAAAACCGAGAAGTATAAAAAGAAAAACTTTGAACAATCCATACTCATCTCAATTGTTACTTTCAATATTAAACATGATAAAAGCTACCTAAAATCTCCAAACCCAGAATTACACAGCTATGAATTATACTTTTAAAACAAACCCCAAAAGAATTCTGCAATTGAAACCAACCTTGAGATTCAGAGACCCAATATATCAAAGTGAAAAAAAAGAAGCAAAAGCTGAACTTGAAATGACCCAGAAGCGTAAAACTGAAGCACAAATGGAGCAATAACGAAATATCCAGATCTAAAAGTAATGGTCCTGGAATGACTTTACGGTAAAGAAATGGGGAGAGTGGAGAGGAAACATCAGCATAGTTCAAATTTATAGCCTTTAGCGAAAGAGCACTCAAATGCCTACGTTTAAGAAAGGAATAAAATTTGAAAGAAAAAGAAGAAGAAGAAAAAAACAGACGAGGAAAAGAAAGAACTTACCTTTTTCTGTGTTTTTGTATTCTTCTTGTTTTGGGTGATCAAAGGAATGATGAGAGTGCCTAGGGGCCTGGTTTTGGGGCTTGCATATGCGTTCTTATGTCGCTAACTAAAGGCGGGCGCCCACCGCAATTTCATGTTTTTTATCGTGGTGGAGTGTTATGGTATGTTTGCTTATTTGCAATTGAGAAGAGATGAATTGCGAACAGAATTGCAATGGTTAAAAAAATAGGAATAGGAATGACTTTGTATTTGGATTTGATATCTTCTATAGTAGTGGATATACATCGAATGATTTCTCTTCTTTTATACTTCTTATCCTCTTAATAAAAGAGAGCAACTATGAAGCTGTAATCGTGATCAAGTCTATGTCACAATCCATTGTATGACACCATGACTAATTCTCATCAAATGGAAGAGTTATTGTAGTTTCTTAATTTTAAACCTTGATAATATATGAGTGAATCTGTTTTTATCAAAAGAGGGCATTTTGGAAAAATTAAATTTTGGTGAAGAGTTTCGTTTTTTGTTCTTTTGGGGAAGCTTATGACATAAGGAATGGTTTTACCATCTAGAAAACGAAATAGAAGAAGCCTTGAAAGATATTTGGTTTTCAACTACCAAGGCCAACTAATTTTACGTGGTACGGTAACCATGTACGTGAGAAAACAATGTATGGTTTTGGCTAACTAGAACTTTATTTCTTATCATCCTATGTATGTATATGTCTTTCTTTTCTTGATGATATTTGAACAAATATATTCAACGGGTCAAAGAAGCAAATGGTAGCTTCAAAGGGCTTCAAATCTTCTGTCTCCATTTCTCTATCTCCTTCCCTGTCTCCCTATAAATTCTGACACTTGGCATTTGTTGCCTCCTCAACCTAACCATCTACTAACCTCGTTAAACTCTAACTCAACATCTCTAAATTAAAAAGATAAATTTATATTTACAAAAAATATAGTGAATACCAGACATCAACCAAAACACTAAACCAACGACTCTTCTTCTTCTTTTTCTTCTTTGTCTGTCTGGGTGTCTTGTCTGGAACTCCTCTTCAAAAATGCCATAGCTATAATCAAAAGATGACCATGAGTACTACGTCAAACCTCATCATGATTTGAAACCAATTGATCGCATATTTGTATATTGCATCATTCTGCATTTCCATTTGTTTTCTAGGGTGAATTGTTTCACCATTCTTACACTCGCCAATCATGGAACATGAATCTCCTGTGCCATCAAACTCAAAAAACTTAGCAATATCAACACCGGTAAGTAATGATATTCCTTCTTTTTTAGCTTACTATAATTATATATGTGTATGTTTGTGTGTATATATATATGGACAGCTTTACATTTAATTAATTGTGAAGTCCTTCAATTTTGATAGACAAGGCAACTGTTCAATTTAGTTCTTTTCCATTTTTTTTTTCCATATATTGTCATGCAAAGCTTTGGCCTGAAGCTCTCATGTAATGGGTATGATTGAATGCCCTAGAGACTTGCTGGCAAATAACTATTATCATAGATCATTCAATAAACATACATACCATTTTGGCAGATAGTTGTGATTGTGGAAGCTATTATCTAATATATTGATCTTATATTTCTTTCAAGGATGTGGAAGCTACAGATAGTTGTGATTGTCAAATATCTAGCAAATTGGATTTTGGGAGTGGTATAGACTTGAATGGTTATGTAGAAGTTGAAAATAATGAAGTTGGAGGTAGTGAAGAAGAGTCAGAAGAAGCCACAAAACCTAATGAAACGGTTAATTCTATTCATTCCCAAATGCGTCAAGAATTGATTCTTGTAGTTGGTATGGAGTTTGAAACAGAAGATGATGCACATGCTTGTTACAATCGATATGCATATAGATTTGGTTTCAGTACTAGATTAATTAAAGCACATAAATACTCCAGTGGCCTATTGAGGGACAGGCTCTTTGTTTGCTCAGCCGAAGGTACACGTGGAAGAGACAAGCGAAATCTATATGTCAAATCTCATCGTGCTGAGACAAGGTTTGGTTGTAGAGCTAAGATGAAAATTAGGTATGATCTGTTATCCAGAAAGTTCAGTGTTGTGGAATTTGTTGCTGATCATACCCATGTGACTTCAACTCCTAGTAAGGCCCATCTTTTTAGGTCTCATAGGAAAATCTCTCTTGCACAAATTGTTCAAGCTGATATGGCTTACGATTCATGAATCAATCCAAAAGAAACTCTTGAACTATTGAGTAGACAAGCTGGTGGTTGTGAGCATTTGGGATTTATTCCAGAAGATTATAGGAATTATTTACGTTCAAAGCGAACAAGAGAAATGAAGTCAAGGGATACCAGTGGTGTTTTGGAATATCTACAAAGAATGCAGTTGAATGATCCAAATTTTGTTTATGCAATACAAGTGGATGAGGATGATTTGTTAACTAATATTTTCTGGGCTGATGCAAAGATGATGGTAGACTATGATTACTTTGGTGATGTAGTATGTTTTGATACACTTACAAGAAAAATAAAGAAGGCAGACCTTTTGCGATTTTTGTTGGTGTCAATAATCATAAGCAAACACTTATATTTGGTGCTGTATTGTTATATGATGAGACCGCTGAAACTATCATGTGGTTGTTTGATACCTTTGCAAATATAATGTCTAGAAAAACACCAAAGAGCATTTTGACTGACCAAGATCCTGCAATGGCTAAAGCATTAGCTTCACAATGGCCAGAAACACATCATCGATTATGCATTTTGTACATATATCAAAATGCAGCTAAGCATCTTAGTAGTGTGTTTGAGAAGTTTAAGGATTTTGCCGAAGACTTTAGCAGTGTCATATATGATTATGAAGATGTTGAAGACTTTTTAATTGCTTGGAAGAAGATGCTTGAAAAATACAATCTCCAAGAAAATAAATGGTTAGGCCGGTTGTTTGATTTGAAGGAGAAATGGGTTTTAGTTTATGGGCAAAAAACATTTTGCGCGGATATTACCACGACCCAATGCAGCGAAAGCATGAATAATTTTATCAAGAAGTAGGTGAGTTACAAGTATGATTTGCTGGGATTTTTTTGTCACTTTCAGAGATTACTTGATGAACGTCGTTATAATGAGTCAGTAGCAGATTTTAAAGCAAGTTAGACCACTCCTGCATTGTCATTCCCAGTGAAAATATTAAGGAATGCAGCAAAAGTGTACACACCAACAATGTTTCAATGGTTCCAAGTTGAGTTTTGTAAAACTCATGACTGTACCTTGAAGTTATTTGGTGAGATTGGAACGATGCGCATATATGAAGTTACTGCTCATGGAAAGCGTTTCCACCATACAGTAATATTTGACTCAGTTGGTAATACTATCTCATGCACTTGTAAGATGTTTGAGTTTGATAGAATTTTGTGTTCACATGCTTTAAAGATTCTCTTGACAAATAATATCAAGGCCATTCCTAGTCAATACATCTCAAAGAGATGGACAAAGGATATTAGAGATCAAAGAGCAAAGGTGTCTTGTCCAAATGCAAATGATGATGACCAGAAAGAAAAAATAGTAAGGCGTTACAGAGAATTGGCTTGATGACATACTGAACTTGCAACAAGTGCTGCTGAATCTGATGAAGCTTATGAGATTGCTACAGTGACCCTTCACAAGACATTAGTAGATGTTAAGGCATCTTTAAAGAAAAAGATCAATCAAGAAGCACCTCAAGTTGCCTCACCGATCATCAATAGTGCACCTGAGGTTATTTCTGATGATTTTGATGATCATAAGGTCAGAGGAATCAAGGTTAAAGAAAGAATTGTTCGTCAGGAGGAATCAGTTAGACCAAAGAATGCTCTGGAAAAGTTCTTAGGAAACAAAAGGCATAAGAAAGAGGTAGATACTTCATCGAGACACCAAAGAGAACCATAATTAGATCATTCCAATGTGAACTCCACGTGTATTCCTTCTACACAAGTTCAACTCTATTTGACACAACAAATGGAACTGCAAACACATCCTTCACTTGTTAATTCCACAAGTGCTCCTGCTTCACAAAATCAATTGAATGAAAAGGTATGGAATTCTTTCTTAATTAATTTTTTTTTTTTGGCTTCATTGCTGAAGACTTGTTTTTTTATTTTTATTTCTTTATGATGTACTTATTCATTCACCTTACTGAATTGCAAGGAGGCCAATGTTACAAAGTCTAGTATGGACATATGCAGTAAAAATAGATAATGTTTATTAGCTGCCATCACGCTTTCTTCAGGTAGTAGAAATTTTTTATTATTCTAAAAGTTCTATCCATTTGTACTTGCTTAGAGTTATTCGTGTGTTGATCTAAAACTATGTGCACCAGAATCCTATTTCTACCATGCACGCTACAATGGAGCAGAAGCAAAATATGTTACATGGAGCTCAATTTTTTGAGATAACATTCTTTAGTTATATTGTTGTCTGGTTGCTGGAGCTATGCATCATAGTAACATTTTTACTTCACCATCCTTAAATACACTAGGTTCTTCATATCAATAATTCAACTCACAAGCCAAATGCTTTGCCTTCACAAATGCAATTCACACCACCATTTTAATATGTCCAGGTTTCTTCAAGTGTCTCTAAATGTCTCTATTTTTACTAATACGTTTCTGGCATGCTTGATTAATGCTTATTACTTTTATTATTCGTTTGTTTGTGGGACTCTAAATATACCCACACACTTTAGGAGGTTTCAATGTTGTAACAAATCATTCCCAAGGTTTTGTAACGAATTATCAGCAAGGTTCTATGACGAATTATCAACAAGATTTCACCTATAAGTTTGACTCGTTCAGGTACTCATATATTGAAATAGTTAGTGTATTTACTATATTGATTCCATGAAATTTCATATAACTACATTGTGTGAGTGCAAGCACAATTTCTATTGAAGAAGGATTAGATTTGCTTTACACAAACTCTCAAGTGCCAAGATGAATCATGAAATCAAAGAGCATGATGATCAATGAGATGAAGGTTAACGTTTTCTATATTGTTTTGACAGTTCAAAAATGTTATGCAGAGACATAATATGAACCTTTCGATTATTATTTGTTTTCTTTTGTTTTGTGATACATCTTCAATGATGTTAAATTATCTAATCAAATTCAAATGGTTGTCGTTCTGTTAGACTCTTCTTCTTCTTTTTTGGCTAAATCAATTTGTTTGTTTGTTTTGGCATTTGAGGGCTTACATGTTCTTTTTGCCCATACCAGCAAAGTATCTCAAACTCATCTCCGACTATATATTGTCTCTGAAGTAAATTGAGTTTTCTCAACAATCTGAAGAGTTAGGGGAGGACAACGACATTGAATGATTTCCACCACAAAACAAAACCCGATCATGCAAGCATTTCACTTTCTCTCATACTTTACTATTGGCATTTAGTAAATATAAGTATGGTATTCACTGTATTTTTTGTAAATATAAATTTATCTTTTTCATTTAGAGATGTTGGGTTAGGGTTGAGTTAGAGTTTAACCGGGTTAGTAGGCTGGTAAGAGATGGTTAGGCTGAGTAGGCAACAAATGCCAAGTGTCAAAATTTTATAGGAAGACAGGGAAGGGGATAGGGAAATGGAGACATAAGATTTGAAGCCGCTTCAAAGAAGGCTTCATTAATGATGTATCGGGTTTGCTAAACTTTTATGAAACATCACATGTTGGGCTTTATGCAGAACATTTATTAGACGAGGCTCTTGTACGTATTCACTACAACTCACCTTGAGTTGGTAACAACGCACATAAATTCTCTGCTGCCTGCACAAATAATTCTTTCTTTTTAAACTTGTTATCCCTATTAATTAGTGCAAAAGCAAGTATATATAAATTGTAATCGTGATAAATTTATGTCATCATCCATGGTATACCTAATTCTCATGACATGAAAAAATTATTTTAGTTTCACAATATTAACTTTCGATTATAATATAATATGAGGACTCCTTTGGTTAGAGATTTTCATTTTGATTTAAATTTCAAATTTGAAGATTTTATATACATGAATTTCAAATCTAAGAATAATTTTCTTTGTTTGGATATTGTACTTGATGAATAGATTTGAATCAAGGATTTTCTTCTTTATTTAGCCTTTTTTTTTCTTGAATCACACCAACAGGTCATTGATTTCCCAAATTGATCCACCATACTTTTGTTGCCAATGGTACGAAGCAGGTAATGTATGAATGGCAAATCCAAATTTGGTCTTGTTACTGACCATTAAGTCAATTTCATGTCTATGATTTCATATGCAAATTTTCAAAGTTGCATGAGATTACACATGCCATAGCTTCAAATCAATTAACACAGATTGCTCCACCCATCAATTATAATCCAAGTAATACATCAACACGTACCAATTAAACTAGCCACACACTAACAATGTAAGCAACATACATTAATATCAAACAACCAAATAAAATTATAATTTCACTATAATGCCTCAAGGGAACTCACCAAATTAAGGATTGATATTTTGGATACACAACTCATCTGCTCATAAAGCAAGGCCTGAGTCGACACCAACTTGGCAGAAGGCAGTATTTGGAGATCAACAGGAGTGATAGAGGTTGGTGATTGCCCTAATTACTCTCTGGTCGTTTTCTCCTCCTTTGAACGAATGAGGGTAATGGATAATAAATTTGGGAGAACCCAATTTCACTTGCATCAATTCAGAGCAAATTGGATTTGCAAATGTGAGAGCATGCATGTGTGGATAAATGCATCATATATACAATATACATGTAGATAACTGCATGAGGATTATATGAACAAAAACTTCCCAGAAATGGTTTCAAAAGAAATTTGTTTGAACATCAATAACATGTACTCATCTAAGTATAGATCGCTCTGATACCAATTGTTAGAATTACACTATTCTAGTGCTATAAATCTATCTCATCATGAGCACATGTAAACAATGATTTCTATGTAAATATATGTAGGAGTGCAGCAATGATCGTAATTAGCATTTAGGATTGAAACATCATGTATATCCTATGTATGCATATTGTATAAATTGTATGATATGTAAAGCAATATAAATGAAATCACTGCATCATCTGATTTTGTATTTAGGCTTGGAATTTAAGACACTATATCAATCCTGTACGTATCTGCAAGATATATAAATACCAGAATATAAACATAACAAACTTACATGACATGCACACTTGAGTTTTCCATCTTAGTCTTCTCTTGATTTCACCCTCCAGCATACTCTTAGTGATTAGACTAATTAATGAGAATAATTTGGGCATCATAAGGGACCAAAATATCTGATATATATATATATATATATAGAGAGAGAGAGAGAGAGAGAGAGAGAGAGAGAGAGAGAGAGAGAGAGAGAGAGAGGAACGTTCCAAAGAGGACGTCCGTGAAGTAAGAAAAGTGCGGATCAAACATGTGTCATCCGTTGGTTGGTCGTTAAAATTTCAACATAGTCAACTTGATTTTCAAAGCTTATATGTGGGTCCCACCCATATCATATTCTCTGTCTCTCTCCCTCTTCCTCTTGAAGGATCCATAATGAGGGGACTCCTGCATGGTGGTTGGTTCGATCTTGGTCTTTTTCTTGAGACAAAGAGGCGAAAAAAGCAGACTCATCTCAAATTTCAGTCCTTCCTACCAGCGATTAAGTTTCCATAGTCGCATCTCACTGATGAAGCTCGATATAGAAGATTTTTTTTCTTTTTTCTTTTCTTCTGGGTTGGTAGTTTGGTGCTCATCCCCCCTAGACTTCTCTCCTAATCTCTATCTCTCAGATAAAGCTACTCCCTTTTTGAGTTTTTAATATTCGATCGCAAAATCAAGGATTTTACTTCTCTATTTTATGGGCATATGTTTCTCAGATAAATGACTATCCTAATTTTTGATATCAGTTTCTGGGCTCTACTCAATTAATTGGAAATTTATGTTTGGATTTACGTATGTCCCACCCACACCATCTCCTCTAATCTTTAAGTTCGCTTTTACCAACACCGCACACCTATGGCTTCACTAGAGTTAGACCCTGGCTCTTTTCGAACCACCGAATCTTTCAATTTTGCCACATGTGCCTCTCTCCTTATCAATTTGTTCAGCACTTGACGCAATTGACCACAGCTTCTTTTCGATTTATGATGATGTTGTTAAAGCAACAGCTCTTGAATCAATTGTCAGCAACCGCAATTCTGATGCACTTTCTGATAACATTCCATATGAGCAATCTAAATATGTTTCGCTTTGGGTTGAACCTGCATTGGCTAATTTCTTCACCATTTAATCATATTGCCAAGAATCTTGTTGATTAATTTCGCTACAATCCTCTTAAGTCTTTAATTATCGCATCCAACTCCTTGTTCCCATCAATTGATTCCATTTCTACAATCCTCTAAACCTAGTCCTCCTAGCACCAAGTCCGTCAAAATTTAAGAAAATCAAGAGCACCCATATCAAATTCCTCACTTGATTTAGATCATTCCTGTATCAATTTCTAGAACAGGGATTCTATATCTGGTAAAGGTGAAAAATTTGATGATGGATGTGACAGAGCGAGATTTGGTGAAGATATGTGGCTGGTGCTGCAAGAAGATGAAGATGGCTAATATCCCATTTTGTATACTGAGGCCCTACCAATTTCAAGATTTATTCTTTCTAGTTAATCTATTTCTGTTTTTGGATTTAGAGGTTGAATAGACGGAGGAGCATAAGGATTAGGAGCAAGATAGTGTTAGAGATAGAGGAGGAGATGTGGGTGGGACCCGCGTGAAAATAAGGTTGATTGGCTGAATGACACGTTTCGGTCCGCATTTTTTCTTCTTCACGGACGTCCTCTTTGGAACGTTGTTGTGTATATATATATATATCACGTTTCGGTCCTCATTTTTTCTTCTTCACGGACGTCCTCTTTGGAACGTTGTTGTATATATATATATATCACATTTCGGTCCTCATTTTTTCTTCTTCACGGACGTCCTCTTTGGAACGTTGTTGTGTGTGTGTGTGCGTGTATATATATATATATATATATATATATATAGTCAGTTTCTTCCATCAAGAAACTGACAATACATCCCAACTGTTTTTTCAAAAAACCAGATAAACTCTCATAACTGTATTTATGAATTTCAAAATTCTAACATATGTGATAAGTTGGACCAGAATGATTTTCTTAAGTCCTTAACTTGCACTTGACATTTAAATTCAAAACTAAATCATATATGAATATGAACTGTATATGGGTTCATCAAGTTTTCTTAGAGAGAGAGAGAGAGAGAGAGAGAGAGAGGGAGAAGTAATTTTAGAATTCTTAAGACGGTGTGGATTTCAAAGAGCTGATTTTAAGAGAGAGAGAGGGAGAAGTAATTTTAGAATTCTTAAGACGGTGTGGATTTCAAAGAGCTGATTTTAAATCCAAAATCACCCAAAAAAAAATAAAAAAAACAGACAGATTTGGATTTAGGGGCTCCAAACTCCCAAATCCTTATATCCAAAAAAGCTTTGAGTGAATTTGCCTTATCAATAAAGGGCATTTTGGATAAATTGAATTTTGGTGAAGAATTTTTTTGTTTTTGTTTTTAATTTGAATTTTGGTGAAGCTTATGACATAAGAAGTAGTTTTACCATTTCGAAATCGAAACTCAGATATGATGATGGTGACCTATACAATAATGCTCTTGGTTTTCGGCTAATAAGGCAACATGGATACAATGCTTCATGTGGTACGTAAGCGCGTCAGAAATCAATGTACGGTTTTGGCTGACTATATTTTTATTTCTTTATCATCTTATGAGTATATATATTCAGTCAGTTCAAAGATGCAAATGGTAGCTTCAAGGTAGGCTTAATCAATGATGTGTCAGGCATATTAAGATTTTATGAAGCATCACATCTTAGGCTGCGTGGAGAAGATTTACTAGAAGAGGCTCTTGTATTCACTACCACTCACCTTGAGTTGGTAACAATGCACATAAGCCATCCGCTGGCTACACAAAAGGAGTTATATGTAGTGGCGGAGCCAGGATTTAACTTTAAGTGGGGCACTTATAAAATATTAATATTTCATAAAAAAATAAAAAATAAAAATCAAAGTGATTTGTTGTAAATTGTCTAAAGCAATAAGCTAATAACTATATTAAATTTTTATAACTACATTAATTGTTTTGAAAATTAATTTAAAAGTAAAAGTAAGTGTTAATAACTTAATACCCAAAAGCAAAATATGTATTACATATAAAATATTCAGACACAAACAAAAAAAAAAAAACCAAAAAAATCAACTAGTGAGTTTCGAACCTAGACCAAATTGTTGTTGACTAAAATAGAAACCACTGAGCTTGACCTACCAAATGGTAGTTATACAAACCAGTATGTATATGTACTTGGCTACATACTTCAAAATTTAAAAAAAAAAAAAAATAGTGGGTCACGGGATCCACTGGGTCCCAACGTGGCTCCGCCACTGATTATATGTCGATAATAAGATGAAGCTTTGTTAAAACTTACCAAGTTGGATTTCAACCTTGTTCAGTCAGTGCACAAAAGGAGCTAAGTGAGATTACAAGTCTTTTACTAGCTAAAAATAATAAACAATTAGTGGAGTTATGCGCACATGAGCAAATTAACTCTAATAATTGCTTATTAATTTAGATGGTGGAAGGAAACTAGACTTCGCAAGCAAGCTGCCTTTTGTAAGGGTTTGGATCGTGGTGTTATAGTTTTGGATAGTAGTTTACTTTAAAACCTACTACGTATTCAAATAACCCAGCTACTAAAAAGCACAATTAATCAACAATTACATCACTTCACACCTGGCTCTAGACTACTCATCTGTGCACGCTATTGTGGTACGAGACAGACCAAGAGATCCAAGAAAACTTGCCACTAACATAATGGGAGACCAATTGTGCATCTGCAAAAACAAAAAACAAAAAGCAAAACAACCAAACCAGCCCAGATCAAATGAGCCAAAATCTAGGCCACACAGCCCAGAGGCCCGTTATGTCCGGGACTTTGAGGAGGGAGAAAGAAAAAAAGAAAAGAAAATAAAAGGATCCGAAGGGACAACGACATAGAAACTAGAAAGAACAGAGAGATTGAGTTGTCTTCTGTAATCCAAGAAGGTAATTCCAGCTTGCTGTTGTGTACTGCTTAATGATTTAACATGGGTTCTGTCCTATATTTCTAAGGAGAAGCCGCAAGTAATATTTCTGCATGTTTTTCTTACTAAGAGGAGAATTTCTGTACTTCATCGTCCATAGTTTTCAATTTTAATTTCTTGGAAAGATTTTGAAGTTGATATGCTGTCAGAAGAGTTACCCATAATTTGTATGGGGACTCGGGGCATAATGTTTTTGTGCAAATTTTTAAGAGCTTATGTCTTGAGTACACTGATCAAACTGCTTGCTTTGATTCTTTAAACTAATGTTGTTGATGCTTAGGACCCAATGTGAGTTGCTCCTATATTATGCAAATTGTTGTGTGTATAATGTTTACATGGTTCTGTTTGTTCATTTCGGGTACTTGAAGGTTGTTTCTTTTCACTCACTTAAGTAATTCACCGAGGGAAATCTGTGAATTTGTTATGATATGATAAGGAACCCGGGCAAATAGCAATTCAATGTGTCTGATTAGGTTTCGGGATTGGGTCAGTACATTTTGAAATGCATAGGATGCCTTGGAAGTGAATTTGTTCTGCATGTCAACTGTGATTGTGTGTTGGATTTTATGTTTGAGATTCAACTAAAATTTTCAGTATTGTCGCTTTAGGGAGTTAAAGTTGAGGGTGGTCTGCGATGTTTCATACACTTGACATTTTAAGCACTCAGTAGAGGTTGGCAGTTACAGTTATTCGTGTTGTTCGTAATCATTTTGCATGTAAGTCTTGATTTTCTGTTATGGTGGCAGTTTATAATTTCAGTCATTTAGACCATACGGGTTCTGATTTCTTCATTAGGATGAAGATAGCTGAGTAGGTGACCCTCCATTACCTAAGTCGTAGCCTTTGATTTTATTTTGTGTGAAAAAATCCTTACTCTAGCTGCATAGAGGAAGTCAGAGATTTGGTTATAACACATGGAGGTTTGCATGTTTAACCTGGAATTGCTATAATGATACTGTATTCTTCATTTGTGCAATTACAATTGCATAATTACTTCTCTGTTTTGTAATATTATTCATTGTCTGTTCCAATTTTCTCCTCATTTCCTTTTCTTGTTGGCCATTAGTATATAAAAAGTTTAACTAAAGGTTCCCAATGGCAACAACCTCATGTTGAAAATATTACAGCCTCTGTTGTTTTTGGTGTGTTAATATGTTTTATTTGTGCTACAGGGGTGCCTAAATATGTTTGACTCTTTCTTTTGGGTGGGCTTGTGCAGCTTATGTCAGGTACTTGAAGATAGTATCCGCCATGGCATTACCTTTGTGGCTTCTTCATTGTTCCACTTCCATTTACTGTTTGATATTCCACAATTGTTTCTTCTGTTCTTCCTCTCAGGTTTAGTGAGAGTAAACAAATGAAGACTTGAGCACTCAAATTAGATCAATCTGCCGACAGTATCTGTTGTGATGCCTTTAACAGGATTTGGAGAACACAATTTTCACGATTGGAGAAGTGAGGTGAGGACCTATTTCTGTGTCCTTCAAGGGATAGGTGTTGGTCACTAATATAACTATAGCGATTAAGCTAAGTTTACTAGGTATGAAATCCATAAGTAGTTTATGTATATTTTGCTAACAAGGATATTTTCCTTGGTTTAGAAGCCTGTGTTGTAATGCTGAATACAATTGTATTGTTGGACACTTTAATTAGTGTATCAGTTGTATTAGCAAAGTATGTCTAATGAGAGAAACTTTGTTATTATGTATTGAGATGCTAACACATGCTTTCCTCTCCCAGGTTTGAGGAGGGAGAGTGGTCTGCGATATACTGACCGACAATACTACAATTCTGGCATGGACCCAAACGCTGAAGAAGGATCCAGTACTGACAATTCGGATGAGGAGATTGAATACACAAATTTGATGGAAGAGGCAGAAATGCAAGATTGTACACGATACAGAGGGAAGCTGTATAAGGATTTGAAATTAGAGGATTTGAAGGAAGTTGAGTTTAATAGCATCGAGGAAGTGGACAAGTTCTACTCTTACTATTCTCTAGCGAAGGGGTTCAGTGTAAGGAAGCAGAAGCTCGACAAGAACCGTGCAGGACTAGTCATTAGAAGACAGTTGGTTTGCTCGAAGCAAGGGAAGCGAAGAGCCCCAAAAGATACTATTAGTCATCAGCAAGGGTCGAAGGGGAAGCAGGACAATTGTCAGCTAAGTTCAATTGGGAATTGTCAACAGAACTCGAAAAATATCAGTGGGCAGAACCCTCACAAAAAGCAGTGCACTGAAACCCGACGAGCAACAAGGGTTAATTGTCCAGCAAGTTTTGTTGTTAGGTTTTGTACCAAAAGGAGGGTGTACTATGCCTCAGAATTCATAACTGAACACAACCATGCTTTGGGTAGACCTGAGCATCGTCAGTTTCGAAGATCACACCTCAGGGACCGCAACCTTGCTCAGCTTAATGCATCAAGGAAAGTTTTAGTGAGAATATGCCATGCTTACGAGTTCTTGGTACACCAAGCTGGAGGCTACGAGTTTGTTGGATTATACAACAAACCACAGGGTGAAAGGAAAGAAGTAGTAATGGATGGGGATGCACAGTCTTTGGTAACTTGGATGAATTTCAAGGCAATGCGGGACCCCCATTTTTATTGCATATTCAGTGTTGATAAGGAGGGGAGGCTTGCAAATGTGTTTTGGCGAGATGGGCAGTCGTTAACCGATTACAATGCTTTTGGTGAGGTTCTGATTTTCGACAGCAGTGAAAAATGCAACATATATGGCAAGCCCTTGGCTGTATTCGTCGGGTGTAATAACCACAGAGCCACAGTCCTTTTTGGTTATGCATTGTTAGTAGATGAAACAAAGGAAACATATGATTGGGTGATTACATGCTTTCTGACCTCCATGCGTGGGAAAAAACCAATTTCGGTGATCACAAATAGTGATGATGCGATATGCAATGTGGTAACAAATTTGATACCAAGGGCTAGACACCGACTTTGTGCATGGCATGTCGGGAAAAATGTGTGTCAGCATTTGAAAGACGTGGATACACAGAAACACTTCTTCCATTTGATTTTTGCTGGACTTACTATTGAGGAATGGGAATTGGCTTGGCAGTACTTTGTGGCAATGAACCGGCTGGAAAACAATGAATGGGTGACTAGTATGTACAATAAACGTGAAAGGTGGGCGGAGGCCTTTTTTCGAGACCATTTTTTTGGAGGAATCTGCAGCACCCAACGATGTGACAGGATGCATAGAAATCTTGAAGAAGGTATTGACCGTTATATGAGGCTGTATGAGGTCTTGCCCCGGATGGAGAAAACAATTGAGCGGATAAGAAATCAGGTCCTACAGGATGATTACCAATCACAGAACTATGACCCTGTGTATGGCAGCCACATGCGTTGTTTGCAGGAGGAGATTGGGAAAAGGTTCACCCATGACATCTTTCTCTTAATCAAGGAGCAGATTAATTTTGAGTCCAAATTTGTTATTGGGCCGAGAAGTATTCATCCAAAAACTGGTGCGTCATTGATTTCGCTGATGCAATATGGAAAGCCTGAGCGGAGGTGGATTGTGTCGTACCAGCCTGATGAAAGCAATCCAACATTAGTGTGTTCTTGCAAACTGTTCGAGTCTGATGGAATTCCCTGTTGTCACATTTTTGCTGTCATGAAATTTGAGATGCTCACAACATTCCCAGAATCGTTGGTGAATAAAAGGTGGACAAAAGAAGCCACTGTTAAGACAGCAATATCGAGTTCCGGTTTGGTTAGTAACATGTCTGTGCAGATTGCACGGTATGGTGAATTGATGGCACAATGTGCTAAAATCTGCCATATTGCTTCCTATAGTGAGGAGGGGTACAATGAGATCAGAGAAGCTCTGAGCCAGCTGACCATACGATCCCAAAAGTACAGCAGTGAGAGTGAGTTTGAAAATGGTGTCCGTAGCCAAAGCCAGCCCATGAATTTGACTCATCACCTTGAAGAAGCCCGGGCATTTGAGTTTTTTTCTGGGTATGAGAAAAGTAAAAATGCCGCTTTGGACTCCCAAATTACTGGACTTCCAGATTTCTTTCAAAACTTCAGGCCCTTTCCCAATGTGTGACCACCTTTGTGTGCATCAGACGCCGAGGACAACTAATCTTTTGATTCCAGGTACGTTTATATGTCCCTTCTGTTTCAATGAAGTTGTTTTGATGGTCATCCATAGCTGGTGTGTTGGGTTGCATTGTCATATATTTCGGGTTTCCTTGTGCTGCCCAGATGCTCAAGGCTTTTGCACTAGTTTATGTATAGGTGGGAATTTTTTGTTGCCCACATTCATGGAGAATTAGTGGCAGTAACTCCAATATCATTATTACTGAATTGCCTTATCTATATATGCATAGGCTGCTAGTAATTGTGTCTTTTATTGTTTCAGTGCATGGCCATGAAATTGTGCGCAGATTTGCGGATGGGGCAATGCCATGTTTTTTTAACAATTTTTCGTGGCTACTCCAAATTCAGGTGTACGCTGTCATCCATTTTCCAGGTAATCTTATATGTTAGGATAGCTTAGTACCTAATTTAACTATTTTGATCCCAAATATATTATGTGTTAATTAACTACTTTCCATAATAAGATTGTTACTGATGATTGAGTTATCTTTGTTGTTTGTCATATAACCAAATGCATAGTTAATCAGTGTTTAAAAAAAAAGAGCATAGTTAACCTGATGCAATTAAAACCTTTGTCATAAAGCCCATTATGAAAAGATTCTGAATATCAATAAAAAATTATACGTAGAACTTTGATGTAGCCAGGTTTGAAACAAACCAATGGTCACAGTATGTGAAAATGCAGTCAGCCATGATTGTCTCTCCTTAAATTGTATTTGGCTCCAGCTACACTGTCTGACTAAGAGCAGTTACAATTTTACGTGGTAAGATGGACACTTTTTCTAATCTTTGGTGCAAAACTAGTCTTTTGGTATATATTTTGTTTCCTGTACCTGTGAAGATTCAGAACTCACCTGTTTCTCCAGTATACGCATTTGCTGTGACTTCTCAAACATTTTTACACTGATTTGTTTTACACTATAGAACCTCACACCAATTTATCTGACTATATACATCAGTCTGCATTTTCAGGGGACAGGAAATAGTTTGGCCACCCCCACATCATGCCGAAAACAAGCTTCACTTTAGAACATGGAATTGAATTGGTTGTTGTACTTGTTGAGTGATAACTTGGTTGGCAGAACAATCTACATGGCAGAATTTATCATACATTTTGGACTCTGTAACCTTCCTGTGCTGTTTTTACTTTCTTATTGTGTAAGATAACAGAGAAATGTTAGTTCTCCGTTTCGCTGGTATGTCGGTTCACATTCCTACTTCAAGCTGTTCAAGGTTGTTCTATTCCTTCTTGGGAAATTACCCAAACTGGGCTCAGTTCATGATCGATGAACGAGAAAAGTTTAACAATAGTGACCATGTTGACCTTCGTTTACAAATTCCTGCATTTTTCCGCAGTGAGTTCGTAGTAAAATTTCCCGTGACACCTCATCCATCTTCCATCAGAGCTTTACCCCAGGCTTCATAATTTCGCCTAAACCGATAATAGAAAATTCTTACCCAGTAGCGGATAATCGGTGGTGAAAAGTAGGAAAACAAAACATATAAACAAGGGAAAATTGGTAGGTTATAAACATGAAAAGAAGGCTTTTCCAGCTCTGGATGGAAACGGTTATTTGACTGTGGGTAAATTTGGTAGGTTAAGCTGAGTATTTTTTTTTTCTTTTTTTCTTTTGGAGAAAAATTATGCTGATTCTTATTTACTTGGCACAACGCCACAAAGTGCATGTGAAGCGTACATTTTATTAGATATTTGGTATTTGAGGTGCAATGTGTGAAAACAGAGTCACTGGTAACAGAGTCACCATCTTGGCCATGGAATTTCGAAGCGAAGACGCAGATTGTAACCCTTATTGGTGGGGCACGGGCCGGATCAAGATGTCAATTTGCTGAACTCGGATTGAACCCGAACCAAAATTTTGAGGTCGGATTCTCGGGTTTTCGGTCCCGTTTCATTGATTTCATCGTCTTTAAATAGATCTTTGTTGACAATCTCCGATCAATCCGATCCGAACCAGAAACCAGTCTTTCATGAAGTTGTGACCCCCGATCGAACAGAGAAACCTCGATCTGTCACAAAACAGACCAAAAACAATAGAAAACTAGTGTAATAATTCTCTACTTAAGGCACAGATTTCATTTTTTATTTTTGAAAGGGGTTTGGAACCTAGCCTAACAGAGAGGCTCAGTCCCACGCCCGTTATTATTATTAAGGGTTAATGCTCATACACCCTGTTTTTGATAAAATACTTCCCAAAAACCCCACTAAACTACTTTTGTTCCTCTCCACCCAGACTTCTGTCTCTTTCATTCATTCTCACCCAACTCTTCCTTTTTCTCTTCCTTTAGTACCCTTTTGATACTTTTTGCATAACATATTCTGTTCTTTTATAATTTTTGATGAAACGTGGTGGACCCATTTTTTATTTGTTTGATTAGAAAGCATGATAAATATTCATCCTCTATCTCGAGGGTAAACAGTATACCCTTACTATTCATAATTTCGATCGTTGACAGACTCGAATTAGTTGCCATCTGTAAAAATACAAGCAAAGAACTGCAAAAAGAAAGAGAAAAATTGAGAAAGCTGAAAGCCTATAGAGATAATCTTGATAGGGAGTCACCTAACTATTGGGATATCATTTATAGATTACAGACTAGAATCTATAAAATAGAACAAGAGGTTGATAATCTCTTATATATTCTTGAAGAGGAACAAAAACCTCTGAATTATTTGAGCATTGGTTAGATCCGCAATCTACTGGTATCAGAGCTTGTAAAATAGCTCAAAGGAGAACCCCTCCTTAATGGGGACAATGTCAGAATTGCTATTAGAGAAAATAAATTCTCTACTGAAATCTTCTGATGAGAAAAATCAGAAGCTGTTACTAGAAATATCTAGATGTCAAACTCATCTAGAAAAATTTCCTGCTATAATCCACCAATTAGAAAGATTGGAAAACAAACTGGATTATATCAAAGATCTTCCAAAAACAGAAGAAGAAAAACTAACGAGTGTTAGTAGAAAAATCAAAGAACAGCAAAAAACGCTGGATTCTATACTGAAGGACAAGAAAGTGCCTACAGTAAAAAAGAAGACTAATGGATTCAAACCATTAGAAAAACCAACACAAATCGTGTTCCAAACATGATTTTTCTGGAACCATCTACTAGTCAGACTAGTATCCGATATGAAAACCCGGAGAAAAGAGAAATGAAGATGTTAAGCATCTTTGGGAAAAAGAAAGGAGTTCAACTCCTAAATGCTGAAGAATTTGAGTTCAATGAGATTGAACAAGAAGTAAAAAATTCCTCAATCCCAAAGTTAGATTTCAAGCAGATCTACAAAAGAGGAAAGTTTGATTTAATGGATAGCCATTATTTTAAACTACTGGAGATTACAACCCCAGCAACAGCAAGTGGAGAGACTGATCTTCTACTGATCACTCCAGCAGAAGTTGCCAGAGCTCAAGCAAAAAAATACCAATTTATGCATATTGGAGCAGTCCAAGTAGGCATAAATCTGCTTGCTCGTGAAGGTATAAACTGTTCAGTCCTATGTGTTCTACAAGACAACAGGTTAACAGACTTCCAAGCTAGTCTGTTGGGAACACTCGAAGCATCCCTATGCGATCAAGTGGCGTATTTCAACTGCTTCCCCAACTTCACCACCAGCTTGAAAGATGCAGCTCACTGTCTCAGACTGAGAGTCAAGACAGATGGCATATCCATGAAAGAAGATATGCAAGAACTCGCAATAGTATACAGGATATACTATAAATTGATGAGTACCACAGTAGCCCCCAAGACAAGGATAACAAATATCCCAGGTCTTACTACTGGATTCCTCACCAATCAGAAGAACCATTCACAGCAGATCCACAAAGTTACTTGGAATGAAGTAACATTTCCTCTTGAATGGAAACTATCCGGTCCAAAAAAGCAACCGGAAAGAGCAAAAGCGAAGATCTACGAGAGTAGAAAAACTGGAGAAATCAGCCTCAACTTCGACAATCACAGGAGAAGTGATGTCTGTCCTGAGAACCTCAGGATAAACAGCAATCTTCTGAGAAGAAGCTACAGCACTAGAGAAGCTAGTGTCAGTGGTACAAAACCCACTATTGAAGAGCCAATAACAGAAGAAGATCTGGAAGCTGATCTGAACAGACCAGTTCATATGCTCAGAGCTGAGAGGCTCTATGATCTTTATAAAGAAGCTGAGAATTGTGAAAATCCTGAACGATTGGAAAAACTAATCGAAGAAATGAAAGAATTCAAATTCAGAAAGACGAGAAAAGTCTTTCCTTATCAAGATATTGAAATGGAAGATGGAGAAAGCTCCAGAACTTTCATAAAAAAAGAAACAAGGGAAACAAAACTCCTAGTTCAGAAAGCCCCCACGGGTAAGAAAGGGGAAAGAAATTCCCAAAGATTTGTCCCAGAGGACAATCTTCCCAGAGTTCCTATCACCAACTATGGAATCTGGTTGAATCTGGACAAGAGTCTAGACAAAAGAAAAACCATTGACCAATGGGTAGATAGCCTGATGATGGCTTCTGCGCTGACCCTTGGCAAATTTGAAGCACCAGATTTGCAGGTGTACTATGAAACTACTCTTACTGGAGTGGCAAAAAAGTACTTCCTATCTTTCAAAGAAACTGCCAGAGGAAAAGACTGGCTTGAAGAGATAAAAAATTCAAAGTCTCCGTATGATTTTGCAGTACCCCTGTACGATCAGTTCTGTGGAGATCTCTCAAATCTGAGTGAGAAAGCTAAAGAAACGGCAAAGTCAAATATCTATGCACTCAAAATCTGTGACATGAGATATTTTGAAGAATACCTTAATGAGTTTCAGGAATATTACCGTACAATTGGTGAACTAGAGAATACTGATCTAGTTAATCTGTTGCACAGAAAGCTCCCTGAACCATGGAGAACAGCTGTGAGAGAAAGCATAGCTGAGAAACCAATTGAAAGATTTTCAGTTGGAGGAATTGCCGACAGAATCCTGCAATTACTGAAGGAGCAATGCAAAGCCAATTTTAGAGCTAAGATGGCCAAGAAGCAACTCAAAGGAGTTGAAAATTTCTGTTACGGAATATGGATATGCCCACAAACTGGGGATTCCAAATTCCACAGAAAGAAGAAAAAAGAAAAATATTACTCTAAACAATTCAAAAAGAGTAACCAGAAGAAGAATTTGAAATTCAAGAGAAGTTCCAATTACAAGAAGATCCAAAAAAGAAGTTCTTCAAGAAAAAGAAGAATACTTCTCAGCATAAACAACAACCTAGCAAGAAAGCTTGCAGATGTTGGTTGTGTAAAGCTGAAGGACACTATGCAAATGAATGCCCAGAAAAGGGTAAAAGATCTACTAAAGCTCTCTTTGAAGAATATGAGCAAATAGTAGAGGTAGCAAACATGAAAGGCTACGAAATAGCCTATTCTGATGATGAAGAAGACGACAGGTCAGTTTACTCTGCCTGGTCTGAAGAAGAAGAAACTTCATCAGAAGAGTCTGAGATTGATTCTGAAGTAGAGTACTTCGAATCCAGACAAATGAATGTTTTGAAAATCAAAAACTGGGAAGAAAGCAAGACAGAATCCTTCATGTCTTCTTATCAGGTGAACCCTGGTACATTCATTTGTGACTACTGTTTTTGTCACGAAAAGAATGGTCTCCCAATGTTTAGTAAAGAGTCTAAGAAGACCTATCACAAAGAATGCTTCATAGCTGAAGCGAGAAGAAAAACCAAGAATGGTCTTGTCAGCCGATGGGTTGAGTAAGAATATGAAGAGTATTTCGCTGAGAAAAAGGCGAAAGAAGTTGAAACTCTGTTCCAAGAAACCATGGAACAAACAGAAAGAGTTGAAACAACTATGTTCCAAGAAACAACCATGGAACCATCTTCCTCAGAAATAAAGGAAGAAATCATAGGTGAAGAAACAATCGCTGAAGATATTGAACTGGTTGAAATACCAGAAAATGTAGAACTTGTAAAACCACCAGAAACTGTTCATCTCCTCGAACGATAGGAAGTTACGGACACATGGGATCTACTTGGCCAACCATCTGGCAAGTTTGATTATAAAGTCAGATATGACTCTCCGTCCTGGTTCAATGAGATTAACGAAATAATTCCTACAGACTGGGATGAGACAAAACCCACTCAGGAAAATATTCCAGAAGAATGTAAACCATTCATTCCTCAGGAACAAGTTCAAGAAAATGAGCTTCAACAATCGAAAGTCGTCTCTACTAGTAGATACAGCAACTACATAGAGATTGGACTAAAGTTCCCTGATCACAGGAAATATCATCTACATGCCTTTGTAGATAATGGATCAGGATTTACTGTTGCAAAGAGATTTGCAATTCCAGATGAACTCTGGAAAGAAGATAAGAAAAAATCAGCTACTGGTGTTACATTTGATGGAAGCCATCTTACCATGAAAAAAGTAGCAAAAAATGTTCATATCACCATTGGTGGAGGAACATTTATCATCCAGAATGTTTGGCAATCTGAAGGCCAAGGATCTGATTTCTTGTTGGGAAATGATTTTATTCTCCAACAACGATTCATTCAGGATGAAGAAGCGATAGGCTTCAGGAAAGGAGAACGGGTGTTCTGGGCAGACCGACTCACACAAGCAAAAAGTGTGGTAGGTCCCGGTTTTACTACTCAGTATCAGAGATCGCAACAGAATAGTGGTGATCTTACCCCCTACAAACCCAAATTTGAATCCATACTCCAAATCAAACAACAAGAAGAACTGCTTGTTGAAGAATCTTCAGAAGAAGAAGAAGAAGGAACTAGTGAAGATGAAGAAGCTAGTTTCATCCATGAGCACAACCTCAAGCACTTTCAGAACAAGCTTGAGTCTCAGCAAATTCCCACTCTTGAAAAAATCAAGAAACTACTAGAGCAAAATGTGGATACAAATCCTCAGAAGTTTTGGGAAAAAGACCCAGTGGTCTGTGAATTAAGACTGCATGACATGAACGCTATCTGCCATGTCAAAGCCATTCCTCAGTACAAAGAGGAAGATCAAAAAGAATTCAGAAGTGATATTGAAGAACTCCTGAAAAAGAGATTAATCCAACCTTCCACTAGCCCTCATCATGCTCCAGCATTCTATGTAAGAAATCATGCAGAGAATCTACGAGGCAAAGCTAGAATGGTGATTGACTATAGAGATGTCAACAAGAAGACTGTCAAAGACGGTTATCAGATCGCTCAAGTAAGAGTACTGATCAACCAGCTCAGAGGAGCCAAAGTCTTTTCGAAATTCGATGCAAAGTCGGGTTTCTGGCAGGTCAAGATGCATCCTGAGAGCGTACCTCTTACTGCATTTGGAACACCACAAGGTCATTACGAGTGGCTGGTAATGCCTTTTGGTCTAAAGCAAGCTCCCTCAATCTTCCAAAGAAAGATGGACAACATCTTCAAGCATGTAGCGGAGTTCTGCGTCGTCTACATAGATGACATCCTGGTCTTCTCCAAAAACAGAGAAGAACACATGAAACACCTCCATGAGGTAGTAAAGCTGATAGTTCAGCATGGAATTATCCTAGGTGAGAAGAAAATCTTCTTTATCCTTGATGAAGTTGATTTCCTAGGAATAAATATCAAGAACGGAGTCATAAAGCTTCAACCCCATATTCTTGAAAAGATCTGGAAGTTCCCAGACAGAATTCCTGATGCTAAGAGTCTAGAGAGATTCCTTGGTGTCATAAATTATGGGAGAGATTTCATCCCTAAAATCTCAGGGTTAACAGCAATGTTATCTCCCAAGACAAGTTCCAAAAGAAAATGGAACTTCACAGAAGATGATGAAAAGATCGTGAAGCAGATAAAAAATCTCTGCAAAAACCTCCCTCCTCTTCAACAACCAGAAGAGAATGATGAAATTATCCTCCAGACAGATGCGAGTGATAATTACTGGTCCGGTGTTGTTCTGGCGAAAGCGCCTGGAACCAACATTGAAAAGATCTGCAAATTTTGTAGTGGCAAGTTCAGCCCTGCAGAACTGAATTATCCCACAGGGGAAAAAGAAATTTTAGCTGTCAAAAAAACGATTTTAAATTCTCCAGCTTTTCTTGGAAAACCCTTTACTGTCCGCACTGATTGTGCTAGAGTAAAGAATTTCAAAATTTTCAAACTTGATAAAGCTGCTGATAGAGGAAGATTAGCCAACTGGCAATTATTTCTTAACCAATATGATTATAATGTTGAATTAATTGCAGGAAACAAGAACTATCTTCCAGACGCATTGACCAGAGAAATGGCAATGTTTAGCCAAAAAGAAGACGACGAAGGTCGTAATCCCAGAAGCAGAAGATCTGGGAAAGAACATGAACCTGAAGAAGAACCTATAGAAACCAAAGAAAAAATCCTTAAAAGGTTTCTGCTAAGTCCAAAAGGCTTAGCCACAACTGATCAATCCCAGGGTAAAGGATTGGCTAGCCCGTCTCAAACGGCAGACGGTAAAGGCTCATCAAGACCGTTGATGGCTGCTGCTTTGCCAAAAAGCAGACCAACTCCAACTGGAGTTATAAATGTTTTTAATTATGAATTAAGAACTTTTGATACTCCTGTGTTCAGAACTGGCAGGAGACTAGCTTATCATCAGAAGGCAATCCTGGATAATCTTTTATTTGCCTTTCAAGAAAGAAGCAGTGGTCTAATGTTCCCAGCTCTCTTTGCTTTAGCTGAAGAACTCTACGAAAAGGTAGACCACAGTTTGAAGAAATCATACACAGCAGAGTGCTGTAAGAAAAGAAAAAATCACTTCCTGAAAGTCCTGAAAGTGCTAGGTCCGATCATGGCACTCAATGAGTCAGATTGGCATGAATTCCACAATCTGATAGGAAGGCACAATTCAGAAGACCTAGTTCCTCCAACTCTCTTCATTGTCTCAGGACCATATGTTGGAAGATACCTGGTAAATGTTCAGAGTGAACATCCCCAAGAACACAAGCTCTGGCTTGTTGAAAATGGTTTTGTCCATAATCTGTGGACCAAAACAAATGATGATCTGAAAGGTTTGCCACCTATTATTGTCAACACAGTCAAAAACATTAGAAAAAATGACTGTATACTTCGTCTGAAGTTCAGATCCACTCCTCCAGAATGGAGTCAAAAGGCAAACGGAGAAGTTGAATATATTCCTCCATATCATTATGTGAGAATTATTCAAAGGAAATATCTTCAACCAGCCTGTGTAGGGTACAATGGCCAACCAAACTCAAGCATCCCTTGGATGAAGGCCATGGCTCTAGAGTATATCAAGAAGATCATCTCTGAAGATATCAGCAATACCTTCCTGGCAGCAGGAGAGAAAATCATTATCACTGCATACGATCATCCTGACGTAGTCAGCAGTGACCTATTTCTATCTCTCACCAGAAAAGAGATAGATTCAACTATGGCATGCATGCGATGGGTGGAAAAGCTTGAAACTGACAACCACTATAAAATGTATGTCGATACTGATGTTGAAGATAATGCTACTACTGTTAGAATGGCCCAGGCAGACAACAGCTCCTTTGTCTTTGGCTACCATTCAGAAACAGACGAGAATATGTAGCACCACGGGTGAAGATACAGGTGAATTTTCCAACCAAATAAACTGTAGCACTTTTGACTTTTTAAAAGTTAAAGGCTACTTTTTCTTTCAAAAAGAAGAAACAGTGGAAACATTTCACCTACTAGAAGAGACGTTGCACCTTTGCTTTTGTTTTTCTCTATCCGACCTCCACCAGCAGGAGCACTCAGAAAAGCAAAAGGTTCACGGAGCTGTCCTGTATATTTTATAATTTGAATTCTAGTTTGAGTGCCGCTCTCTATATAAGGAGCTTTAAGTTTCATTTGTAAGGCATCAGAAAATTGAGTAGAAGAGTCTTCTCTCAAGAAGTAAGAAAGCCATAGTAAGCAGTGTGCTTTTCCTACCTGTTCAGTGTGCAGTAGTGTGCTTTCATTACAAGTAAGTTTTCGTTCTCATTCTCATGGGTAACTAAACAGCCTTTTGCTGTTTACCTGAGGATGAGGCTCTGAATTTTTTAGAATGTATTTCTGTTGAATAAATAAAGGATGCCCATCCCTTTTGTCAAAAAGAAGCAATAGTAAACAACTTATTAATCTGTATTGCATATTTTAGTCTATCTATCGCTATCTGTTTCTTATTCATGCATTCCATCCAGAACCATCATTATCTAGTTCTTATACTTATTCTGAAATCTGAAAAGTCTTTGTCTATCAGAAAAAACCAGTTTTAAAAACTAAAATTAAGATAAGCAGCAGTGATTCCGCCTGTTAAAGTATCTGTTAGGCAGGGAGCCGTTAGGAGAAAAACTTGGGCATGTTGAAGGCTAGTCTTATTTTCGTTTTTTTTTTTTTTTTTTTTTTATGAAGTTTTTAAAGGAAGACAAACACTCTAAGGCTCAGGATAGCATAGGAACCACCCCCTTTTAGTCTTTTCACAGGAGAATAGTAAGATACATAAATACGTGTGCAATTGGGAAAAATACCTGAGAAATCTGGGTAAACGGGAAATAGCCCTATTATTAATATGAGAATGATGATTGTACAGCGAGGGGGACATATTACCTACACCTCAAATACTAGTACAAGAAATCCTATCTTCTTATGATCTTGTCCCAAAAAGAAATGTAACTAATCTCTGATTCTTTACTTCGTCTTTGTATAAACACTGTACATACAACCAAGCAGCAGTAACCATGTTTCTTGTACCAGTATGAGTAACTAATATAAGCATATTCTACTCCCTCCTAAGGGAAGAATCCTCATATGGTACCTGGACTATTGTCGAATGCACATTTTGGTACCTAAACTTTCAAAACTGCCCTGATGGTACCTGAACTATTGCTCCGTTTCTCCATATGGTACTTCCATTCAATCTGCCGTTAACTTTACCTACGTGGCTCATTCTTATAGGATGACATTCATCTCCAAAAAAAAAAAAAAAAATTTAATAGGCAAAGTTAACAGCAGATTGGATGGAAGTACCATATAGAGAAACGGAGCAATAGTTTCGGTACTACAAGGGTAGTTTTGAAAGTTTAGGTACCAAAATGTGCATTGGACTATAGTTCAGGTACCATTTGAGGATTTTAGTTCAGGTACCATTTGAGAATTTTTCCCCTCCTAATTACAACAGAAACCATATTCCACCTACTTCTAACCTCTAATTCCTTCCATTTCTACATTTGAAAGCAAACAAGACGAAGAAAAATAAGAAAGGCACAACGGATACTTTCACAGGATTAGCAGCGTGCCTGCAGAGAAATGAAAACTGCAGTGCCGAGCTACTGAACTGAACACAGGCGAGAGCTAATCCAAAAACTTCAGGTAAGATATTCCAAAGTATGTTATTCTCAGGTGTGCTTTGTTTCCTGGCATTGAGAATGAGGTCCAATATGCAAACTAGTACAGCCACGAAAGACAACAGCATGCCATATAATGCATAGTGAGGCTTCTGTGGGGTGGAAACTTGATCAAAAAATGCCGAAACAGCCTCAAATCCGAAACCAATGGCTGAAAAGATCCAGACCGATGAAGTAACCTACAAAGTGTAAGCCACATAATTACTAAGATCAACCTAAAATTGAAACAAAAACAAGAGGTTCAATTATAGTATTGGTTTTTGATGACTACCCTTGTCCCATGATGTGGCTGGTCAGTGCCAACATTCGCAACAAGGTTACGTGGATGCGACCCACTATTGGAACTTGAAACATAAGGGACCTGCAAATATGAGTGATAAGAACTCTACGATTATTCATATATTTGTGAAGTTCAACAAAAAATTAGAAGGCAAATATGTAGCAATATCAGTGAAAAAAAAGTTGCAGTGCAACCATTCATATATGATTTTCAGTTTTGTCCGACCCTTACTGCATGGCCTGGCACGCTATTGCTGGTGACAGCATGATCAGAGCCATCTGTTCGTAAAAATGACCGACTAGGGTTGGAATCATCATGTGCCTGAAACAAGAAATAATTTGTATAAAAAGTTAGGAAAATCCTGCAAGACAAGTATTAAAAAAGAGGATTATTTAGGCTTGTGGGCTAAAACATTACCGGCGCCTGGTGTGTGCCGCCATAGTTGCTGTAATCATGGGAACCAAGGCTATGAGAAAGCAATCTGTTTAGTGCTGAACCATTGTTGTTGTTGACAATATCCGGGACTGTTGGATTGGAAGGAGGGATTACCATGGGTTCATTCCTATCAGCGTCACTTGCAGAAGGCTCTGACTCCGACAGCATGTGAGGGTGCAACGAGCTGACACAACCATGTTTTCCCATAAAACAGCCTTGGCAAAGAGGGTATGCCATATTGACATCCAAAGGGACGGTGACCAGTTGATCACACTGCTGACAGTAATACCTGCTGCCAACATTATTCGCTTCCTCTGTTGTCTCTGTCTGTTCCTTGTCCTGACTGTCTAGATTTAAACCATCTAATCCTGCAACACAAACACAACAATGAACAAAAATCATATATAAGATTAACTCCACAAAATAAAGGAGAAAGATTGCTCCCTTATGTTTATCTCAGTTCGAAGCATCTCACCTTTCCTAAATTGCCATGCAGCATATAAGGTCAAGATTGCAAAGTGGACGGTGCGGAACAATTCCTACAAAATTCAAGATTTGGAAAATGTAAGCTCCATAACTCAACACAAACATATATAATTTTCTCACTAAAGTTACACACATGTTGGTATCTATATTATGCATACTCAAACAACTACATTACCTTGGGATATAAGTTCAGAGCTTAACATCAATGTTCATTTGTAACAACTAACAGCCTGAACTTTTGCGCTTTATGTAGGAGAGGTTATAAGTTGAAAGCATATAATCAAACCGAGGAGTAGCATACGAAGCTCCCTATCTCCCTATGGGAAAGCAATACGTCTCCCCAGAAGAGGTTGGCATATATGTGTGTCCACACCCACACCCACACACACACAAACAAACGGAACACAAACTCATATAGCTCTAAGTTATCTATCCTTAATGAACTAAACAATCAACGTTAGAAAGCTTAAAAAACCCATGGATAGTAAAATTAGGACGAGCTAGAGTCGAAAAAAGTGTAAAATGTGACCAAATTCAACCTGGGTTGCCATGGGATGCTCTCCAATCAGTCTTTCACCCAAAACGCTCTCCATTGCAATCAGCCGGATCTTGAAATTTGGAGCTGCAAGCCGTAATTGATATTAGACACAAGGAGCTCTTCCTCCAGGACACCTCAATCTCTTCTTCCTCCAGAACACACCTTAAATCTCCATCGCCATCATTCTGGGTCTGATTGCAAATCGGGTCAGAGGGAATTGAGTTGGGTTTTCGGGGTTGGATTGAAAAAACTAGGGCTATTGATCGAATTGAAGAAGTTGAATCGTGAAATTGGGGCTTTTGTTGTGGAATTGGATTGAATTGAAGCAGTGAGGTGGCTTTTATATATACAAAAACAGAAGAAGAAGGAGAAGAAGTAGAAGAAGAAGAAAGTGATAGAACTTTACACCAAATTTCTAATTGATATTGGACCATGAAGAAGACGATTGTGGAGTTGAGAATTGTCATCATGTTAACAGTACACCAAGTCACTTTCTTAGAGGATTTCGGCTGCTTTCTTGGGGAAAGACACACAAAAAAAAAAAAAAAAAAAACGTAGCGTCCCACCCGACTATCATTACCATCGAGTTTCTAATTGTGGATTCCAATCATTGACTCTGTATCATGTCATTCTTCTAATTCTGGAATAAGCTTTTCATTGACTTGTGTTTGTCGCCCTGTGTTGCTACGAAAGTTCGTTCCTGCTCTCCCATCCGATGATACGAAGCTTTCCCAGACTTTGTCCCAAGCTTTTCATTGACTTGTCGTACCAAATTGCCGTTTGACAATTGGACGACAGTGAAATTTTTTTTTTTGCACGACAGTGATTTCACCAGGCGGGTCCACGGGGCAGACAATCATGTTCACGTAGGGTTCATTTAATTTCTCTAGCCATGTTCACGTAGTAGGACTTGAAGTGATGGTCGCTTGCACTTAGGAGCGTGCAACTCATGAACCTGGACTTTAGAATTCAGACATTTCGGATTGGGTCTGGTCAGATCGAGACTGGTTCAGTCATAGTTAATGAGCCATAAACCTTAGAATTAAAAAAATGAACAATTCTAACTTAAAAGTAATTTGGGCTAGATTCGTATTTTCAAAAATATCTGGCTGAGATAACGTTCATGTCGATTTAAAGCATGTTATGTTTTTTTTTTCTTACGCAGCGACGGAGAATAAATATTATATATCACAAATTTATTAGTATTACTCGTAATTTGTTGATCATCAGTAGCCTTAAGGAAATAATGATTATTGTAATTAGAGTTTGAATTTATTTCGGTCATAATATTTATTTATGATTACCGAATGTATATAAGTCGTCAGTAAATCAAAAAAAAGGGATTTGGATGCAGAATCTCTTAACTCGAGTAATAAACTCATGTAAACCAAATCTTTTCAAAGAAGGGAAAAAAAAATCCTTTGCTTTCTTAGATGCCCTAGCGTAATGCTGTTGGTTTTGAACCAGGTTTCTTATGTGACACGTCTCTTGCCACGTTGCTGTCTGTCCTTTTCCATCAAAGAGAAATCAAATCGATCCCCCTCCAAATAAAGGACATGTATCGGTGCCCACAAGGACAATACCTCATCCTCTTTATTCCATCAAAGAGAAATCAAATCGAAGGCCTACAACTACAAGTCCCTCCAAATAAAGGACATGTGCCAGTGCCCCCAAGGACAGTACCTCATCCTCTTTATCCAACTCGCTCGCATGCCTCATGATCCATGTCCCATGCCCCATGCCTCTCATGCGTCAAGTCTCCCGGCTCCTAGCTCTTGGCTCATGCCTCATCATCGGTACCAGTAGGCCTCATCATATAGCCCTTGGGTCCTAAGCCCGCCCGGCCCGGCCCTTCTATTAGGGCGGGCCGGCCCGACCCTTTTTTATTTAGGGTAGGGTATGGATCACACAAATAAAGCCCGGCCCTACCCTACGGCCCGGCCCGATTGAGCCAGTAAGGGCTAGGCCCGGCCTGGCCCTAAAATTTATATTTTATTTTTTGTTCAAGGAAAACCTAATTTGTGTTTAGCCCAAACTCTAGGTTACTTGACCTAGTGGTAATATGATTTAATTAGAAGGATCTAGAATCCTAATCAATGTAGAATTACTTTCCTTATATGATTGAGATTCTATGCATTGTAATCCTCTATATAAAGAGGCCCCTATTATCAATGAGAATACACAACAAATTCCTCCCAAATTCAGTTTCTCTACAACACGTTATCAGCACGAGCCCTAACCCTGAAGTCCTAAAACTAAAAACCAAAAACTTAGCCACCACCGCTGCTACCCCGTGCAGCCACGCAACAACCTCCTGTGACCCCCTGCTACCCAGCGCCTCCACTTCATCCGATCAGTTAATTGGCTGGCAATTAACTGGCCTTTGCCAGCGAAACAAAAAAAAAAAAAAAAACCAGAAGGAGGAAGAAGAAGACGCGTAGAAGAAAGAAAGAGAAGAAAGAGAAAGAGGGAGAGGGAGCGGGAGCGGGCCCAGCAGAAGAAGAAAAAAAAATAATAATAATGGTCATGTTGCCCACGTGCCCACAAGAAGGAAAGAAAGAGAAGAAGGAGAAAAGAAAGAAAGAGAAGAAGGAGGCGGCCCCAGAGAGAGAGAGAAGAGAAAAAAAAAAGAAAAAAAAAGGGGAGGAAGCCACGTGACCACGTCCAGAAGCAAAGAAAGGAAGAAGAAAAGAAAGGAGTGGGCCCAGAGAGAAGAAAAGAGAAAGAAAGAAAAAAAAAAGTGGGAGACTAAGCAGCCCACTGGGCCGCTGATGTCAGCACTCCCACCTCCTGCAGCAGGCCAACGTCAGTCAGCAGGCCCAACTCCGGTCAACTCTCAGTCAACGCCGGTCAATGCCAGGTCAACCATTTCCAGCGACTTTTCCGGCCATTTTCAGGCGACATTTTTCGACCACTTTTTCCGGTCAAATTTTCCGGCGACCTATTTCGAGGTATTTTTTACTAAACGTTTCCGTTTTTTTAGAGTTTTTAAATTTATTTTCTCTTCTTTTCGGGGACTTGCAACCTCCCTTCTTCTACCCCCCTTTCTTCATTATAGGGGAGACCAAATTAAACCGAACTGTGGGGGTTCGTGCTCACTCCAAGCTTAGAGCTTGTTGAGATCTCCAAACTTAGAGTTTGTAGAGAATTTATGATCGACCACTTACATCATTGTTTCGATCTAATCCAATATCTCTTAGAATCGAATTTCTTGGAAGCAACTACGCTCGGAAATTCCTAATTTCTTGGAAGTGATTACGCTCAGAAATTTCATATGTTTTTGTGGTAGCCTATTTCGCTCCGAAACTAACCCTAATTTCTTGTTCTCTTTCAGGATGAGTAACCTGAACAAATTGGACTTTGCTCCATTGGGAACAACTGGCTTTGGATATCACAAGTGGGTTCGTGATATCCGCCAACATCTCAAGGCTGATGGAATCCTGGATATGATTCTAGAGCCCAGCCAGGACGTGCTAACTGTTGAGCAAGCTCAATCTTTGGAAGCAAATAGAGCAGCCTTAGAGGTAAATAAGGCAAAAGCCATCATCCTAATGACTCGTCATATGGATGATTCGCTCCAGTACGAGTATATGAATGAAGAAGACCCCAGAAGGCTGTGGTCTGTGGGTCTCACTCGAAGAAAGATTTGGCAACGTCCGTGACTCCTTGCTTCCTGACCTAGAAGTGAGATGGCATAGCCTCCGCTTCTGTGATTTGAAGTCAGTTCTTGACTATAACTCGGAAGCACTTTGCATTAAATCCTTAATGGAATTCTGCGGTAAAGAGATCACAGATGCGATGTTGATTGAGAAGACTCTCTCTACCTTCCCCGTCTCTGCATTGATGGTTGCTAAGAACTATCGAATCGATGTAAATGCAAGACGGATCACAAGGTTTCATGAGCTCATTGGAGCTATGAATGTCGCTGAAAAGCATGACAATATCCTTGTGAAGAACTATAATTCGAGATCCGTGGAAATAGAGCATATTCCGGAATCCAATTATAGTCGCACCTCTGAGAGAGGGCGCCAAGAGCGAAACCCTAATCTTAGGTATACTTCTGGACATTCTGATCCATATAATCGCTCTACTTGGGAAGGTAACCACCAAAATAGGCGAACACAGAACCGAAGAAGTAAACGTGGAAAGAGAGAGGGAGGCAACACCTCTGGCCATGTTGGTGGCGCCACCAACACTAAGAGCCATCTAAATGACGCTTTCAAAGCGCCTCAATCAATGGAGTTCGAGCAAAGAGATGTATGTTCTCGATGTGGAGTGTCTGAGCATTGGGCACACATTTGTAGAGCTCGTGAAGAACTGTCACCGCCTACAAAGCATATTGTGAAGCAAGAAAAGCTCACTATGTGGAACAAGAAGATCAAGAAGATGATCTAGAGTGAAGGGTTGAAGACCACAAATCTGGCTGGGATCAATAGATCGCCAATTCTGTTTAAGTCTTTATTTTCCAAGAGATGTAGGCGATTGCCATATTATTTTTTTATTGGATTAGATTTTCTTTGATCAAAGAAACAATGATGTACTCCGTTGGCTTATGAATAAAATTTCGAGTTCTTTTCATTATGACTCCATTTTGATTTTGAGCATATTACTTTGTGACTACGATGGCTAGGCCATCAATATTAATTCAAGGACATGGAATAGCCCAAGTTCCACTTGCGAAATGGCACATTGATTACAGTTGTCATAGAAACTCTCTACGCTCTTAGGGAAAATCGTACCCTATGAATAGCCAACGAATTCCATGCGAAAATGCATGTAGAGAACGGAAATGAGTTCCTTTGCATTACCTCTAATGATTGCGAACAAAGACGCATCTTAGAGAAGTTTATGTGTCTCTTTAGTGGATTCTATGTCACTATTCGAGCTATTAATCCAATAAAGTTATGCGAGAAGATCTCTTGGATTTAGACACATATTGGCTTTGTCACGGCAGGATAGATCATCCTAGTCGTGATATGATGATCCGTCTACAATGACTTCACACGGACATCCTTTCTCTCGAGCGAAATGAAGCATGAATCAAAAGTTGATTCTTAGACTAAGTGTGACCGACGCTGCTGCCTAGGGCACCGCCTCCGTCCACCACCAGCCTAGGCTGGCGTAGTCCCTATCCATGACTCCATGGATGGCGTCCATCATGGTGATGGCGCTCTAGGTGATGTTGCAATCACCAACTTGCTTCACAATAGCGTTTCAGACGCTCAGGCCTAACCAAAATTCTCATTGGTTGCTTCTAAAGCCTCTCGCTCGTTTTACAAAGCCCGTTCCTTAGGAAAATTAGGACTGAGACCATCCTATGCAAAGGATATGACAATACTCATTCTGTTCTTACAAAGAATCCGTAGGGATCTTGTGGATTGATTCAACCAACTTGCGGACGCTTAAATATTTTATGATGTTGGTTGACACGCAAACACGCCGGTCACGTGTTGTGCCATTGTCCACCTATAAATGCTGCTTACGCTACACTCCTAGCACATATCATATAACAACGGGCTCACTCCCCGAATCATCCTATTTAGTCAATTGGATTTGACTATGCTAGAGAGTTTACATCGAAAGACTTTCGATGGATATTGCAATGGGCTTGATGTTGGACATCACAATCCCATGTACACACCCAATTGGTCTCACGAAAACGACTACGATGGTAGTCCGAACATTGGTAATGCGCACCAATCTCCTTACATTCGCTTGGGGTGATGCGATATCGCATGCAGCCATGCTAATTCGTCTAGGACCTACCGCCACTCAATGTACCTCTGCGTTACAGCTAGTGACTGGGTACACGTATTTTGTACTTACGCACATTTGAGTGAGCCATTTATGTGCCGATTGCGCCGCCACAGCGCTCTATGATAGGTCCTTACTGACGAATGGGCAACTACGTTGGATTTGGATTTGGGACTCCAACAATCGTCCGCCACTTAATGCCCTTGCAAGGCGATCTCTTTACCGCTAGATTTGCGGGTTGTCACTTTGATGAGACAGTCTTCCCGTCGTTCGGGGGAGATAAGAACACAGATGTTCAACAGGAACGACAGGAATTGTCGTAGTCTGTCCCCACTGTGTCTTATCTTGATCCCTATTAAAGTGACGAGATCACACAAATATGCTGCAAACATGCCTGCAAGGAAGGACGTCCCTACGAGAGGACGTAGCGCCACCCTACACGGAGGTAGGCATGGCGCCAATGCCAAAGAGAGTGGCACTCTGGCGTTACAGGCCATGGCCCCAGCGAGGATGCGTGGGAGGCCCGTGGGTTCGAAGGATACTTTGGCACATTCCAATCCTTTGATCATCAAGACTCAAAATCCGTCTCATGAGAATCTTCCGGGTTATGGTTACCGTTGGGGGACGCCTCAACGTCAGAACCTATTCCTGAGAATATAGAGCTCTATGAAACTTACACTAGTGTACATGAGACGTGGGATAGAAACTCCATCAGAATTGATGATGTAATTGCGTATTTTGTTGCGCATGAGTTTTTGAGTTAGATGATATCGAACCACGCTCCGTTGATGAATGAATGCCAATGTAGAGAGTTTTTGGCCTAAATGGAAAGATGCGATCCAGGTTAAGATGGATTCTCTAACGAAGAGGAAGGTTTTTCGAGCTAGAGATGCCAACACCTCTTAACATAAAACCTGTTGACTAATGGGTCTTCGTTAGAAAGCGTACTGAGGAAAAGAGATGGTAATCTCGCCTTATGGCGCAAGGCTTCTCACAAAAAGCCCTGGAATCGACTACGATGAGACATATTCTCTCGTAATGGATGTCATTGCACTCCACTACCCGGTCAGTTTGGTAGTTTCCGAATAACTGAACATGCAGCTTACAAATGTGGTCACTACGTATCTCTATAGGGATCTAGATACAGAATATACATGAAGGTTAATGGCGAACTTCATTTACCCAAGTCAAGTGGCTCTAGACCATGGAGCGCGTTTACAATAAGGTTGAAACGCTCACTAAAGTGACTACTTGATTGGGAAGGGATATGCCCACGCGTTTCTATGACAAGTTTCTGATTCTATCGCGGTTCATGTTGGACATGACCTTCATTAGAAGCCCTTAAAGAGTTAAGGGAAACCGCTGAACACTTGAAATCCATAGTTTGAGATGAAGAATTTTGGGAGAACACCATTATGTCTCGGTTTGGAACTTGAGCATCGTGTCGATAGATGCTTAGGAATTTTGACAAGGTGAGCCTTCAAGCACTCCCATGATCGTCCATAGTCTTGATCCTAAAAAGGATCCTCTTCGTCGAAAGGATGATGGCGAAGATGTGCTAGAGGCAGAAGTGCCTTACTTAGTATAATAGGTGAGCCATATTTTGAGAAGAAAAAAATAAATTTTTTTTGAAAAATTAACCGTTAATTCGGCAAAAACGCCGCCGTTTTAATATAATCTTATGGGTATTTTAATATTTACCAATAATTACTATTAACTAATTAACTGTAATAATTACAAAGCTATTATTTCAAATTGGACAATATATTCATGTAATACCAATTTTGAAATAAATCAAGTAATCAACATAACTAAAAATAATCAATTGGTCGAGTTGAAACCATTTTACCAATGTAATGTTAACTTCTTAATGAGCAAACTGGGGGACGAAATGGAATTTTTTAAAATACACCGCTGGATGTTATTTTCATATGAATATATGTTAGTGGTAGAAATTTCAATAATTTCCGCCTTCGTTTGGACCTCGATCTACCCGGTCAACTCAATACCCTAAATAGAACATAAAACAAATATGCTCTTAACCGGTCCTTGGCAATTCACTTTTTTCGATCTTTCAGCTCCCACACTCTCATGGGTAGGGGGTCTACTTATGGATGTCAAAATTCCGCAACGTTTGTCCGCGCATGGTGCCGCTCCCCTTAGGGAAGTTTGCTTGTGCAAAGAGTTGACCGCTCCGTTAGGTGCCTTATTCACGGCGGATCAGCCTAATTTCTTTACACAATACCTATCACTATTGCATAAACATATAAGAATTTTCCGATTGATTGATTTTCATTTCAAAATTTTTGGATCGCACATAATCCTTATATGTCTTGTAATGTAGTATAACTAGTTTATTAGGCTTGTTACCCTCCATGAGCAAAATAGGGGACGAAATAGAATTTTTTAAACCGCTGGATGTTGTTTGCATATGAATATATGTTAGTGGTAGAAATTTCAACAATTTCCGCATTCGGTTGGACCTCGATCTACCCGGTCAACTCAATACCCTAAATAGAACATAAAACAAATATGCTCTTAACCGGTCCTTGGTAATTCACTTTTTTCGATCTTTCAGCTCCCACACTCTCATGGGTAGGGGGTCTACTTACGGATGTCAAAATTCCGCAACGTTTGTCTGCGCATGGTGCCGCTCCCCTTAGGGAAGTTTGCTTGTGCAAAGAGTTGACCGCTACATTGGGCGCCTTATTCATGGCAGATCGGCCTAATTTTTTTACACAATACCTATCAATGTTGTATAAACATATGAGAATTTTCAGATTGGTCAATTTCCATTTCAGAATTTTTGGATCACATATAATCCTTATATGCCTATTAATGTAGTATAACTCGTTTATTAGGCTTGTTATCCTCCATGAGCAAAATGGGGGGTGAAATGGAATTTTTTAAAATGCACCATTGGATGTCGTCCGTATATGAATATATGGTAGTGGTAAAAATTTCAGTGACTTCCACCTTCGGTTGGGTCTCTATCGACGCGGTCAACTCCATACCCTAAATAAAACCTAACACAAATATGCTCATAACCAAGAATTTGCAATATATTTTTTTTTGATCTATCAGCTCCCACACTCTCATGGGGAGGGGGTCTATCACCTGCTGTCAAAATACGGGGATGTTTGTCCGCAAAAGGTGCCGCTCCCCTTACGGAAGTTTGCTTATATAAAGTGTTGACCGCTCCGTTTGGTGCCTTATTAATGCAGATCGACATAATTTTTTTACACAATACCTACTACTGTTGTATATGCATATGACCATTGTCAGATTGATCATTTCCATTTCAAAATTTTTGGCCCGCCCGAATAAGCCCTAAATTTTTTTTATTTTTTCTATTTTTTAATTATGTTTCTCTTTTTTTCTAGAGTATGCAATTTATCTATTTCTTTGTAATTGATTTCATAAGTTTTGTTTTCTTTAATTTCTATTTTTTGTTACACAACAATTAATATTGAGAGATTTATATAGATAGTTAATTGAATATAACCACCTTAACTAATATTAATAAATGTTATAAGTTACAAGTGTGTGTGTGTATTAAATATGTTCAATAAAAAACAATGAGTCTTTTATTACCAATATATACCATTAAGCCATATTTTGAGAAGAAAAAAATAATGTTTTTTTTTTTTGTTAAACAAATAAGGCCATTTTTTGGCCCATTTCGGCCCTAACGGATCGGGCTTTTCGGACGGGTAAGGGTTAGCATATTTAAGCCCTGGCCCGACCATACCCGGCCCTAAATTTTGTTGACTTTGACTAGGCCCGGCCCGACCCGACCCTAAGCCCTAAAATTTAGGGTAGGGCCAGCCCTAGCCCGGCCCATGATGACCCCTACGTACCACGAAAATGGAATGGCCATAAATTATATGAGCACAAGGCACCATTATGACATTATCCTTAGTACCTAGCCAGTACCTAGCCAGTACCTAGCTCAAAAAGCAGTTGGTCCTGTCTCTATGCCAACACTAAGGGCTAGTTTGGGATTGCTGTGATTTTTAAAAAAAAAATGTTGCTGCTGTGTTGTGAGAATAATCAGCTGTGAATTAAAACAGTTTCACAATATTTTTAAAAGTGCTGCTAGTACCTAAAACAACTGCAAAGTGTGTTTTGATCCACAACAACTTCTAAAAGCAACCTCTAGGCTGCTTCTAAAATCTGTTGCCAGTGACCTATAACTTTCAATTAAAGCTGCTTTTTATTTATTTACCAAACACAATAAAATCTAAAATTTTGAACAGAAACTGATTTTTTTAAAAGCGAAGTAATCCCAAACAGGGCCTAAATTACTTCCGGCTTTGTGTTTTAAGTAGGCATTTTTAGCTCTTGTTTGTATTGTAGTTCTACATTTAATATTACTATTACATTTAAGTAGGCCTTTTTAGTATTGGACGAACTATCATAAGAGTTTTCTATCTATTGTCAATTTATACAATAGCTTATTAATTTTACCCAATAACACACTAATTTTTCTCAGATTTGCTAATTTATACATTCTAGTTAATTTCGGTCAAGTTTCACTACAAGTGTTGTCACATGATGAACACATGTGGGTACCTTAATCTTTTTCATTATTTATTTATTTTTTGTTTCTTTATTCAAATTTAAAAATTTTATTTTATGTTTCCTTTTGAAATCAAAATCTCACTAACCATGAATCTTGAATTTAGTTGTTATTGCACAAAAGATCTTTGCATTTGTTTAAGGACAAGAGAATTTGGGAGAATACTCAATATATTCATCGACAATAAAGGGCTTCTTTATATAGAGAATTACAACTATAATATCTTGGAGTACAAGGAATCTTAATCAAATACAGATTAAAAGATATAGAATATTCTACCCTACTACATCTAGAACAAGCAATCATGTTTGGGGCAGACACACATAATTTGGTTTCCTTTAACACTCCCTCTTGTGTTGTCCAAACACTAGTGCTTCTGACGTTACCTTATTAAAAACCTTGTTGAGTAACAAAAACCCAGTATGACAAAAATAACCTCTGTCAAAGGGAAGTACTATAACACACCTTTCACATTTTGAGGTCAAAACATGGAGACATTTTTCCCTATTGTCTGCATCCTTCCTTGATGATTAAGATCATGGGAGTTCTGATAATTTTCACAGACCAATACATTCCACACGTTTCTTGAATGTGGACTCGGGCAAAGACTTAGTAAATAAATCAGCCACAAATCGGACTTGGTTCACTTTGATCTTGAAGAGAGTTTGTTGTTGCTGATTATAGAAGAATTTAGGCGATATATGCTTGATGTTGTCGCCCTTGATGTAACCTTACTTCATTTGTCCAATGCAAGCAGCATTATCCTCATAAATGCTTGTAGGTTCATTTGTGGTAGATTTCAAACCACATGTACTTCGAATATGCATAATTATGGATCTTAACTATATATATTCATGAACTGCTTTGTGAAGATCGAGCTATAATCTGTGCATGATTCGAAGAAGTAGCGATAATGTTATGTTTTATAGACCTCCAAGATATCGCGGTTTTCCCCCTAGTAAATACATAATTGTTTGGATATGACCTTTATCAGCAAAACCTACCAAAACATCATTCAATTTTTGGTGAAGGGTAGGGAAAGGTTGTCCTGCGCCTGCAGTGGCATAGGCGGCAGCAGCACTCTTGAAGTATGACGGGTTCGAATCCATCATGTCATCCTTCATTCTCTCTATGTAGGGATAGAATAACCCTATATCTATCGTACTCTTTAAGTATCAAAAGATATTCTTTACACCAATCCAATGGTGTCGTGTTGGTGCAGAGCAATATCTAACTAATAAGTTTACAACAAATGAGATGTCCGGTCTTGTGCATTGTGATGAGTATAATAATGCGCCTATTGCACTTAGATATGGCGCTTCAGCCTCTAACACGTCACATCATCATCCTTGGGACGAAACGAATCCGTTTTAGGGTCAAGACTATGGACGACCATGAGAGTGCTAACAAGCTTAACTTTATCTTCATCAAAGCACCTAAACATCTTTTAGATATAAGCTTATTGATGAATCATAATTCTATTGGCACGATGCTCAAGTTCTAAATCAAGACAAAACCATGTTCTTTCAAGATTCTTCATCTCAAACTCAGATTTCAAATGTTTCGCAGTTTCCCTTTACTCATCAAGGGTTCCAGTTATCCTCATGTCATTGACATAAATCGCGACAATAACAAATTGATTTAGAACTTGTCTTCTTAATGAAAACACATGAGCATAATTCATTATTAACATATCCTTTCTCAATCAAGTAGTCAATTAGACGGTAATACCACATTCGTCAGGATTGTTTCAATCCATATAATGAGTGTTTCAATCTTATTACAAATGCGCTCTATGGTCTAGAGCCACTTGACTTGGATAACTGAAGTCCATCAGGAACCTTAATATATGTTTTCGTATCTAGATATCCCCATAAAGATAAGTTGTGACTGCATCCATAAGCTGTGTGTTCAATTTTTCAGAAACTACCAAATTGACAAGGTAACGAAATGTAACGATGTCCATTGCGGGAGAATATGTCTCCTAGTAGTTAACTTCAGGGCATTGTGAGAAATCTTGTGCCACTAGGCGAGCTTTGTACCTTACAATCTCGTTTTTCTTATTACGTTTTTGAACGAAAACCCATTTATGACCAATATGTTTTATGTTAGGTGGTATTGGAGCAACGAGCCTAAATACTTTCCTCTTCACTAGTGAATCTAACTCAGCATGGATCACATCTTTCTGTTTAGGTCAATCCGCTCTACGTTGATATTCATCAACGGAGTGAAGCTCAATGTCATCAGAATTAATAATGTCATGCGCAACAGAATACGCAAACACATCATCAATGATGATGGAGTTTATATCCCATGTCTCATGTACACTAGGGTAGTTTACAAAGATCTATATATTCTCAGGAATAAGTTTTGACTTTGAGGCGTCGCCTAACGATGTCTCTTGGATATAACCATAATTTGAAACATTCTCATGAGACGGATTTTGAGTATCAATGATTAAAGAATCAGATTGTGCTAAAGTCGCTTTCTTTCTAGGGCGAGTATCCTTCGAACCTGGCAACCTTCCACATTTGCTAGCGGGGACCGCTGTAGACCCCCAAACTTTTTCTTCTTTATTTTATTTTATCGTACAAGCTATGAGACTACGTATTCGTAAGGTACAAAAGTATTCGAGCTTAGGTTAAGACTTTGAGGCTATTTTAAAGGATTAAGAATTTCGAGAAAATCCAATTTGGGTCTAGGAAACTTTCCTTGAAGTACCGAGGCTTTGGACAAGCCCGAAAAATTTTTCCGAAAGGATTCGGTGAAGTATCGGATAAATAAGGATGTTTGGAGTTGTATTTTCGGAGTGGGCTTGAGGGAAATTAAGAGAAAAAGGAAATAGGAGCAGCCTAAACCCACTTGACCAAAAGGAAGGGCAAGATGGACTTTTCACATTAATTAATGGGGGAGGTATTTAAGCCTCAAATTCCCCAAACCCTAGCCTCAAACACCATTTCCTCACTTCTCTCTCTCTCTCTCTCTCTCTCTCTCCTTGAGTCGCTAGCCGCCGCCGCCAGTGCTTCGATCTAAACCAAAATTTCCAGATTTTCTCCTCTTCATTCTTCTACCCATTTCTCAAACCAAAATCGTGAGATTTAGTCATTCCATCACCCAAAAACCCTAGAACCTGAAGCCAATTTGGGGGTTTTTGTGATTCCTTCATTCTAAGTTCAAATCAAGGTAATATCCCTCCTAATCTAGCCTCTATTCCTCCGATCTACACTTATTTCTTATCAAGTTCGAGTTTTTGATTTTGATTTGTGATTTTGGTACATGAATCCGATTTTCCCTTAAACCAAGAGGCTAGGCTAAGGGTTTGGCAAGGATTTGTGGTAAAGATCTATCCCATGCAACCTTGTTTCGAGTTTTTGGTTGTGATGTTGATTTTGGACGGATTTATAAGTGAAGAAAGCTACGGAGGAGGGAAGGCCATGAGTTTTGGGAGAATAAAGGGTAAGGATTAGGTTTTGGACAAACCCTAGAATTTTTGGAATTTGTTTAGTTGATTTTGAATTTTGTTGAGCTATTTTTGTTGTTGGAAAATTGTGAAAAATGGATATTTGAGGAGGGTTTAATTAGTAGGAATTTATTGGTTTAATTTTCAAAGTATAAATTACCATTAGCAAGCCTTTTTTTTTAAATTCCCATGCGGTACTGTTCATGGCCCATGCGGTCAGACTCCTTTACTTTTTGAATTATTTTTATTGGTAAGTAATTTATAAATCTGCCCTTGTGAGTTTGATAATGTGAATTAACAATGAATGTCAGTAGCATTGTGAAGAAATAATATTTCTACATTCTATCTTTGTTTTTCTTAGAAACAACTCATTTATTTAATAATTCCAAAAAACTATTTATAATATTACAATATAAAACTTGAACAATATATCATTTATTTCTGGCTTTGCTGCTTGCACATTCAAGTTGCATTGAATTTCACCTCTTCTCATGGTGAAGAAGTTTCTCCAGTAGGATTTCCAGGAGTATAGACCCTCAGTAGTATACTAACCCATAGTAGTGTATTGATCCCCAGTAGTATACTAGCCTGGCCTTCTTGCGTTTGCTCACATCAGCATTGCTTTCATTAGCTCCATCCTGCAAGTCAACTGGCAACACAGAGCATAAAGGATGACAAAGTGTGCCCAAAAATGCTTTGGCGATTACAACTCTAATCCTTTCACTTCAAAAATCACAGCATTCAAACACATAAAAACTGTCACTAAACTTAGAGCCTAATCTCTATAGTTTCTTCTATTTCTTTCCAAGATAAAAATTGGAAAAGAAAAAAACGAAAGGAAGTAGAAGATACAAGCAGTAAAATTTGCAACTAATCCATGAACTTGCAAGAACAAAGAACCATAAGAAACTAACATAAACACAAACTAAAGCTACTGACCCTTAATACAAAACTAATAATCATACTATAGCTACTGACCTACAAACAAAATGTTGCTGAGCCCTACAGAAATAACAAACAAATTAGGATCAGTACAGCTCCACCAAATTGCAAAACAAATAAACAACACAAGGTCATTATAGCTTACCCATGCCAAAACCTGTGACAACATGAGGCTAAAGGTACTGACCCTCAGAATTTCTTAACCAAAATTTCTCAGCTAAAGCTACTAAGCATGATCAAATTTCGACAGTATTGAATGCATAATTAGCTACTGACCTTCAAGAGATAAATAACAAAAATGAAACCAAATTTCAAAAGCACTTTCGAAATTCCTTTTATTCTTTCACCAATACAATTATCTGAAAAACAATCCATTTTTCAAGATTCTGTGCAAAAGAGATAAGACAATCTCCACAGAAACAAAGTTTCAAATCCGATTAAACCCCCCGAAGTTGAAACAAAAAATACATATTAATTTTCAAACAAACAAAGCTAGATACGGTAACAGAAAAATTTAATTCCCAACTTCATTAAAACAAGTCCAATTTTCCAAAGAAAATCCAAACAAAATCAAGCTAACAAAAACAATAGCAGCACAGAAACCAAATCCGCAGCTATAAAACCAATCAAATTCAATGCCAAAAATCACAAAACCACGCACAAAATCCAAAACGAAGATAAACCGAAATCAATCCCAAAGCCAAGTGAAAGATCCGAAGCGGAGCAATACCTTTTTGCACCAAATCAAAAGGATCCATGAGCTGGTATAAGCCAAGCTTAGAAATATAGTGAAAGGAAAGCGAAGGAGAATCAGAGATTTGATGCTCCCTCTGCAGCCTCCCTTCGCTGGCTTTGCAGCCTCGTCTCGCCGGCTTCACAGCCTCGCTTCGTCTGTTGCTTCACAGCCTTGCTTCGCTTGATTCGCAGCCTCCCTTCGCCTGATTCGCAGCCTCCCTTCGCTGGCTTTGTAGCCTCGTCTTGCCGGCTTTGCAGCCTTGCTTCTCCTGATTCGCAGCCTCCCTTCGCTGGCTTTGTAGCCTCGTCTCGCCGGCTTTGTAGCCTTGCTTCGCCGGATTCGCAACCTCCCTTCGCCTGATTCGTAACCTCCCTTCGCCGGTTGCTTTGCCGCCTCAATCCGCCAGCTGCTTCGTCCTCTACCTTCATCGGAGCCCTAGATCGATTTAGGGAGGATTTGAATTTTGGGATGGTTTCAATTTTGGAACCGTTCTGATTTTGGGAGAAATGGGTTATGTGAGTCTCAATGGTATGTTTTGTAATTTTCTTAATATTTGAGTGTTTTTTTCTATAAAATGGGCTGACAGCCTGCTTCAATTATTGGCCGCATGAGCTATTGGTTTTGGAGTCTGCTATTGGTAAATAGTTGTGTCATTTTGTAGTTCTTGGTAAAAACTCTTCAAAGTATTGGAAATTGGTGTTGAAGATTTTGGTGGTTTTGATGTGTAATTTGGACCAAAAGAAAAACAAAAGGAAGAAGAAAAGAAAAATCTTTATTTTTGGAAGAAAAAGAAAATGAAGAAATGAGTAAAAGTTGGATTAAATAAGTTTTACGGTTGTAAAGTGGTTAAAAGTGAAAATGGTGAAAATAAAGGTAAATATGGTGAAAGGAGGTAAAATATAAAAGTGAAAGTGAAAGGGTAAAAAATCACGGTAAAAGTAAAAAGGTGAAAAAAGAGGAGTAAAAGGATAAAAGTAGAAGTAAAACTTTACTTATAATTATTTACTTATTTATTTTTAATAAATAAGAAATAATGGTAAATAAAGGGGTACTTGGTCAAAAGTCAGAAGTCAAAGTCAAATGTCAAAAGTCAACTCTGAGGGTTGACCAAGGTTGACCGACCTCGTAAAATGAGAGGATTGACTCAACTTTGGTCGCTCGGGTTGGCGATAATTGGAGCGATAAGGAAGTTTTCCTTTTTAAGAAATAAGTTCGTTTCCCAAATTGGTAAAAGTTGAAAGAAATAATAAATTGTCTCATTAAAATAAAAAGTATTTAGTATGCGCGATTACTTAGAGTTGGTCAAGATGTTTACTAATCATTTAGGAAACATGATCGTTAAGGAAGGTTAAGTGGAAAGCACCAGAGTGTGGAAGACACCGACATTTCCAGGTAGGGTGAGCTGTCCCTTCCTTGTTAGAGGCTTTTCTATATACGTGGAATGCTCTAGTATAATAATATGTTGCCTGCAAGTACGTTTTTGGTTGTTCATTAGTCGATGCCTCGTGATCTCTGTGTTTTCATAATTGATATTTACTGATTACGAAAATCAAGGCTAGACTTGTATGTTGAGATATTGTACACCATTGTATGTTTGTACTTATGACCTGAAAGTGAATGAGACCTAGACGCGTTGATTCCTAGGCATCCCACGGTGTCGATAACTATGAATTTTTGAGGGGGCTGTGCTCCTATGTGCGTCAAGGAAGGGTGAGTACCAACGGTGAACCAGTCATAGGACACTCAGGGCCAAGAAATAGACATTTTCGCTTCTTGTAGTCACAAGGACTACAGAGTAGTTGGTCGGTTCTCGAAGGATGACGAATCGGGTCGGTCACTGATTGTTTTAGATTAGTCAGCAGGTAAGTATCTCGGAGCTCCAAGTTGTGTGAAGCTGCTGCATATGATTTCCTGAAAAAGGACAATGATGATTGTTTTTGTTTGCATTTGTTTTACTTGATTTTACAAATGCGCGCAATCTAGGTATATTCTAGTAGGTATGTTTTACTTACTAGTTTTCAAACCTAACTAAGGTTGGGTTGGCCCCTATTGGGCTAGCGAGGACGAAATGCTCACCCTTACATTTCAGGTTACAATGAGGTCACTCCGGAAGATTTGGATTAGAAGTAGGTTGTTGGCAGAGTTCGTGTGTTGCTGTCCCTGTTGCTTGAAGTTCTTCCTTTTTGGTACTCTATCGATTTACTCACTTTCCTTTCAATGTTGAACTCAGTTGAATTCTAGCCTACCTGGGAGTGCGCCTCACCCTTTGTTTTATTGTTACTGTTGAACTCCTTTCATTTCGATTATGATGTAAGCCCTAAGGCGTCACAGTGCACATGCCTACTTTATTGGAGTGACAGGTGGGTTAGATGATGGATTTGAACTGAATAGAAAAGCCAATTATTTATGAGTCGCTCAATTTCTCCATAATTGGGATTTGAGTTGGGATTTGGAATTTGGGGCTTGATTGATTCAGAGGGTGAGATAATTTCTTTGTGGTAAGTAAGACTATGGAGAAGGTCAGCGAACAAGAAAGGAGAACAAGGGACGTGTGGATTTGAGAGTCAATTGCAGGGTTTAATGGGTTCTGAGAAACAGTTTTGCAAGGGAAAAGAAAAATTTTGAGTCTGTTTGTGCTTCGAGTTTTGGAATTGGGTTGTAACGAGTGTCATCAGAAAAATGAGGTACCTGTGGATTTTGGTTTTGAGTGGGAATCGAGTTTCAGAATGAAGGTTGCAGTGAAGATGAGGATAGGGACGAGAGAGAGGTGAAGAAGAAGAAGGAGAAGAGGTGAAAAACAGAAAGAGGAAAAAAAAAGAAGTAAGTGAGGGTATAATAGACATTTCAGTGCAGAAAAAATGCCATGTCAGCAGATTAATGAAGATTTAGACGGAGAATTGACAGCAAAGACCAATTGGGTGAAATTGGAGAGTTTAGGGAGTTTTTAGGTGAAATTGAAATGTCAGGGACAGAAACGTCGACTCCCTATAAGTATAGGGAGTAAACAGTATTTTGTCCAAAACAAAAAGATACACCGGAATGTTTTCTTGGTGTTCAAGTAAACCCTAACTTGTGTTTGGCCCAAACTCTAGGTTACTTGCCCTAGTGGTAACGGGGTTAAATTAGAAGGATTTAGATTCCTATTCAATGTACGATTACTTTCCTTGTATGATTGAGATTCTATGCATTGTAATTATCTATATAAAGAGGCCCTTATTATCAATGAGAACATACAACAATTTCCTCTCAAATTCTGATTCTCTAAAACATGTTATCACCACGAGCCCTAACCCTAGCTTTAGAAACCAAAACCAAAGAAATTGATCAAGCTCCACCAGATTAGCCTTGCTTGCACTACTACTGCCCCCGCAGCCCCCGCGTCGTAACTCAACGCTAACCCAACTAGGTTAGTCTCAAGCCCTGCTTGCCTTCTGCCTTGGCGCGCGCTCGCCCGACCCGCGACCGCGACTCACTAGCGACACCGAGAGCCTACGACTTTAGTGTCACCGCAACTCACCCGCGACCCCTCGACCCAGCGACCTTGCCACATCCCCACAGCATCCTCGCAGCATTCCTGCAGCATCCTCGCATCATCGCGGCATCCCTACAGCACCCTAACGGCATCCCTGCCCACCTTCGCGGCATCCCCGAGACTCTGCATCCCCGCGACACTCTCGCGATGCGCCCGCAAACTCTTCTGCAACAAGCCTGTGACCCCGCGACCATCTCTCTAGTCTATTCGCCTTAGACTGAAGTTCCCGTTTTTGAAGTTTTTCATTCTTTTCTTCTTTTCTCGGGGACTTGAAATCTCCCTTCTTCTTCATAAGGGAGACCAATAGCCAAACTGTGGGGGTTCGTTCTCACTCCAAGCTTAGATCTTGTAGAGTCCTCCAAACTTGGAGTTTGTTGAGAAGAAAACGATCGACCACATACATCGTTGTTTCGATCTAATCCAAAACCCCTCTTGGAATCGGATTTTTCTTGGAACCGACTACGCTAAGAAAATCCCTAATTTCTTGGATGCGACTATGCTCAGAAATTTTATAATTTTTCGTGGTAGCCTTTTTCTCTCCGAAACTAACCCTAATCTTGCATTGTTTTTCAGGATGATTTACTTGAACAAGTTGAACTTTGTTCCACTGGAGACAACTCGAGCAGGATAGCATAGGTGGGTCCGAGATGTGCGCCAACATCTTAAGGCTGATGGACTTCTGGAAACCATCCAAGAGCCTAGTCAGAACGTGCTCTCTATTGAGCAAGCTACTGCTTTTGGAGAAAATCAAGCTAAAGCCGTAATTCTCATGACAAGGCACATGAATGACGCGCTCCAAAGTGAATACCTTAATGAGGAAGACTCAAGAAAGCTATAGGTAGAACTTGAGTAGCGATTTGGCAACTTTCATGACTCCCTACTTCCTGATTTAGAAGTGCGATGGCATAGCCTCCGCTTTTGTGATTTCAAGTCTGTGCTTGATTATAACTCGGAAGCTTTTTGTATCAAGTCTCTGATAGAGTTTTGTGGCAAAGCCATAACTGATACGATGTTAATCAAGAAGACTTTCTCTACCTTCCCCGTCTTTGCTCTGATGATTTCAAAGAATTATCGGATTGATGTGAATGCAGGACGTATCACAAGGTTTCATGAGCTCATTGGTGCCATGAACATAGCTGAAAAGCACAACAATATTCTTGTGAAGAACTATAATGCTAGACCCGTGGGAACTAAGTCTATTCTGGAGTCTAACTATAGTCGCGCCCCCAAGGGAGGATGCAAGGAGTGAAACCCTAAGAGTAGGGACAATTCTGGACGTTCTGGTCCATATTCTCGCCCTAAAGAGGAAGGAAATCACCTAGAGAGGCGTGCACGGAACTGTGGAGGTCAATGTGTGAAAAGAGAGAGAGAGGCGGGGCCTCCGACCATGGTGGTAATGCCACCAAGAACAATGCTCGTCCAAATCGCACCCCAAAGGCGCCACGATCAAGGGAGCCTGACCATAATGATGTTTGTTTTCGATGTGGTTCAACTGAAAATTGGGTCAAAGCATGTAAAGCACCCCAGAATATTGCAAACTCATACAAGACGCATCGTGAAGCGAGGGAGGCAAATTACATGGAACAAGAAGATCAAGATGGTGATCTCGATCTAAGGGTGGAAGACTACAAGGATCAAGACCCAGAAACTGGCAATTTTGATTAAGTCTTTTTATTTTCCAAGAGATGTAGGCCATTGCCATATTATTATAGTAAATGCCAATGGTACTAGTCTTTCTTCAAAGAGGCATACTCAATGTAAGCGTGATGTCTAGGAAGGTTTTGAGATAAGTGGTACTTAAGTTAGCTTTGCTCCACCGACATCTCTCTACTCACCTGGTCACATTTGCATTGAAATTACCAAAAGGAGTCAGACGACTACCATTGTTTTGCATTAGCTAGTTTATTGGATTAGATTCTTTTTAGTTAAAGAAACGATGATGCAATTCCGTTTGGCTTATTAATAAAAGTTGAGTGCTTTTCTTTATAACTCCTTTTTAATTATGAGCTTTGCTTTTAGGAATGGATGAACTACAATGTCTTGCGGATAGTGCAACTATGCACACCATTCTACGACATAGGCAATTATTCTTAGAGATGTTGCCTACATATTCCTCTGTGACTACGATGGCTGGGCCATCAGGTTTAGTTCAAGGACATGGAATGGCCCAATTCCTATTGCCAAATGGCACCTTGATTAAAGTCACTGAAGCTCTCTACGCTCCTAAGGCAAATCAAACCTTATTGAGCTTTAAAGATAAGAGAGCCAACGGATTCCATGCGGAAACGCATAATGAGAACGGAAAAGAGTTCCTTTGCATTACCTCTAATGATTGTAGATGAAAGCGCATCTTTGAGAAGCTTATGTGTCAATCTAGTGGACTTTATGTCACTACAATTCGACTAATTGAATCCAATAACATCATAAGAGAAGATCTCTTGGATTCTGACACATATTGGCTTTGGTATGATCAACTAGCACACCTTGGTCGTGATATGATGCTCCGTATACTAAAGACTTCACACGGACATCCATTCTTCAGAGTGAGAAGAAGAAGCAAGAATCGAAACTTGATTCATGGACTTAGCAAGACCACAACAATTGTAGCATCTGGCGCTGCAGCCATCTTAGGGCGCCATAGGGCTACCCAAGTCCTATGTGATGACGCCATCAATGGCACCAACCATGAGCATGACGCCATGGTTGCCTCTCCTAGTGGCCATGACGCCACCAACACCAATTTCCATGGCTCTAATGCCATAATGTAGTCACACATTTTGCTTCTAATAGCGCTACAGACGCTCAGGCCCAACCAAAATCCTCATTGGTTGCTTCTAAGGCCCCTTGCTCATTTTATAAAGCCTGTTCATTTGGGAAATTAGGACCGAGACCGTCCTACGCAAAGGATCCCAAAATACTCATTCCGTTCTTACAGAGAATCCAAGGGGATATCTGTGGACCAATTCAACCATCATGCAGACCTTTTAAAAACTTTATGGTATTGGTTGATGCGTCGGCACCCTGGTCACATGTCGAGCTGTTGTCTACTCGAAATGCTGCTTATGCTAAACTCCTCGCCCAGATTATCAGTCTACAGGCTCACTACCCTGTGTTTGGACCCAAAATGAACATTTTGGCCTGACAAGGCACGTCTTGGAGAAATTGAGCCAATATCAGTGGCTGAAGCTATATATTGTCGAAAAGCTCGAAAAATATATTTAGAGGCTAAATAAAGCCTACTATGGAAGCATGGAAGCATGAAAAGTCAACTTTAGCACATTTTCCTACTTCGGCTAGGAGAAACCGAGCTAAACAAGGAAGGAGGGGTGGCAGACTAACCAAATGAAATCTAAATGAGCTAAAAAAATCCAGATTAAATCTAGAAAGCCCAAGGATTATTTATTATGAAGAGTGCCAGAGCTAGTTTTGAGTGGAAGGCCTTCAAACAATCAGTCCAATTTTCTGCAGAAGAAAAACTGAAAAACTGGACCTGTAAGAGGTCCAGCAGCATTTCCGGCCAAACCACATGGAAGAAAGCTCTGAAAATTTTCCACAATGATCTACACTCATTTTGGATCATTTGATATGAAGAAGTCGAAGGCCCATTTTGAGTTCTTGGTGGAGATATAGCTGCAGCAAAATTGGAGCAGTAAGTGCTTAAACCTAACATTCCATTAGTGTTTAAGTGCTTGAACCTAACAATTCCATAATCTCATAAGTGCTCCATCATGATCCCATTAAGTGCTCCATTATGATTTGTTTAAAGGCCAAATAGTGTTGCTTGGAAGCCTATATATAGAGGCAAAAACAAGACAACAAAACACCAATTCATTCACAACAAACATCTCTAAGATGATCTAAGTTCTCTCTAGAGCAACCTCTCTAAGAGCAACTCCTTTCCTTCTCTTTCTCTTATCGGTGATCACACTCTAAGTCCTAGTCTCCTCAAGAGCCGACTATCAGTGCCACCAAACCCTCTGTCAACGTACTTCGGTCCTAGTCTCCTCGGGAGCCGACGGTAGTACCACGACCACAAAGAACACCAACACATTCACAACAAACATCTTTAAGATGATCTAAGTTCTCTCTAGAGCAACCTCTCTAAGAGCAACTCCTCTCCTTCTCTTTCTCTTACCGGTGATCACACTCCTAGTCCTAGTCTTCTCAGAAGCCGACTTTCAGTGCCACCAAACCCTCTGTCAACGTACTTCGGTCCTAGTTTCCTCGGGAGCCGACGGTAGTGCCGCGACCACAACGGTTACAGAACCAGCCAAGCAAGGGTAACGCCCTAGCAACCCAGCCAAGCTAAAGTCACGCTTTAGCAAGTTCTCCTCACTTCCTGGTGGTTCTCACTCTGCTCGATCTACAACATCGAGTATCGATTGTGATCTACAAGAAGAAACTTCAGCAAAGTCCTCACCACGAGGCATAAAGAATCCCACGACGAGGTTGGTGCTCTCCTCGTCTATAATCGCTTGATAGAAGTCAGGTCAAGGGACACCCCTGACGACCGCACCCAACGGTGCTGGCACGCCCACTCAGAAAAGAGACTGTTGACCAGCTGCAACAAAATTGGAGCCAAACATTTTGGCACGCCCAGTGGGACTACATCATAAGTTTTTCTCTTGAAGCGCATTCAACCACCGGGCTTCAAAACAAACATTTTGGCACGCCTAGTGAGACTACACCAGAGTCTTTTTCTTGAAGCACATTCAACCACCGGGCTTCAAAACAAACATTTTGGCACGCCCAGTGGGACTACACTAGAGTCTTTTTGCATTTGTTCGCCATCATTGAGATGCCAGGGGAAAATCTTTACCAAAAGAAATTCCTAAAGTGAATAGATGGTCAATGTTGCCACCACTGGCAATACTACCATTAATGATGAGTTTATGCCTATTCCCATCCCAGAGGGGGCAAGCATTGAGGAACAGCTCGCGATCATCATGGCCAACATCGAGAGGCATAAAGAAAAGCGAGCCAGGGACATGGCCAGTTTGATCGCAAAAACAGAGCAGAGGTTTCGCGATTGGGACCAACAAATTGAGCAGAACGCTCGAGAAGCTAGAGAACAATTCCATAAGCCTTTCTTGAGCAGCGACAAACAGACCACTCAACATGCCGCGAACATCACATCTAAGTTCACAACCTTACGCGAAGAAGGTTCCAGCTTGGCTAATTCGCAGCAAGGCGAATTGGAACGTCAAAAACCTGCATGCGAAGAGGTTGTTTCTAAGACTGACTTGCCTATAGGTGGCAATCAACCTAATGGCCTCACTGGTGAATCACAACCTTACATAGAGGCTACTTATGGAGAAGAGGATCAACAAGATTGTTCTTCTTATAAGAAAATTGTCTCTGAACAGATAGCTGATTTCTCCACTGATCAAGCCAAATACGTGGCTACTGATCAGATGCATGAGGGGCAAGATGCAGCCCATGTTGATTCCCTAGATCAACAGAAGCAGATGCATAATCAATTTAATTGTGACCCTGCTGCTGGACGTGATCATGATCATGCAGAGGACCAATTAAGGCATGGCCCACTTAATTATCAATTTAGCCTTGGCCATGGTATTGGACGTCATGTGAAAGATGATCAAAACCATGGCCAACTTAATTATAAATTAAGTGGTGATCTTGAGAAGCCAATTTGTGGCTTTATTAATAAAGTCAACTTGAAGTTCAGGTCCCTTAAGGTTAAGGGCGGCTTTGATATATGTGGAGGGCACATCTACAACCCACGTTGTAAGAATGTCCAGAATAATTATTCTAGTGGCCAAGTTGTCCTTCGCGACTGTAAATTTGAGTATCATCAATACAAGTTAACTTTTGTTTACAATTATCCAGCAAGTGAAGCTCTTGATGTGGAGAATTCAGACCAACAAGTGGTCAAATATGATAGCCAATCTGTAGCTTATTCTAGAGAGGCCATGTTCTATGACATGGTGGTTGGCGACAAAACCGATCATGGAACACTGTCATCTCCAAAATTGCTATTGAAGATCATGCTTCGCCAACCAACAAGGATACTTGGGGGTCAAGATTACCCCTCTCACGAGCCAAATTCCTCCAAATTCTTCAACGCGAAGTATCTTTGTTCTTTTCCTACAAGCTCTCACAGGAGGGATTTTTACCCTACAAATTTTGATACATCGGAGCTTGGAGTGAAGTATAGATGGCCTCCCCCGTAGTCTTCTAGAGGTTAGTCAAACATGGTGCTGCTAGCTTCTTTCTTTCTTTGCTCTTAATTTTCTGTTAATTTTCCGTTTCTAGTTTTTTTTTCATCAAAAAAAAAGAAAAGAGAAAAATGAAAATACAAAAAGAGTTCTAAGATTGTGCATCGCTAGATGTGAAGGTAGTGTCTGGCCTAGCTGTGGCTTGAACCTAATTTCTAATATATATTTGGAGGCCATTTGACTTTGATGTCGAGTTAAGGCCTGTGCGCATACAATGGAATTCGACGCCTGCAAAATATGCAGGAGTACAAGTCCTTTGAAGCTCTTGATATGGAGAATTTAGATCAGCAAGTGGTCGTAAGGGGTTGTGAATCATAACGGAATAGGTGAAGTCTCTTTTGTTAATATTGGCCTAAACTCCTTATTGGTGCCTAGTTCAGGTCCCTTAAGGTTAAGGGCGGCTTTTATTAACACTTGTTGAACTGTCTTCACACTTATGACCTTTCTCATCTTAGTAAGTATAGCCTATGTGAAATGGTGTCTAGAAAGGGGACAACGTTCATGACAGGTTCTTGAATCTAGAAGTGCGTGCAAATGGGCCTAAACCACTATGTGGGAGTAGCTAATGCCAAAATGGATTCTGCCTCTCTTGTTCGCCCTCCCCCACCTAGCCATTTCAGTAAAGTTGCCCAAAGGATACCAGACATCTGATACATGGGGGGCAATAAAGTTGGCAAAGAAAGCGTCAGTTCATGACAAAGGCAATTCAGATTGTGGCATTCAAGCTTTATGGCCTATTTAGAGGCTTATATGGAATCAGTCAAGTAATTTCAGTCAAGCCAATAAAAGTGGCTTTGGAGCAACAACATTATAAGAGCAGTGCTGATTCAAGACCTCTTCAGTCAAGACGAAGACCTTTGACTTCGAGGTCTGGGGGGCAATGTTTGGACCCAAAATGAACATTTTGGCCTGATAAGGCACGTCTTGGAGAAATTGAGCCAATATCAGTGGCTCAAGCTATATATTGTCGAGAAGCTCGAAATATATATTTAGAGGCTAAATAAAGCCTACTATGGAATCATGGAAGCATGAAAAGTCAACTTTAGCACATTTTCCTATTTCAGCTAGGAGAAACCGAGCTAAACAAGGAAGAAGGGGCGGCAGACTAACCAAATGAAATCGAAATGAGCTAAAAATTTCCATATTAAATCTAGCAATCCCAAGGATAATTTCTTATGAAGAGTGCCAGAGCTAGTTTTGAGTGGAAGGCCTTCAAACAATCAGTCCAATTTTCTGCAGAAGAAAAACTGGAAAACTGGACCTGTAAGAGGTCCAGCAGCATTTCCGGCCCAACCACATGGAAGAAAGCTCTGAAAATTTTCCACAATGATCTACACTCATTATGGATCATTTGATATGAAGAAGTCGAAGGCCCATTTTGAGTTCTTGGTGGAGATATAGCTGCAGCAAAATTGGAGCAGTAAGTGCTTAAACCTAACATTCCATTAGTGTTTAAGTGCTTGAACCTAACAATTCCATAATCTCATAAGTGCTCCATCATGATCCCATTAAGTGCTCCATTATGATTTGTTTAAAGGCCAAATAGTGTTGCTTGGAAGCCTATATATAGAGGCAAAAACAAGACAACAAAACACCAATTCATTCACAACAAACATCTCTAAGATGATCTAAGTTCTCTCTAGAGCAACCTCTCTAAGAGCAACTCCTTCCTTCTCTTCTTCTTTCTCTTATCGGTGATCACACTCTAAGTCCTAGTCTCCTCAAGAGCCGACTATCAGTGCCACCAAACCCTCTGTCAACGTACTTCGGTCCTAGTCTCCTCGGGAGCCGACGGTAGTACCACGACCACAAAGAACACCACCACATTCACAACAAACATCTTTAAGATGATCTAAGTTCTCTCTAGAGCAACCTCTCTAAGAGCAACTCCTCTCCTTCTCTTTCTCTTACCGGTGATCACACTCCTAGTCCTAGTCTTCTCAGAAGCCGACTTTCAGTGCCACCAAACCCTCTGTCAACGTACTTCGGTCCTACTCTCCTCGGGAGCCGACGGTAGTGCCGCGACCACAATGGTTGCAGAACCAGCCAAGCAAGGGTAATGCCCTAGCAACCCAGCTAAGCTAAAGTCACGCTTTAGCAAGTTCTCCTCACTTCCCGGTGGTTCTCGCTCTGCTCGATCTACAATATCGATTATCGATTGTGATTTACAAGAAGAAACTTCAGCAAAGTCCTCACCATGAGGCATAAAGAATCCCACGACGAGGTTGGTGCTCTCCTCATCTACAATCACTTGATAGAAGTCAGGTCAAGGGACACCCTCGATGACCGCACCCAACGGTTCTGGCACACCCGCGTAGAAAAGAGACTGTTGACCAGCTGCAACAAAATTGGAGCCAAACACCCTGATCATCCTATTAAGTCGATTCGACTTGATAATGGTGGGGAGTTTACATCGAAAACGTTCGATGACTATTGCATGTCACTGGGGATTGATGTAGAGCATCCAGTTCCCCATGTTCATACCCAAAATAGTCTCACAGAAGCTACTATCAAACGACTACAGATGATAGCGCGGACATTGGTTATGCGCACCAATCTCCCAGTTTCTGCTTGGGGATATGCAATATTGCATGTAGCAATGCTAATTCATCTATGACCCACTGCAACCCAATCTTACTCTGCGTTATAGTTAGTGATTGGGTGGGAGCCTGATATCTCGCACTTACGCATTTTTTTGTGTGCCTTTTATGTGCCTATTACGCCGCCACAGTGTACTAAGATGGGTCCACAATGATGAATGGGCATTTATGTTGGTTATGAATCTCTAACTATCGTCCGCTATCTTAAACCCTTGACAGGCGATCTCTTTACCGCTAGATTTGCGGATTGTCATTTTGATGAGACAGTCTTTCTATCGTTAGGGGAGATAAGAACACATATGTTCAATAGAAAAGACAGGAATTGTTGTGGTCTGTCCCCACTATGTCTCATCTCTATCCCCGTATCGCACAGTCCGAACTTGAAGTGCGAAGAATAATCGAGCTCCAGAACATAGCAGACACTCTGCCTGATGCATTTTCTGATGTTGCCAGAGTGACGAGATCACACATACCTACTGCAAACGTGCATGTAAGGATTGATGTCCAGAATAAAGGACATAACGCCACTTCTGTGACACTAGGAGATGGGGCCATTGCCCAGAATGGCAATGATGTGGTGTCTATGGTCGCAAGTCCTGTAAGGAAGCGCGGTAGACCGATTGGTTCGAAGGATACTCGCCCTAGAAAGAGAGCGAATGAGGCACAAACAAATCCTTTGATCATCGATACTCAAAATCCGTCCCATGAGAATGTTTCGGATTATGGTTATGTCCAAGAGACATCATTGGAGGACGCCTCAATGTCAGAACCTATCCCTAAGAACGTAGAGATCTCTGTAAATTACAATAGTGTACATGAGATGTGGGAAAGCAACTCCATCATCATTGATGATGTATTCGCATATTCAGTGGCACGTGAGATTATTGAGACCGATGACATCGAACCACGCTCCATTAATGAATGCCAACGTAGAGATGATTGGCTAAAATGGAAAGTTGCGATCTAGGCAGAACTTGATTCTCTAGCGAAAAGCAAGGTATTTGGCAAAGTTGTACCAATACCGCCCAACACCAAACCAGTTGGTCACAAATGGGTATTCGTTAGAAAGCGTAATGAGAAAAACGAGATTGTAAGGTACAAAGCTCGCCTTGTGGCTCAAGGCTTCTCACAACGCCTTGGAATCGACTACGAGGAGACCTATTCTCCCGTAATGGACGTCATTAAGTTCCGCTACCTTGTCAGTTTGGTAGTTTCTGAAAAACTGAACATGCAGCTAGTAGATGTAGTTACAGCGTACCTATATGGGGATCTAGATACGGAAATATACATCAAGATTCCCAATGGAATTCAGTTACCCAAATCAAGTGGCTCTAAACCACAGAGCGCGTTTGCTATTAGATTGAAACGCTCACTATATGGATTAAAATAATCCAGACGGATGTGGTAAAACCGTCTATGTGACTACTTGATTGGGAAGGGATATGTCAACAATGAACTATGCCCATGTGTGTTCATAAAAAGAACAAGTTCCAGATTTGCAATAGTAGCGGTTTATGTCGATGACATGAACATAATTGGCACCTTTAGAGAGTTAAGGGAAACTGCTGAACACTTGAAATCCGAGTTTGAGATGAAAGATCTTGGGAAAACACGGTTTTGCCTCGGTTTAGAACTTGAGCACCATAGAGATGGTATCTTTATTCATCAATCAGCTTATCCCCAAAAGATGCTTAGGCGCTTCAACACTGACAAGATTAAGCCTTCAAGCACCCCAATGATCGTCCGTAGTCTTGATCCAAAGAAGGATCCATTCCGTCCAAAAGATGACGACGAAGAAGTGCTAGAGGCAGAAGTGCCCTACCTAAGTGCAATAGGCGCATTATTGTACTTAGCACAATGCACAAGACCGGATATCTCATTCGCTGTAAACTTGCTAGCTAGATATAGCTCTGCACCAACACGACGTCATTGGACTGGTAGATATTTTTCGATACCTAAGTGGTACGATTGATATGGGCTTGTTCTATCCCTACAGAGAGAAGATGAATTCGGACCCATCAAGTGCCAGGGACTCCACACATGGTGGACTGCGTTTACTCTCCCCATCCCAAAACGATATAAGTGTTTTGGAAGGTTTTGCTGATGCTGGGTACCTCTCTGACCCACACAAAGGTCGCTCCCAAACTAGCTAGGTATTCACAATGGGAAAGACCACAATATCTTGGAGGTCTACAAAGCAGACCTTAGTCACTACCTCTTCAAATCATGTAGAGATTATTGCTCTTCACGAAGCAGTTCGTGAATGTATATGGCTTCGATCCATAGTTACGCATGTTCGAAGCGATTGTGGTCTGAAGTCTACCACAGATGAGCCAACGAGCATTTATGAGGATAATGCTACTTGCATTGAACAAATGAAGCAAGGCTACATCAAAGGCGACATCACCAAACATATATCGCCTAAATTCTTCTACAATTAGCAACAACAGAAGCTCCTCAAGATCAAAGTGAACCAGGTTCGATTTGAGGACAATGTGGCAGACTTGTTTACTAAGTGATTGCCCAAATCCACGTTCGAGAAACATGTGGTAAGAATTGGCTTGCGGGAATTATCTGAGCTCCCATGATCGTTGTCATAAGGGGGAGGTGCAGACATCAGGGGGAGATGTCTACATGTTCACCTCGAAACGTGAAGGGTGTGTTGTGCTCTTTTTTCTCCTTTGACTGAGGTTATTTTTGTCCCATTGAGTTTTTGTTACTCGGCAAGGTTTTTAACGAGGCAACGAGAGAAGCACCGCGTTTGGGCAACACAAGGGGGAGTGTTCAAGTAAACCCCAACTTGTGTTTGGCCCAAACTCTAGGTTACTTGCCCTAGTAGTAATAGGGTTAAATAAGAAGGATCTAGATTCCTATTCAATGTACGATTACTTTCCTTGTATGAATGAGATTCTATGCATTGTAATCCTCTATATAAAGAGGCCCTTATTAACAATGAGAACAGACAACAATTTCCTCTCAAATTCTGATTCCCTAAAACTTGGTTATTTTTTACGTGTAATGGCGATTCATAAATTGAAGAGTACTTCGTATCTTCAGAATTAATAGATTTATATGCTAACCGATCGTATCTATATTGTTTTTTAAAATTCTCTTTTTCGTTTAGTAATGAAGCCGTTTCAAAATTATTTTGTTTTTCGTAGTGAATATATATATATATATATATATATAATAGATGGGTTGCATAAATCTTTATTTTGATTCATACAGTTCGATCAATACAAAATAAAGGGGTCAGATCAAAAGATAAAAAAACAAAAAATCAGTATAAAAAAATATCTCGGGGTTGCAAGTAAGGCTGTCAATGGGTTGTGTCGGCTTAGAGTATTTTTCATGTCGCAAGAGATAAATCCAAATCCAAACCCAACCCATTTAATAATCGTGTCAAAAATTTAAACTCAAACCCAACCTATTTATTAAATGGGTTACCCGTTTCCAACCCGCTTAACCCATTTAATAAATAGGTCGTGTCGTGTTAGACAAAAAGTCTCATTTAAAGGTTAACAATGCGATCCATTTAACTAAAAGAAATGCATAAATTGATTAAATTCACTAAAAACTCCACAAGATGAAGAATATAGATAATTAAATTTATTTCATAAATAATTAAATCCAAGAATTATAAAGCTGTTTAAGGATATCTCTATTTGTGTTTAATCCAAACTCTAGGTTACTTGACCTAGTGGTAATAGGGTTCAATTAGAAGAATCTAGAGATTCTCTTTCCTTGTATGATTCTAACTCTATGCATTGTAATCCTCTATATAAAGAGGCCCCTATTATCAATGAGAATACACAACAAATTTCTCTCAATTCCTGATTCCTTAAAACACGTTATCAGCACGAAGTTCTAACCCTGAAACCCTAAATTCGTAGCCTTTAACTCCCAGAAACCTCCGCCACCCACCTTGAAGCTCTCACCTCCAGGAGTCCTGAACCAGTGGCGTTGCCCCCAGAACCGGCCGGAATCTACCTGAACCGGCCACCGGAAGTGACCAAACCGGCCCCCAAGAAGAATCCGTCGATCTTCTGCCTGATTTCGCATCCTTCCCGTCCACCGATCACCGCCATCTTTTGTCAGAAGCTGCCACGCCACCCAGGTGGAAATTTTCTGGGAATCGGTCGGCAAGACCCCGAACCCTCCAATAGATCACCTGATGTTTCCTTGCTGGTCTGCATCTGCCAGATTTTCTCCAGTCAAGCCCAACCCAATCAACCTGCAGTGCGGCCCAGCTGATCCAGCCCTGCGTTCGGCCCAAAACAATCAGACCTAGAGGCCCAGAATACGGAAGTAAGCCCAGCAGCCCAGAGGTTTGCCACGTCAGCGTCCACACAGTCAGCATCCAGTCAGCTGCCACGTCATCATCCGGACTGCCACGTCAGCACCGGCCGCCACGTCAGCAACCATGGTCAACAGTTAGTCAACGACGGTCAACCCTCTGGTCAACACTTTTCCCGCGACTTTTCCGGCCAACTTTTCGGTCAAGTTTTCCGGCCATCTTTTTAAGGTAATTTTTCTAAAAGTTCCCATTTTTGAAGTTTTTTTAATTTCTTCTTCTTTTCTCGGGGACTTCCAACATCCCTTCTTCTACCCCCATTTCTTCTTTATAGGGGAGACCAAAAACCGAACTGTGGGGGTTCGTGCTCAGTCCAAGCTTGGAGCTTGTAGAGTCCTCCAAACTTAGAGTTTGTTGAAAAGAAAACGATCGACCACATACATCATTGTTTCGATCTAATCCAAAACCCCTCATGGAATCAGATTTTCTTGGAAGCGACTACGCTCAGAAAAATCCCTAATTTCTTGGAAGCAACTACGCTCAGAAATTTAATAGTTTTTCATGGTAGCCCTTTTCGCTCCGAAACTAACCCTAATCTTGTGTTGTTTTTCAGGATGAGTTACCTGAACAAGTGAACTTTGTTCCACTAGAGACAACTGGCGCAGGATACCATAGGTGGGTCCGAGATGTGCGCAACATCTTAAGGCTGATGGACTTCTGGAAGCCATCTAAGAGCCTAGTCAGAACGTGCTCTCCATTGAGCAAGCTACTGCTTTTGAAGCAAATCAAGCTAAAGCCATCATTCTCATGACAAGGCACATGAATGACGCGCTCCAAAGTGAATACCTTAATGAGGAAGACCCAAGAAAGCTATGGGTTGAACTTGAGCAGCGATTTGGCAACGTTCGTGACTCCCTGCTTCCTGATTTAGAAGTGCGATGGAATAGCCTCTGCTTCTGTGATTTCAAGTCTGTGCTTGATTATAACTCGAAAGCTCTTCATATCAAGTCTCTGATGGAGTTTTGTGGCCAAACCATAACTGATACGATGTTGATCTAGAAGACTCTATCTACCTTCCTCGTCTCTGCCTTGATGATTTCAAAGAATTATCGGATTGATGTGAAAGCAGGACATATCACAAGGTTTCATGAGCTTATTAGCGCCATGAACATAGCTGAAAAGCACGACAACATACTCGTGAAGAACTATAATGCTAGACCCGTGGGAACTAAGTCTATTCCGGAGTCTAACTATAGTCGCGCCCCTAAGGGAGGATGCAAGGAGAGAAACCCTAAGAGTAGGGACAATTCTGGACGCTCTGGTCCATATTCTCGCCCTAAAGATGAAGGAAATCGCCAAGAGAGGCGTGCACGGAACCGTGGAGGTCAACGTGTGAAGAGAGAGAGAGGCGGAGCCTCCGGCTATGGTGGTGACGCCACCAAGAATAATAGTTGTCCAACACATGCACCAAAAGCATCTCGATCAAGGGAGCCTGACCATAAAGATGTTTGTCTTCGATGTGGATCAAGTGGACATTGGGCAAGGAAGTGTACTGCATCCCAGAATGTTGCCAACGCATACAAGATGTATCGTGAAGCAAGGGAGGCAAATTACATGGAACAAGAAGATCGAGATGGAGATCTCGATCTAAGGGTGGAAGACTACAAGGATCAAGACTCAGAAACTGGCGATTTTGATTAAGTCTTTTTATTTTCCAAGAGATGTAGGCAATTGCCACATTACTTTTGTAGTAAATGCCAATGATATTAGTCTTTGTTCAAAGTAGGCGTACTCAATGTAAAAGTGATGTCTAGAAAGGTTTTGAGATAAGTGGTACTTAAGCGAGCTTTGCTCCACCGACATCTCTCTACTTAACTGGTCACATTTACATTGGAATTACCAAAAGAAGTTAGGCGACTACCATTGTTTTGCATTAACTAGTTTATTGGATTAGATTTTCTTTAGTTAAGAGAAACGATGATGTAATTCCGTTTGGCTTATTAATAAAAGTTGAGTTCTTTTCTTTATGACTCCTTTTTTTTAATTACGAGCTTTTCTTTTAGGAATGGATGAACTTCAATGTCTTGCGGATAGTGCGACTACGCACACCATTCTACGACATAGGAAATTATTCTTAGAGATGTTGCCTACATATTCATCTGTGACTACGATGGCTGGGCTATCAAGTTTAGTTCAAGGACATGGAATGGCCCAATTCCTTTTGCCCAATGGCATCTTGATTAAAGTCACTGAAGCTCTCTATGCTCCTAAGGCAAATCGAACCTTATTAAGCTTTAAAGATATTAGAGCCAACGGATTCCATGCGGAAACGCATAATGAGAACGGAATAGAATTCCTTTGCATTACCTCTAATGATTGCGGACGGAAGCGCATCTTAGAGAAGCTTATGTGTCAATCTAGTGGACTTTATGTCACTACAATTCGACCAATTGAATCCAATAAGTTTATAAGAGAAGATCTCTTGGATTCAGACACATATTGGCTTTGGCATGACCGACTAGGACATCCTGGTCGTGATATGATGCTCCGTATACTTAAGACTTCACACGAGCATCCCTTTTTCAGAGTGAGGAGAAGCAATAATCAAAAATTGATTCCAGGACTTAGCAAGACCAAGATAATTGCAGCTTCTGGCGCTGCTGCTGTCCTGGGTCGCCGAAAGGCCGCCCCTGTCCTAGTGATGACGCCATAAGTGGCGCCAACCATGCGCATGATGCCATGGTTGTTCCTCCTGATGGCCATGACGCCACACAAACCAATTTCTATGGCTCTAACGCCAAAATGGGAGACGTAGTCACACACTTTACTTCTAATAGAGCTACAGACGCTCAGGCCCAACCAAAATCCTCATTGGTTGCTTCTAAGGCCCCTCGCTCATTTTGCAAAGCATGTTCCTTCGGAAAATTAGGACCGAGACCGTCCTACGCAAAGGATTCAAAAATACTCATTCCGTTCTTACAGAGAATCTAAGGGGATATCTGTGGACCAATTCAACCATCATGCGGACCTTTTAAAAACTTTATGGTATTGGTTGATGCGTCGACACGCTAGTCACATGTCGCGCTATTGTCCACTCGAAATTCTGCTTATGCTAAACTCCTTGCCCAGATTATCCGTCTACGGTCTCACTACCCTGACCATCCTATTAAGTCGATTCGACTTGATAATGCTGGGGAGTTTACATCGAAAATATTCGATGACTATTGCATGTCACTGGGGATTGATGTAGTGCATCCAGTTCCCCATGTTCATACCCAAAATGGTCTCGCAGAAGCCGCTATCAAACGACTACAAATGATAGCGCGGACATTGGTTTTGCACACCAATCTCCCTGTTTCTGCTTGGGGATATGCAATATTGCATGCAGCCACACTCATTTGTCTACAACCCACTGCAACTCAATCTTACTCTGCGTTACAGCTAGTGACTGGATACGAGCCTGATATCTCGCATTTACTCATTTTTGGGTGTGCCTATTACGCCGCTAAAGCGTACTAAGATGGGTCCACAACGACGAATGGGCATCTATGTTGGCTTTGAATCTCCAACTATTGTCCCCTATCTTGAACCCTTGACAGGCGATCTCTTTACCGCTAGATTTGCGGATTGTCACTTTGATGAGACAGTCTTCCCATCGTTAGGGGAGATAAGAACACAAATGTTCAACAGGAACGACAGGAATTGTCGTGGTCTGTCCCCACTATGTCTCATCTAGATCCATGTACCGCACAGTCTGAACTTGACGTGCGAAGAATAATCGAGCTCCAGAACGTAGCAGACACTCTGCCTGATGAGTTTTCTGATGTTTCCAAAGTGACGAGATCACACATACCTGCTGCAAACGTGCCTGCAAGGATCGATGTCCCAAATACTGGACATCACGCCGCTCCTGTAACATCAGGGAATGGCGCCATTGCCCAACATGGTAATGATGTGGCATCTATGGCCTCAGGTCCCGCAAGGAAGCGCCGTAGATCAATTGGTTCGAATGATACTCGCATTAGAAAGAAAGCGAATGAGGCACAGATAAATCCTTTGATCATCGATACTCCAAATCCGTCCCATGAGAATGTTCTTGATTACGGTTATTTCCAAGAGACATCATTGGGGGACGCCTCAATGTCAAAACCTATCCATGAGAACGTAGAGATCTCTGTAAATTACACTAGTGTACATGGGACGTGGGAAAGAAACTTCATCATCATTGATGATGTATTCGCGTATTCAGTGGCGCGTGAGATTATTGAGACCGATGACATCGAACCACGCTCCGTTGATGAATGCCAACGTAGAGCTGATTGGCCAAAATGGGAAGATGCGATCCAGGCAGAACTTGATTCTCTAGCGAAAAGAAAGGTATTTGGCAAAATTGTACCAATACCGCCCATGACCAAACCAGTTGGTCACAAATGGGTATTCGTTAGAAAGCGTAATGAGAAAAACGAGATTGTAAGATATAAAGCTCGCCTTGTGGCGCAAGGCTTCTCACAACGCCCTGGAATCTACTACGAGGAGACCTATTCTCCCGTAATGGACGTCATTACGTTCCGCTACCTTGTCAGTTTGGTAGTTTCCGAAAAACTGAATATGCAGCTTATGGATGTGGATACTGCGTATCTATATGGGGATCTAGATACGGAAATATACATGAAGATTCCAGATGGAATTTAGTTACCCAAATCAAGTGGCTCTAGACCACGGAGCGCGTTTGCGATTAGATTGAAACGCTCACTATATGGATTGAAACAATCCGGACGGATGTGGTATAACCGTATAAGTGACTACTTGATTGGGAAGGGATATGTCAACAATGAACTATGCCCATGTGTATTCATAAAAAGGACAAGTTCCGGATTTGCAATAGTAGCGGTTTATGTTGATGACATGAACATAATTGGCACCCTTAAAGAGTTAAAGGAAACCGCTGAACACTTGAAATTCGAGTTTGAGATGAAAGATCTTGGGAAAACACGGTTTTGCCTCGGTTTAGAACTCGAGCACCGTAGAGATTGTATCCTGATTCATCAATCAGCCTATACCCAAAAGATGCTTAGGCTTTTCAACACTGATAAGATTAAGCCTTCAAGTACCCCAATGGTCGTTCGTAGTCTTGATCCAAAGAAAGATCCATTCCGTCCAAAAGATGACGACGAAGAAGTGCTAGAGGTAGAAGTGCCATATCTAAGTGCAATAGGCTCATTGTTGTACTTAGCACAATGCACAAGACCGGATATCTCATTCGCAGTGAACTTGCTAGCTAGATATAGCTCTGCGCCAACACGACGCCATTGGACTAGTGTTAAAGATATCTTTCGATACCTAAGTGGTACGATTGATATGGGCTTGTTCTATCCCTACAGAGAGATGATGGATTCGGACCCATCAAGTGCCAGGGACGCTACACATGGTGGACTGCGTTCCTTCTCCCCAACCCAAAACGATAAGTGTTTTGGAAGGTTTTGCTGATGCTGGGTATCTCTCTGACCCACACAAAGGTCGCTCCCAAACTGGTTATGTTTTCACCATGGGAAAGACCGCGATATCTTGGAGGTCTACAAAGCAGATCTTAGTCGCTATCTCTTCGAATCATTCAGAGATTATTGCTCTTCACGAAGCAGTTCGTGAATGTATATGGCTTCGATCCATAGTTACGCATGTTCGAAGCAATTGTGGTTTGAAGTATACCACAGATGAGCCAACGAGCATTTATGAGGATAATGCCGCTTGCATTGAACAAATGAAGCAAGGCTACATCAAAGGCGACAACACCAAACATATATCGCCTAAATTCTTCTTCAATCAGCAACAACAGAAGTACCTCAAGATCAAAGTAAACCAGGTTAGATCTGAGGACAATGCGGCAGACTTGTTTACTAAGTCATTGCCCAAATCCACGTTCGAGAAACATGTGGCAAGAATTGGCTTGCGGAAATTATCTGAACTCCCATGATCGTAGTCATCAAGGGGAGGCACAGACATCAGGGGGAGATGTCTACATGTTCGTCTCTAATCGTGAAGGGTGTGTTGTGCTCTTTTTCCCATTCGACCGAGGTTATTTTTGTCCCACTGGGTTTTTGTTACTCGGCAAGGTTTTTAACGAGGCAACGAGAGAAGCACCGCGTTTGGACAACACAAGGGGGAGTGTTTAAGGATATCTCTATTTGTGTTTAATTCAAACTTTAGGTTACTTGACCTAGTGGTAATAGGGTTCAATTAGAAGAATCTAGAGATTCTCTTTCCTTGTATGATTCTAACTCTATGCATTGTAATCCTCTATATAAAGAGGCCCCTATTATCAATGTGAATACACAGCAAATTTCTCTCAATTCCTGATTCCCTAAAACAAAAGCAAAGATATTTCAAATTGTCTAATACTATGATCAAATTTTCCTAACGTCCAAAATTTCAAGAAGTATTGCATAATCGGGTTATATGGGTTCACTTCATGTTGGCGGGTTGACCCTTGGCCGACCCATTTATTAAATGGGTCATGGCGGGTTGACCCACTGCAGACCCGCTTTATTTCGTGCCTGTTTCGAGTCTTGTTATTAGGTTGTGTCGGAATTTACAGCCCTAGTTGCAGGCCAAAGTAAAACTGTTCTCCATACTATTTTTGAAATAATCAATTGTTTTGATATATCCCCAAGACCAAATTCATATCCTCACATAACGGATGAAGCACTATAGTTATAAACTGTGTGTTCAATTAACCAATTTGGTTAATCACTTGTCCGCTTTTGACTTAACCATGCATGCATATACAAAAGATCATCAGTAACAAAGCATCTATGAATTAAATAATTGATATGCTGTATGGTGGATTGCTCAAACCCCCCCCCCCCCCCCCCCCCGACATGTACTAGCTATCGTTTTTCTGGGTATTACTTTGATTGGGCTCTTACTTTAAGGTCTCGTTTGGTTTACGGAAGGGAAATCAATTTCCTTCTATTGCAGTTTTGAATGCCTTAACGACAGAAGTGATCTATACATTAGGACCTAAAAACTGAACGGTTAAGATGTGAATGTGTGATCGAAAAATGGGCAAAAACGGTTAAGATGTGAATCTCAACCATATGTATTAAATATAAAAGCAGAAATTATAACAACTTAAAACAGTGCATTTATTTTCAACCCTCATATTTTCAAGTCCCTCACAGTCCCTTAAAAACTATCCATTAGGTGAGCAGGCCTTATATATGTGATAAAGAGAGAATGATCAAAGCTATTCTGCATAATTATCTACATATATATTATTTATAAATAAACATGATAATACTCAAAGAAGACGTATCAGACTTGAAAACAAAAACAGAAGAAAAGAAATGTCGTGGTACTAGAGATATAAATGTGAAGGGGTGGGAAATCTACGTACTATTCCCTTTGACTCCACTGGCGGACCCAGTAAGGGCCCAAAGGGGCTCATGCGCCCAGTGAAATTTTTTTTCATACATATATATACTTGGTGTTATATATAGCAAAATGATTAAGTTCTAATGTTTTATTATATCTAAGCCCTCATAGATAAGATTCATTATACCCATATTTTCTTTATTTGGCCCTCTAAAGTATAAAAGAAAATGTTAGATAGTGAAAACCATCATAACTATGTAAAGCATTTTCACTTATTAATTCCCCCTTTTTTTCTTTACCCGCTCAAATTTCTTAGAGTATTGATGGTGGAAAAAAAAAAATTTATGTGCCCCCTTATATGAAATTCTGGGTCCCCCACTCCACTAAAGCTCCCTCCCTTTTGTTAAACTGTTCGATTTGATTGGCTGACCATAAGAAACAAAAACAAGTACAAAAAAAATAAGAGAAATATGGGAAAATTCCCTTCCACTTGTATTAGACAGACAATGACCTGAAACCTTGTAAAGAACCAAAAGCTGTAATAATTCCTGACGAGAGTCTTGATTAATAATTTCCCCTTGTTGATATGTACAAAAGTGAGAGGTCCCAATCCACGCAATCCCATCATAATTTCCTTTTCATCAGTACTGTGATAGAAGTGAAGCTAAAGAGGGACTCCATTGATCGGATTTAGTAACAGAGAATTGAGAGTTGGGACGTGACTTGGAAGACGGCGATGGATAGCGGCTTGAGTGAGAATTTGATCGGAGTGGCGCCACCACCACCACTATCGTCGGAGACGGCAAGCCAGCGATGGAGGAGATTGTGTGGCCTCCTCAAGAACCGCAAGCCAAGCAAGGTTTCGCCTCTCTCTCTCTCTCTCATCAATTTGATGTCGATATATCATTTGAAGTTTTACTAGCTGAAATATTATAGCCAGAAGCCAGTAGACTTGATGTTTGAGTTTTCATTATTTGTGCGTGGTCTCAACTTGATTTTACTATAATAATAATAATAATAATGAAAAACAAAAAACTTCGATTTCACTAAGATGTAGGTGTTGGCCGGTCAATTATCTTCTGTTGTTGGCTTTCGTATGGGACATCATAATTTCATCCAAGATTTCCGAAATTTCCCCATCTTGAATCTTGGCTCCTTCCTGTTATTCATAATTAATTGAAAGTTAGTTCTTCAATTTATGATTTTTAGTGAAGACATGCATTAATTATTAACCCTGGAAATGTCCAAATTAATTGGACAATCCTTTTATACTCTAGCCAAGAGATTAATTGAATGAAAAGCCCCTTTGGTGGTTCCCCAGCTAGCTAAACCATAATTACATTGATTCTCGTACATTACAGTATTACATTACGTATTACATAATTCCTTGTTTCGTGTTTTATCAACCTCTCAAGAGCTCAAGAGAAAGGAAGATTCAATTACAAGTTTTGAACTTGGAGTTTTCCGAATGTTTGAATATTGTAGGAGAAGTTCGGACTCCGTGTTGCAGTGCTGAGTATATATGCACAATACCAATTTATCAACGGTGAGCTTCCTCAGATGTTAATAAACGGGAGGGTGTAATTTTCTCCTTGGTGTTGTTGAGTTGTTAATTACTTGTTTGGGAATGACTTTTGTTCATTCTTGTGTTTGGTTGTGCAGGAATAGACAATCTAGATCTAGATAGTCAGGACGAGGAACAGACAGAGACAACAGAGGAAGCAAATGTTCCTAGCAGGTATTACTGTTATCAGTGTCGTCAAGTGGTCAGTGTCACTGTGGATGTCGAAATGACATGCCCTCTCTGCCATGGCGGCTGCATACAAGAATGTAGTACCGTTGGCCTACTCTATCTTACTATGCCATCAGAATCTGAGCATTCTGCTGGTGATTCTGATGGACAGGGCACCATTCTGATCCATCCTTCAAGTCCAACTGTCATAGACATTGTCGATGACAGCTATGGTTCAAATCCCAACCCCAACAGGTCCCCTTTCCATAGCACTGGTTTGTATGATTACAACAACTATGACGAGTCACACCAGGCAACGGTAATGTCCAAATTTCACAAGCATAACTAAACAGTTTTATATAACTTAATTATATTTAAGTTGAACTTCACAATTTTATGAAGGCTAACAGTTCATCACTCGTATTTGCAGGACAATTATGATTCTAGTTTGGAACAGGGATTACTTACACTTAGCATTGATGCAAATATTGTTGCTAACCAGCCTCATCATGGGACAGTGGTAGGGGTCAAAACCCAGAACTATAATTAAATCTCTTGCCATGAAGTTGTTTTTGTTTGAATTTTAGATTGAACTTGTGAGAAATATATGGCTTCTACTTTGTAGGTTACTACATCAGTCTGGATCTTTTCAGCCACTGGTTTCGCCTTTGAGGCTGTATCGGCATTTTTCGATCAGGTTTCCACCCCACGGAAGCCTCAATACTCATTGTATGGCATGCTGTTGTCCATCGTGGCTGTACTTGTTTGCATCTTGGACCTCATTCACAATGCCCTGATACAAAGACAAAGAGGACTCACATCTGCGAGTAACATTCTTTGGGGTATCTTGCCCGAAATTTTTGGTTTAGCTCTCGCATGTATTCAATGCATTAGCTCGGCACTGCAGTTTTTATTTCTCCATAGGCATGCTGCTAATCCTATGAAAATATCGCTTGTGCCTTTCTTATTTTTCTTCGTTTTGTTTGCTTTCAAATATAGAGAAGGAAGGAATAGAGGTTAGAACTTAGAAGGAAGCAGAAAATGGTTGCTGGTGTTTTGGAAGGAGTATATGCTTACTTTGGCTAATTTTGGTTACTCAAAACTTGTATGAGAAACATGGTTACTCCGGCTTGGTCTTATTGTGCTTAAAGAAAGACCAAGTTTCAGAGAGTAAAAAATTAGAAGAGTAAGAACATTTCTTTTCGCGTTGGAGTACATAGCATGTGTAGATAATTCGCTTCATTTCAGGGGATAAACCAGAGTGTCCAATTGACCATACCTCAGGTACTAAAGAAGGAATTTACCCTTCAACAAAATGACTCAATATGCAGGACGATCTCAACACTAAACCTGTTTTATCAATGCTGAAGAATGTGTTTCGATCTATCTGCGAACGATTTATGCATGCGTACGCCTGTGGTAGACTGGTATGCCTTTGTTTGATTAATCTTTGCCAGTGTATATCTCTATTTCATACAATTTTACTCTGCCTTACTGGCTAATTTTAAAAAAGGCATCTCCAACAGAGTAGCTAAACTCAATTTTTAGCTATATATAACTATTTCTAATGTAAAATTCAGCTCCAACAGACTAGCTATAGGTAAGTTAAATTTAACTATAGCTAAAATGGTTAGCTATATTTAGCTAAATCAATAGCTATATTTCACAACTTTAGCTAAATTTAACTAAATAACAATTTCTACTGTTGGAGATGCTTTAGGTTAGCAAATTGATTGGAATAAAACCTGGAGTAGCAAATTTACACTATAGTGAAACCAAGGATTGACAAGCCAAACTATTATATATGGAGGACTTGGATCACCAATTAAAAACACAGTTTTTCTTGTTCTTTCATACGAGTCATTAAGCAATTGGTTTTGCGATGATGAAATAGGTAGATTCTGTATTTCCCATAACTATCAACACGGTTTGCTCAAACCCATCAATCCCTATTACAACCGTGTGTTTTGTCACTTCACCTTTGGATTTCATCCTCTTAATCCTCTATTGCACAGATGTTTCAGTGCGTCAGAATATCCATCCACCGGAGCTTTTATGTTAATTTGATCGAGTTGATGAGAGTTTTCATTGTTCTAGCTCCTAGAGGACCATGGGCCGAGAGCAGAGTTGTATATGAGGTGACGCAATGCTGGAGTGCAATCGGATCTAGACTCTGCAAAGAGTGTACCTCTAAAGCAATCCAAAAGCCTCGAACATCCCGTTGCCCTAACGATCCATTTGTACTAACTAATGAATGCAGTGTCTGTTTGTAAAGCCAACCTTTAGTTGATGCATCTAATATTTTCTTATGTTTCATTTTCATCATCAAATACCAACACATGCACATTAAAATTTATAGTGCGTCTCTTCTCTTCGTTCTCAGCCAAGTTAAAATCATATAGATATTGCAAAACCAAACACAGGTACACACAACTAAGAGTAATACAGTATCTGATATCAAATGCATCACATAACGTCGACTTAAAGACAGTGTTATATCCTTCATCTATTCATAGTTCTTGCCATACCTTCCCTGACTTCTAAATCTAATGCAAATTCATTAAACATTTTTTGCCGAAAGCCATATTGGTAAAAATTGGGAGGCGCTGCAAGTGATCTTAAGATAAAGCAATCATCATCTATTCTGCTTTTTAGTTGTCAAGTACAGAAATGATGTTACAAAATCAACAATGTGCAAGGGAGGGCGGAATAAACAAGTCAAAGGCCATGTTCAAAGAAGCCACCTCCTACATTATTATCTAAGTTCCTGCTAACAAGCCGAATAGTATGGGGCTACAGTGCTGCAATGCACTCAATTTCAATCTTGGCATCCAAAGGCAATGCTGCTACCTGAAATGTTGAGCGTGCTGGAGCTGGTGATGGAAAGTCTGCGAAGCAAAAAGATAGCCAGGGTGAATGAACAAGTACAGTGGTTCTACCAAAGGTGTTTAACATCAACTATAAAACCATAAACCACAAAGGCAAAATAAAAGGGTGGTGTATTCAAGAACAGGTTTGCTTTAATAGCTGTCTGCCCCTACGGTTAGCCAGCTTGAGTAACAAGGGATGGTGGAGGAATTGGATTAGGACGAGCCTAGGTCAATGGTAATCTCATCCAATGTAACGAGAAAAAGAAAAAGAGCAAAACAAAACCAAAAACAATAATAGGCATCCCCTTGAGAAAAATAAAGTCCAATAGGTAACCATGCTTCAAGTGTTCTTAACTATAATTCGATGTAGCTAATGTTATCATAATTCAGAAACCATAAACAAAGACTTTGTGCATGAAAATGTAGTGAATAAGCTTTTGCTCTATAAAATCAAGAACTTAAGTTAAACTTCATTCAATCCAAGTAGAAGTGCTAATCAGACGAGCGCCTAGATAACTTCAGATTATCCAGATTTGGCAATCTATTGCATAAGGGTAAACTAGAAGATGGATAGAGAGATAAAGGATCGATACATTTTACAATGTGGAAGCTATAACAGCTATACCTCAACTTCATGTACTCCCAACCCTAAGCTAATCTAGCCTACAAACAACCTAGAGTAGCAAATTTACACTATGGTGAAAATTTAAGGTAGCAAATTGACAATTATGCCAAACTAATATATCGTGGACTTGGGTCACCAATTAAAAACACAGTTTTTCTTGTTCTTTTATACGAATAAATATCGAATTTAGAGATTCAACTAGAGCCACCCTTAAGCAATTGGCTTTGCGAGGATGAAATAGGTAAATTTTGTATTTCCCATTACTATTAACACGCTTTGCTCAAACCCATCAATCCCTATTACAACTGTGTGTCTTCTAACATCTGTTTTTCTACGTGTCACCTTTGGATTTCATCCTCTTGTTCCTCTATTGTACAGATGTTTAAATGAGTCATTCTGACTCATCCCACGGGAGCTTTTGATGTTAATTTGATTGAGTTGATGAGAGTTTTCATTATTCTAGCTCCTAGAGCACCATGGGCCGAGAGCAGAGACCACGAAGTGTAGTTGTATATGAGATGACGCAATGCTGGAGTGCAATCGAATCTAGACTCTGCATAGAGTGTATCACTAAAGCAATCCAAAAGCTTCGAACATCCCGTTACCCTAACAATTCATTTGTACTAACTAATGAATGCAGTATGTGTTTTAAAGCCAACTTTTAGTTGATGCATGCATCTAATATTTTCTTATGTTCATCTTCATTATCAAATACCATTACTTGCACTATAAAAATTTAGAGTTAATTTCAGTTTACCCCCTGAAGTTAGGGGTCATCATCATGTTAGTCCGAGTTTCAATTTAATCAGTAACACCCTTGTACTCTCCAAATTCATCAGCCGTGTCCAATTTCTACTACCGTCGTCCAATTTGGACCGTTAAGTTTGACTTTTGAGGGCTAAAATGGTCATTTCAAGACAAAAAAAAAACAAAAAAAAAGAATTGTTTTCTTCTTTTTTTCGTTTTTATTTTTTGCATTTTTTTTTCTGTTTTTTTCTTTCATTTTTTCTTTTTCTTCGCTTATTATTATTATTATTATTATTTTTAAATAATTTTGTCTTCAACCTATACACCACAAGTTATAATAGGTTTATAAAAACAAAAAAAAAAACTCTAGGTGGTCAAAAAGCAGCTCGCTGGTCTACAATATTTGTGATATATCTCCGATAAAGCAACGAATTTTAGGATATATCCCCAATAAAGTAAGAAATATCTATAAAATGATTAAAAAAATAAATACATATATTTCTTCACTTTATTGGGGATATCCTAAAATTCTCCGATAAACCAATAAAGTGAAGAAATATCTATAAAATATGATTAAAAAAATAAATACATATATTTCTTCACTTTATTGGGGATATATCCTAAAATTCTTCGCTTTATCGGAGATGTTCCACAAATATCGCAGACCAGCGAGCGAAGAATTTTAGGATATATCCCCAATAAAGTGAAGAAATATCTGTATTTATTTTTTTAATTATATTTTACAAATTTCTTCACTTTATTGGGGATATATCCTATTATTCTTCACTTTATAAACCTATTAATTTATAGATATATTTTACAAATATATCCTAAAATTTTTCGCTGGCTGGTTACAAATAAACCCTATAATAAGTTTATAAAAAAAAAAAAAAAAACTCTAGGTGGTTAAAAAGTCGCTCGCTGGTCTACGATATTTGTGATATATCTCCGATAAGCGAAAAATTTTAGGATATATTTGTAAAATAAATCTATAAAATATAATAGGTTTAAAATATATCCTATAATAGGTTTAAAATATAAAAAATTTCGCTTTTCGGAGATATATCACAATAAAGTGAAGAATTTTAGGATATATCCCCAATAAAGTGAAGAAATATGTATTTATTTTTTTAATCATATTTTATAGATATTTCTTCACTTTATTGGGATATATCCTAAAATTCTTCACTTTATAAACCTATTATATTTTACAGATATATCCTAAAATTCTTTGCTTTATTGGAGATATATCACAATATCGTAGACCAGCGAGCGGCTTTTTGACCACCTAGAGTTTTTTTTTTGTTTTTATAAACCTATTTAACTTGTGGTGTATAAGTTGAAGACAAAATAAAAAAATATAATAATAATAAGCTAAGAAAAAGAAAATAAAATAAAAATAAAAAAAATGGAAAAAAAAACAGAAAAAAATGCAAAAAAATAAAAAAAAAAACAAAAAAAAAGAAAAAAAATATTCTTTTTTTTTTGTCTTGAAATGACCATTTTAGCCCTCAAAAGTCAGACTTAACGGTCCAAATTGGACGGAATAGTAGAAATTGGACACGGCTGATGAATTTGGAGAGTACAAGGGTGTTACTGATTAAATTGAAACTCGAGGGACTAACATGATGACGACCCCTAACCTCAGGGGGGTAAACTGAAATTAATCCAAAAATTTATAACGTCTCTCTTCTCTTCGTGCTCGGCCAAGTCAAAATCATATAGATATTGCAAAACCAAACACTCGGTACACACAACTAAGAGTAATATTGTATCTGATATCAAATGTTCATTGAACATTTTTTGCCGAAACCATATTGGTAAAAATTGGGAGGCGCTGCAAGTGATCTTAAGATAAAGCAATCATCAAAATACATGTCTATCCTGCTTTTTAGTTGTCAAGTACAGAAATGATGTTACACAATCAACAGTGTGCAAGGGAGGGCAGAATAAACAAGTCAAACCCCATGTTCAAAGAAGCCACCTCCTACATTATTATCTAAGTTCCTGCTAACAAGCTGAATATTATGAGGCTACAGTGCTGCAATGCACTCAATTTCAATCTTGGCATCCAATGGCAATGCTGCTACCTGAAATGTTGAGCGTGCTGGAGCTGGTGAAGGAAAGTCTGCGAAGCAAAAAGATAGCTAGGGTGAATCAACAAGTACTGTGGTTCTAACAAAGGTGTTTAACACGAACTATAAAACCATAAACCAGAAAGGCAAAATAAAAGGGTGGTGTATTCAAGAAAGGAATGGCTTTAATAGCTGTCTGCCCCTACAGCTAGCCAGCTTGAGTAAGGGAAAGTGGAGGAATTGGATTGGGATAAGCCTAGGTCAATGGCAATCTCATCCGATGTAATGAGAAAGAGAAGAAGAGCAAAACAGAACCAAAAACAATGATAGGCATCCCCTTGAGAAAAATAAAGTCCAATAGGTAACCATGCTTCAAGTGTTCTTAACTATAATTCGATGTAGCTAATGTTATCATGATTCAAAAACCATTAACAAATTCTTTATGCATGGAAATGTAGTGAATAAGCTTTCGCTCTATAAAATCAAGAATTCAAGTGTTAAGGTCAAACTCCATTCAATCCAAGTAGAAGTGCTGATCATACGGGTGCCTAGATAACTTCAGATTATCCAGATTTGGCACGGTTCAAAGATTGATTGTCTTGTGGTATATGCATATTTTGCACATGACAAATGCAGTATTTAGTTCTAGGTACAGCATCAAATTGATTAGAACTCACATTTAGCATAGATCTCATTGACTGCCTTGAAGTCTTTCAAGTCGGCTAACCTGTATAAAAGGAAAACAAGAAGCAACTCATCATCTCTGCAATACTAATTTATAGATCAAGAGTTGAGCAAAGCGACAAAGAAGCCATACAAAATAGTTGTTTTAACTACAGACGAATAATCGGCACCACTTGCTTTCAGTATTTCTCCCATATTCTTGAGAACCTGCAGTAATTTATAAACCCAAATTTGTCAAAAACAGCCTGCCCTGTAGAGCTATCAACTGAACTCTATTGCGAAGATTACAGAACACAGGTTAAGCTGGTAGTTTCTCTTACGGAGAAAGGTCTTTGAGAAGCATTAGTTTACTTTTCTTGCACTGTGACAAAATAATTTATAAAGTAGCAATTACCACAGCAATGTTCTGCAGAGACTTCAAGTGGCCCACTAGCTAACTTGGCTTGGTTCTAACTTTCTAATCAAGGGTTAAGGATGTTATATCCCTCATATAATTACCTACTTAAGAAACTCTGTACACAGTTTCTACCCAGAAAACCAACTAACAGAGTTTCTCGGGTATCCTTTCTCTACAAATTTATCAATGTCGATCCCATTGCTTTTATTTCTTTTTAGTTTTTATTTATTGATAGAGGTCAGTTTTTCTACTGTGGTTCTGCACTACTGCTGCCTGACAATAGCCTAGAGCACTTTCCTCAAGAGATTCAACAAGTAGCAGATTCTCAAACAGGGTTACCAGATTCTTCCAATGTTCACTTACTTCATGATTATGAGGTTACGATAACTGGTTTTGAAGATTATAGCCTTCACCATAAAGAAGTAACAAGATCAAGAACACTATCACCAACTATGTGCACAGAAATGAAAGTAGAAAACAGATTCCCACATGTATAGCACAAAGTATAACCAAGGCAATTTGAATAACAATAACATATCAACATACCTGCTCAGTCTGACCTTCAACATCATCAGAGATGAACTTTCCGGTCTGCATTCCAACACACAACACATACTTTCTATCACTCCAAACATCGATGGAAGCAACAGATGACAACAAAACAAAATTCCACGAAAACAAACCTCCGGAATCAGACCAAGACAACCAGACACATAGAGAACATTGTTAGCTTTGATTGCCTGAGAATAGGGTCCCAATGCAGCCGGAGCCTTATCTGTTTTCACAGCCTCCTTGATTCCTAAAACCCAAGCCAAACAAAAACTGACCAATCTCAAAATTCATACGCAAAGTTAATTCAAATAACCAACCACAACCAAAAAAAAAAAAATGAGAAAAATGAAATTAGTGGTAATCAAACTCTTACGAGCGTCAGTGGAAATTGCTAAGCAAGCGAAGCGGGAAGAGGGCTTCGATGAAACCAAGGATCGCCACCCGGCTACCGAGGCACAGCCGACGCCGGCGACGGCTAAGGGAGCCCCGGTGCGCAGTGCGCCCATGTCGATCGTCGGCATGTGGAAGCTCCTCGCCGCAGACCACGCCATCTCCGAGTGTCTCAGTTGAGCGATGACTACTTCTCACTGCAAATGCTTGGTCACTGGTATCTGTTGCTGTCGCTCCCTGCCTCACTCACACTCTCGCCTTTTGCTTCTACATTCTTTGGGCTTTCTCTTCTTCTTTGGTTTTGGGCCAAGCCCCACACCAACTTCTTTGTTTTTTTTTTTTTGTTCTTTTCTTTATTTCTTTGGTAATTATTCTTCTAATTCGACACTTATTAATCACCTGGTATGGTAAGGTTAGTCGAGCATCCTAGCATGAAACCTCCATGTCTAACATTTGATTCGAGTCACAACTCTCAACAATTTGTAGTGCAAATTTGAGGGGGAAATTCGGGTCTGTGCACCTGTAGCAAGGTATTAAAATACCATTGTGAATCTCGGTACAAATACTTATTGAGATGAGTGTGCTACTAATGACGTGAGGTAGCCCAGAAAAAAAAAAAAAAAAAAAAAAAAAAAAAAAATTCTACTCCTGTTAGGATTCAATGATGTATAGTCTATACCAACTAGGTGTCGGTGTTCTAATTCCAAAAGGAAAAGAGAGAATGTAATACCTTTTCTATATAAAGGGTTCTTCACGATCTGAATTCTCAACCAAAGGCCGTTCCTCTGAATTTCAGGGTTTTTCTTTTTCATTGTTTTGCTAACCAAACAATGGAGAGAAAAATTATCTTGCTTGATGAAGGATGGGGCCATATGCAGATGGGGATCACCAAGCTGAAGAGAATTCTCGAAGGACTACCGGAGCCTCAGTTCAGCTCACAGGAATACATGGATCTTTACACATTGATTTACAACATGTGTGTTCAGAAGAGCCCTCACGACTACTCTGAAAAGCTCTATAATAATTACGGCGACGCCTTCGTCGAGTACATAGAGTCGACGGTGTTGCCTTCCCTGAGAGAGAAGCACGACGAGTTCATGATGCGTGAGCTCGTCCGAAGATGGTCCAACCACAAACTCATGGTCCGGTGGCTCACGCGCTTCTTTCAGTATCTCGACCGCTACTACGTCTGCCGAAACTCCAAGGATCCGCTCAAGGATACTGGACTTAAGCGATTTAAGGATCACGTTTACAACGAGATGAATGCAAAGGCTAGGGACTCTCTGATAGCTCTTATTTTGAGGGAACGTGAAGGGGAGCAGATTGACAGAGCGCTGATGAAGAACGTGGTTGATATATTCGTGGAGGTTGGAATGGGAGAGATGGTGAATTACGAGGAGGAGTTCGAAAAACACATGGTTGATGATACTGGGGACTACTACTCTCGAAAGGCCTCGATTTGGATTGTGGGAGGATTCTTGTCCCGAGTACATGATGAAGGCGGAGGAGGCCTTGAGGAAGGAGAAGGAAAGAGTTTCCCATTACCTACATTCGGGCAGCGAGCAAAAGCTGTTGGAGAGGGTGCAGCAAGAGTTGTTGGTGGTTCAAGGTCCACAGCTGCTTGATAAAGAGGGGTCTGGATGCCGGACCTTGCTTCGAGACGATAGGGTGGATGACTTGTCTAGGATGTTCAGGCTTTACCATAAAATACCCCAAGGGTTGGATCCTGTTGCTGCTATGTTTAAGAAGCATGTTACTAATGAAGGCACAGCCTTGGTCCAACAGGCCGAAGAGGCAACAGCAGCTGCAAGTGGCAACAAGCAAGGTGGTGGTGGTGGTGGTGGGTGAGCCGGGACTAGTATTTATCAGCAAAATACTTGAGCTACATGATAAGTACATGGGATATGTCCTTAGCTGCTTCCAAAACCACTCGCTCTTCCACAAGGCCTTGAAAGAGGCTTTTGAGGTATTCTGTAATAAATCTGTTGCTGGGTACTCGAGTGCAGAATTGCTTGCTACATTCTGTGATAGTATCCTCAAGCAGATGGGTGCGAGTGATCAGGAGGCCGTAGAAGAAACTCTTGACAAGATTGTTACGGTGCTTGCATATTTCAGTGACAAGGATCTTTTCGCCGAATTCTGCAGGAAGAAACTTTCCCGTAGGCTGCTCATTAATGATAGTAATAATAAGAACCGTGATGAGCAGCTTGAGAAAGAGAGAATGCTTCTAACAAAGCTGAAACAGCAATGTGGAGGACAGTTCACCTCTAAGATGGAGGGAATGGTCACAGATATTACTATTTCTGGGGAAAGCCTGAACAGTTTCAAAGACTATCTTCTAAAAGATGGTACTCCAAAGCTTGAGTTGGATTTCTCAGTCAGTGTTCTAACAACTGGTAACTGGCCAAGCTATAAAACATCTGATCTTCACCTTCCTGAAGAGATGGTCAAGTGCATTGAAGTGTATAAAGAATATTATGACAGAGAAAAGAAACACAGGAAGCTTTCATGGATTTATTCATTGGGTACTTGCCATGTTAGGGGCAACTTTGAGCCAAAACCCATTGAAATGCATATGTCAACCTATCAGGCTGCTCTCCTGCTGCTCTTCAACACCTCGGAGAAATTGAGCTTTTCGGAGATATTGACTCAATTAAATCTTCCCAAAGATGATGTCCACAGAACGCTTCATTCATTTTCTTGTGCCAAGTACAAGATCCTTCTCAAAGAGCCTAACACAAAGACAATCTCCCCCAGTGACACCTTTATGTTCAACTCTAAGTTCACCGACAGAAACAGGAAAATCAGGATCCCTCTGCCACCGCTGCAGGATGAAAGGAAGAAGGTCACGGAAGATGTCGACAAAGAGCGCAAGTATACAATTGACGCTGCACTGGTGAGGATTATGAAGAGTCGAAAAATATTGGGTCATCAAAACTGGTCACTGAGTGTCTTGAACAGTTGCAGCGCACGTTCAAGCCGGACATCAAAACAATCAAGAGGCGCATTGAAGATCTCATCACCCGTGACTACCTTGAGAGAAAAACTCATGCGACATACTGAATGTGTTAGGATTCTCAGGGTCCCTCTNCATGGATGTTAAAGTTTATACAACTGTTCATTTTGCTGAGATTGTAGATGCTTTACCAAAAGCATAGTTGGTAATAAAGTTGAAACAAATAATGCATACAAACTTATAAAGTCATAGCAACTAATGTAATAGTTCACAGCACCTAGTATCATGCTGTTTCCTTTTATCTTCTTCACCAAGTGGAATAGGAGGTATACGCGTTATCAGCACTATAGAAAGTCCAAGGAGAAAATGTATAATACCCATGACGACGGTCTAATTAGGAACTGAGTCCACAGATACCACCTTTTATATATAGGGATTAAATATTCAATGAGCATGACAAATATATTCAATGAGCATGACAGATATACTAATTTACGCATCTGATGGGAGGAAACGCGTTGCTGTTACGTGTGCTCAATGGGCTGCTTTCACATTTTGGTCTTTAACCACTGCGCATTCTGTAAATTTCCTTTGCTTTTCTCACAAGTGAAACCGACTCTTGCTTTTGCTCTTGTTGATTTGTATGTTTACTCAGCTCTCATTCCATTTGCAAAGGAGAAATAGGAACTTGGAGTAAACGGACCAACATAGATCACAGGAAGCTTGCAAAGGCGATCATATCTGAAGCTTGTTTTGATAGGTACTACTTACAGTCTTGAAAATATGTTAAATCTAGTTCAAAATGGATGTTGAGAATCATTACTAATTAACGAACCACGTTGCTTTTCTGTCTAATCAGGAAACCATGGCTCTGGAAGTTGTGGGTGGAGCTTTTCTCTCTTCTTCTCTTGCTGTTCTGTTTGATAGGATGGCTTCCCGTCCGGTTGTTGACTTCATCCGAGGAAAGAAGACCACCGCTGGGCTGCTCCAGAAGTTGAAGATGAAGTTGTTGTCGGTTGATACGTTGCTTGATGATGCAGAGGAGAAGCAACTCAGAAACTCTAGAGTAAGGGATTGGCTTAGTGAGCTTAAAGATGTTCTCTATCATGCCGATGACCTGTTGGATGAAATCAAGACTGAAACTCTGCGTTGCAAGATGGAAGGAGATGATTCTGGAAGCAGCCGCACAAATCAGGTACTCGAGTTTAGTTCTATTTCCATTCATGAACTTGACAAAAGTCTGGAACCCAGGATATTGGACATTCTTGACAGATTAGAACTTATTGTCAACGAAAAAGATGTGCTTGATTTGAAAGAGGGTGTTAAAGATAGACCACAAGGAAGACTGCTCACAACTTCTTTGGTAGAAGAGTCTAGTGTATATGGAAGGGATGAAGAAAAGGAGGCCATTATCAAGTTATTATTAGCGGATGGTGTGACTGGAAATAAGACGGATGTGCTTCCAATTGTGGGCATGGGTGGGCTTGGAAAGACCACTCTTGCTCAACTCGTATACAACGATGACAGAGTCAAGCAACATTTTGACCATCAATCATGGTCTTGTGTTTCAGAAGAATTTGATGTCATCAAAATAACCCAGACAATTTACGGGGCGGTCACTTCACAAACTTGTAACATCACAGATCTAGAAGTGCTTCAAGTTAAACTAAAGAAGACGTTGACAGGGAAGAAATTTCTCTTTGTTCTTGATGATGTTTGGACTGTGAATTTAATGAAGTGGGATCTCTTGAGCCGACCCTTTGAGAGTGGTGGTCATGGAAGTAAGATCGTTGTCACAACACGTGATGAAGGTGTCGCATGCAGGATGGGTACCCTTCAAAGTAGACATCTAATGCAATTATCTGAGGAAAATTGCTCGTCGTTGTTCTCAAAGTATGCCTTCAAGAATGCAGGTGTTACTAAAGATCCGTCGCTTGAAGTGATTGGAAAACAGATTGCTCAAAAGTGTAGAGGGCTCCCTTTAGCTGCAAAATCACTTGGGGGTCTTTTACGTTCTGAACCAAATATTGAGAAATGGAAAGAAATATTGAACAATGACATATGGGAGTTGCGAGATGAAGAGAACGACATTTTACCGGCTCTATGGTTGAGCTACCATTATCTACCTCCACATCTGAAGCGTTGTTTTGCTTACTGTTCCATATTTCCTCAAGATTATGAGTTTCAGAAATCGGATCTGGTTTTGTTGTGGATGGCTGAAGATCTCTTACCACTGAAATCGAAGATTACAGTTGAAGAAGTCGGAGATAAGTACTTTGATGATCTAGTGTCGAGGTCATTTTTTCAACATGTACCACAGCAGTATTCTCACTATTCTGTTGAGCCAATTTTCACAATGCATGACCTTATACATGACTTAGCAAACTTTGTCTCTGGAGAGTTCTGTATTAGGTTGGAGAACAATGACTCAGTATTGGAAAATGTCAGCAAGACACGCCACTTATGGTGTGTGAATGCATCTGCCGTAATTGATCAATGGGACAGTTTGTGTGAAGCCAAGTATTTGCGAACCTTTCTAGTACTGTCAAAATATCAGTACGTACGTGTACGTCCCAACTTAGATTTTGATATATTCCTGAAGCTTCAATGTTTAAGAGTGCTCAATTTATCAAGGCACGAAATTGGTGGGCTGCCTAGTTCAATTAGCAAGTTGAAGCATCTAAGGCACTTGGACTTGTCTTGGACATTAATTAAAAAGTTACCTGATGAAATGTGTGCTTTATATAATTTACAGACGCTGTTGTTGTTCTATTGTAAATCCCTAGTTGAGTTGCCAACTGATTTGGGAAGATTAATCAACTTGCGTCATCTGGATATTAGAGGCACAAAGATAGAAAAGATGCCACCAAGGATGGGCAAAATGAAAGATCTCCAGACAATAAGAGGTAAGTTCGTCCTAGACAAATACACTGGTGGTAACATTGTCGAGATTAAAGAGCTTCAGCAGTTGCGCGGAACACTATGCATCTCGGGGCTTCGCAATATTGCGCATGTCACAGATGCCTTGGAGACCAATATGAGGAAGAAGAAGTATTTGGATGAATTAGTTTTGGAATGGGGAGGCAAGTCTGGTGACACCGACTATACGCAAAAAGAAAGAGATGTGCTGGAGAACCTCCAACCTCATACAAACCTAAAAAAACTCGAGATTCGATCTTATGGCGGCACAAGATTTCCAGGTTGGTTGGAAGATCTTTCTAGTTTATCTAATCTGGTTCATCTTCGACTTCTGGATTGCGGAAATTGTTTGTCCTCGCCATCAGTTGAGCAGCTACCCTCCCTCCAAGAGCTTGAGATTGAAGGATTAATTAATGGAGTGGTGACTGTGGGTTCTAAGCCTTTTCCTAATCTTCGTAAGCTTCGTCTGAAATCTTGTCCCGAGGTAACAGGGGCATTCATGTTAGCCTGCTTCCCAAAGCTTGAAAGCCTCACACTGGACAATGTCAATGTAGAATCTCTTCATTCCACTACACTACTCCTCTCCCTTGTCAAACTCAGAATATCTTCATGCCCAAATTTTGTTTGTTTTCAAGATGGAGGGCTGAATGCGCCGAACTTGGAGACCATCGAAGTCCATAAATGTTCGAAACTGAGGTCATTGCCGCAACACATGCACAACCTTCTCCCATCTCTCTGGTTGTTCTTCGTAGATGATTGTCCAGAATTGGAATCATTTCCCGAAGGGGGATTGCCGTCTAAGTTGAAATACTTGTACATCTGGCGCTGCAAGAAACTCATTGGAAACCGTATGCAGTGGGGTCTACCAACACTCACCTCTCTTAAGTTCTTGTGGGTCGACTTGAGGGGAGGTGAACAAGTTGTAGATTCATTTCCAGACGAGGGGCTGCTGCCCCCCACTCTCTCACAACTCACTATCCACGGTATTTCGAAGCTGGACGGCAAGGGGTTTACACAACTCACCTCTCTTAAACATTTGGAAATTCACAATTGCCCTGAACTCCAGTGCTTGCCAGATGAAGGGCTACCCACTTCCTTTTCTTATCTGCACATCGTAAATTGTCCTTTACTGGAGCAACGTTGCCAGAGAGAGACAGGGGAAGATTGGCCCAAGATTGCTCACATCGAGTACATTTCTATCAATAACAAACGTATATGATATGCAATGGTAACTACCCAATTCTCTGTTCTGTCTTGGTTTAGTTAGTGAATTCCCCTCTCAACTGCTTCTTATAAACTCTATGCTTACCCAATTACCATATCATTTCTCAATGCATTTGTTCATTTCTGTACAATATCATTATTTTGACCTCTACATTTGAATTCTTGTATAGGCTCCAGGTGCTTTGTAACTACCTAATCAGATGATTCCACTGCTGAGTCTCTGGATAGAAATTTCCTGTCGATGTTGGACAAGCTTACTTAAAACTTCCCTTTCGTCTGAACTTATGCTGTGGTTTTTATGCTGCTAGACCTGTTGTGGTTTTTATGCTGCTAAACAAAGCTTCCATCTCGTATGTGGTATCTCTCTCTCTCTCTCTCTCTCTCTCTCTCTCTCTCTCTCTCTCTCTCTTGACTATTTACAAATGTTTGATCTAGTTCTATTGGACTCTATAGAAATCTGGCCATTGCTCCATGTTGCCAGACTACTGAGTAAACTTGAGAAACTCTTCCCATTAATCTTCTCCTTATTCTGTTTCACTTAGCTTTGTTCAATTTTTCTCATAATTCCTTCTGGTGCTGCATCACTATGAATTTTCAGTTTCGCACATGCATGTTGCGCATTGGTATGCTGATTATAGGTGCATGTAGATGCATGATTTCTTGCATGGTTGCAAATCCTAAGGCCTTTCTTTACTTCTCGTTTCCAATGCCTCCATTTATGCAGGTATCATACATTTGATTGATTATGCATTTGGCATCTGTCGGTTATGCCAGTCAATCAGCAGAGTCAAGGATTTGCTTCTTAATTAACACATTTTTTGTAACCCAGATTTTAAGTACAGTTGATTTTAAGAATGAGCAAGATATGACCCCTCGGCTTTGGAATTCGACTGCCTTCAAATCCGTTCCTTGTGCGGGGAAAGAGCTCCGATTACTTACGGGATGGAGCAACTAGTGCAGCATTAAGGCTGGGCATGGGAGCAGCTTTTTCATGCACCGAGCAAAACCACTGCGAACATTAAGGTCAAAATAGATAAGAGCAGTGGAATCAACTGATCAGGGAGCCTATACAAGAATTCGAAGGTAGAGATTTAAGTGCGTCAAACCAATGATGTTGTATAGAAATGAATAAATGCATTGAGAAACAGAGGTAATTGGCTAACCATAGAGTTTATAAAAGCAGTTGAGGGGGGAATTTACTAACTAAACCGTACCAGAACAGAGAATTGGATGATTACCATTGCATATGATCATATAAATTTGGAAACGATTTGAATGCTCTTGATGTGAGCAATCTCAAGTCAGTATGTTGTCTGGGGCTACCCCGTTTATGCCAGCATTGTACGTTGTCACAATAATGTGCTTTCATGTGTTACTTACAGAACAAACCGATGCTCCAGGTTTGTATTATAAATCAGCTGGACATGACAGTGTTGTATACTGTTGCAGCTCACAAGGTGACAGTGTAAAAGGGAAAAAGGCGATAGGAGAAAAACTGAAGACAATTGCTTTCCAAAAGAATCATATTGTTTGCTTCAACTTTTTAAACTGTACATATATGACTGGTGATTACATTGGACCGAATATGTCAAATGAACCTTTGGCTTCTTTCCGTCTAGCATTTCTGAGATGTTATGATACTTTTTTCCCACTCAAATACACCAAATCTATCTATATCCTGTGTTGATGAAACCTAAAATTCTGATGATTGTTTTCCAAGCAGATTTGAAAATATAACTAAAAGTGATTCACAAGCATGGAGTTCCTCCATCTTCTGGGAATCAGTGACTTCCAACATCGGATCCTGCCATGGCTGGTCAAATGACCCGCAGAGATTGTATGACCAGACCATTAGTTTTTATTAATGGTATCAAGAGGCACATAAAACACACTTTACAAGACACCAAAATTGTTGGAAAGTAGAGCAAAATTAGCTTGAGCATAGCTGTTAACATTTAACACATTCACTCTGAATCATCACATTGATTCTATGTTATTAGGCATTAATAGGGCTAGAATAGTTTTCCTTTTTGTATCCTAGAATCAAGCTGTATTCTTGTATATATGTTGTACTGATCAATAGAGCAAAATATCTCCTGCAAATAAGTCTTTGTTGTTTTACATGGTATCAGAGCAGGACTCACGATCCTGACTCTTCTCTAGCCTTCCCAGGAACAAATTCACAAAAATCACAATCACCATGGCTGGTGATACAGTCCCATCAACACCACCCAATCCCAGCAAGTCCAATAATTCAACATCTGATATCTCAAATCCATTCTTCACTCACCATTCAGATCATCCTGGATTGGTCTTAGTCTCCAAACCATTGAATGGAGACAACTACACAGGTTGAAAGAGGGCTATGACATTGGCTCTTAATTCTAAAAACAAGCTCGGCTTTGTGAATGGTTCAATCAAAGCTCCATCACCCGAAGCTGATCCAAAAGGATATGCAACTTGATCAAGATGCAATGACATGGACCATTCATGGATTGTTAACACAGTCAGTTCTGAAATTGTTGACAGTATCATCTACTATCCTACAGCTCATGAGGTATGGGAAGATCTAAGTGAGTGTTTTTCACAAGGCAATGCACCTTGCATATTTGAAATTCAGCGAGACATCGCTTCACTCAGGCAGGAACAACAATCAGTTTCAGCATACTACACGAAATTGAAAAGTTTATGGGATGAATTGGCAACCTATTCAGAAGCATCACAAGGAGCCTAGGCAGATCAACAAAAGCTTATGCAGTTCTTGATGGGATTAAATGAGACTTACAGTGCAACCCGCGGTCAAATCCTCTTGATGAATCCCCTTCCAAGTGTCAGACAAGCATATGCTGCCGTTGCACAAGAAGAAAAGCAACGTTTCATTGCAGCAGCGGAGTCCGGTTCAAGCGCCGCTGCCATGGCAGTTCGAAGTGGCGGCCTGCCGAACCAGATCGGCAGCAGAGGCGGTCGTGGTGACCGACTGAATTTTCAGACCGGTCGGGATGCAGAACGCGGCTTCACCCCACGTTTTGGTTCAGGTCGAGGAAGGGGAAGGCTGCACTGTACCTATTGTGGTGATCCAGGACATTGGGTCCAAACATGCTTTCACTTGATTGGTTTTCCTCCTAGTCATCCCAAAGCAAAGCAAGGATCAAGAAATTTCCCTAAGAAGCACACTGCTTCACCAGTTGAGCCCTCTCCTTCTGCTAACCAGGTTAGTGCGACAGGCATCGTAGAAGAGGAGAATGGATCAGCAATTACTTTATCTGAGGCCCAATTCAAGCAGTTTTTAGCTACTCTCCAACAAGCCTAAAAGCCTAATCCAAATACTGACTCGAGTTCCAAAGCAAATGCAGTAATGCAGCCAGGTTTGTCTAGAGTTGCTTCCCGCAATTGGATTATTGATAGCGGGGCGACAAATCATATTACTTCGTGCTCTAAATTGTTGAATAAAAATAAAAATACGCCTTACAGCCTGTTTTGCTCCCTAGAGGAGAAAAAGTGCATATTGAAGCCACAGGTTCTTTGCCTCTGAGTACGCATATTATCTACATGATGTACTGTTTGTGCCAAAGTTTAAAGTTGATTTAATGTCGGTTAGCCGTTTGACAAGAGGTCTGAATTGTTCAGTGACATTCTATCCTTATTGGTGTGTTTTGCAGGATCTGGCTACGAAGAGGACGATTGGTTTGGGTAAAGAATGTGATGGGCTATACTATTTGGTGGCACTAGCGACAGCGCAAACCAAACCTTCCAGTACCAGCCCTTCCAGATAATCTTGCAACCTTGCCATTTCCTCTACCGATCTTTGGCATAATCGCTTGGGTCATGTTTCTTCTCCATGTTTAAGTCACATAGCAAAGCATTTTCTGCATTTTTCCATTCAACCAATTAATAATTACCATGTATGTCCCTTGGATAAACAGAGTCGATTACCATTTAGTTCTAGTTCTATTTCTTCTACAAGACCATTTGAAATGATTCATTGTGATATTTGGGGTTGTTATCGACATCCTTCTCTTTCTGGTGCCTTTTATTTTCTTACTATTGTGGATGATTTCACCCGATTTACTTGGATTTTCTTGATGAGGCACAAAGATGAAACATAACCACTTTTGAAGCGTTTTTTTGCTCACATTCTCACTTAATTTGACTATCGCATTAAAACTTTCCGAAGTGACAATGGTAGTGAATTTATTTCACTTCGCTCTTTCTTTCATGATAATGGCGTTGGCTTCCAACATTCTTGTGTTTACACACCTCAACAAAATGGGGTTGTGGAGCGCAAGCATCGCCATATTATCTAGGTGGCTCGTGCCTTCAAATTTCAGGCTCATCTTCCTCCACAATTTTGGGGGGAGTGTGTTCTCACAGCCGTCCATATAATCAATCGGTTGCCCCACTACTAGAAAAACATGATTTAAGGACACTGAAACCGTGTCCTTAAATACATACAAGGACTCTTTAACTAATGAATACTAATCTTTTGATTGGATATCAACCATGAGTAAATATTTAGTATTTGAGATAAACTACACTAACACACTAGTTATTTACATCACCTGCAATTCCCCAAAAAACAAAATTCATGCAAGCTAGGTGAGTTCCTGTAGAAAAGAAAAAGAAACAAGCAACTTTCTATCATTGCCAATTTTTTTATAAACATCATTCAAGCATGAGGCATATAAGTAATCTAATTAAAATTGAAATAACAAATAGAGGAAGATCCATAAGGCTTTAATGAATACACTAGTACACACTAAGAAGAAGAAGTGAAGAAAAATATTTACCTGTTCCCCCACCTAGCATGCAGCTCTAGAATTATGCTCTCTTCATGAGTTATCTACCCCTTCTTAAGGTCTGGCCTCAGATAATTCACCCACCTCAGTCTGCATTTCGTTACATGAGTTGGCTACCAATAGATGAATTTTTGCAATAAAGAATCAAAAGAAAGCGACAGACCTGCAATGCTCGTGTGGATCTCCTAATAAGTATCCAATGCCTGCAGAAAATCTGATTAATACCACCTAAATTACAACAGTTAGTTTAGCAAATAAAAATGCAAGCATTAATTGATTCAAAATAAAATGAAAATAAATTGCAACGATTGACTTATGGCAACAGAGACAATGAGAGATCCTGCAAGTATGAAGGGGTGTCTTCTTCCCATTTTCAAAGAGCAGTTGTCACTCCAAATACCACCGCAGGGCTGAACCTTAAGAAAACAATAAATTTAACAAATTAAGATAGAAGAGGTACAAGTACAATTGATAAATATCAATAGCAACATCAAAATAGACCCAAGTCCAGATAAAAAGAACACAAGACATTAGTATGCAGTGCGGACATTAAAAATTGTATGAATGACAATCACAGCATATAGATGAATAACTAGAGTCATCACGTTATGCAGTAAATCCACTGATATTAACACAAAAGAGGTGGTGGATTACAGCAGAGGCTGCATAATCTCTCCTTATTCTTTTTATACATCCACAAGTTCTAGCATTGCATTAGCAAACCAATAGGAAGAAAAGAGAAACAAAAGAAGTCATTATAAACCAGACTACATATAACCAAAATAAAGCAAGATCCTCTATCAATACAATATTCACTGTGCCACTCAACCAATCCTATCTAATTTTTCTGAAGCAGATTGCAGTTTCTATAATTTCAAGTAAAATTGAATTTAGAAAAACGAGAGTTCATGAAGTCAAATTCTCAAACTCAAATCGTTTGCTCACCAATTACTCAATTGCAAACCCTAAAATCACTTCAAATCCAAACCGACCTACAAATTGAGTACAGAACTTTCTAATTCAAGCCTTCAATTCAGAAAACAATGTTTATATGAGATAGAACTTTCTAACCTTTTCAGTCAAAATAATGTCACTTCCTAGCTTTAGACATGTCTCAGAATTTCCAGCCCTCTCCTTCCCTTGCAAGAAGATTGAACTGGAACCTCCCATCACCTTGCAATCATATCTGCAATCATATAATACAGTCAGAAAGACAATCTCAAAAACAAAGATTTAACAAATATATTCAACTCTGAACCTACTAACAAAAACACTAATATCATTCTGCAAAGCTAATCTAAAAGCACTAATTTATATCAGTCTGCAAGGTAAGAAATGCATGATATCATTGCCATATGCCAATCATTTGGCAGCTGAAATCAAGCTTCTAATCAGATTTGACAACTACAATTTGTCTCACAGTCAAAGCACTGAAATGTCAATAGATATATTTATTACAACATGGATATTACACTAAAAAAAAAGAACTAGACTAAAAAGCAACCTAGTAAGCATTCGCAACTAATCAAAACCAGCAGTACACAAAACTGAGCTCATTGACCTTATTACTAACCATTGAGATAGTATTACTATCCATATTTAGAATTGAACAGCTTAGAGTTTCAATAATTTATTTCTTCGCAATAATTTTTTACCATCAGATCAAAGGAAAACTAAAAGGTAGAAATGTACCTTAACCACTTCCCGATGAATTGCTTTACTATTCCTTCCTCACTTTTGAGCATTAAACATCTTAATGGCACTGCATCATGGAGAGCTCAGTAAGAACCACAACACCTGAAGCTCCATTGATATTGGACTTTGACCCTGGTAGAGCTAGTAGCCCCTCTTCCATGGATTCTCTGTGCATCAGAAGAAGATGAGTAAGAAGAGTGGGAGTGCAATATTGTTTCATAACGAGAAAAACAAGGATGTGGATAGCAGAGTAGAGTAGCATGCACGTACTGTGGTCAAGACCTTTTTAATTAGTTATGAATAGTCAGAAACTGAAAACTCACATGGTTAATTAGGCATAAGCAATTCACTAAAATTGGAGTAACAGAAATCAGTGCAAAGATTAATATAGGGAGTACAACTAAAATTGATAAGGTGAAAGTAACTATAAGCAATGAGAGAAGCACTTCCACAATATTCTACTTCATGCAAGCAGTTGATAGGAAAGAGGAGAACCTGATGCATATTCCTCATCTGTAACTTGATCTGAGCTAGTTGCAGAACCAAATGGAAGTTCTTTTCACCATGTAGTTCCTATTTGATCTGAACTATGTAATGTCAAGATAGAGAACAAAAGAAATTTTGAGTTTTACTGAAGACTTATTGCCTTGGTATTATCATTTTGTCTCTCTTCTCCTCCCTTTCTTCTCTACTTCTCCAGGTTTTCTCAAACTACAGCAGCTATTAACACACTCTGTTTTCTCCATTTATTCAATTTCTTAAAACTTCTATGTTACTAATCCCGCCATAACCATATGATACCTGTTGCTTTGTTGTACATAATACAATCATGTGTGAAAGAAGATCCAAATTAGCTAGCATATGATTAAATATAGTATTATTTCTTTCCAGCCAAATAACCCATACAAAGGACAAGTCGCAAACTGAAAGAGAAGAACTCCAAGAAAGGTCCCTACCACTCTAAACACATCAATCAACAAACCCAAATTTTCCTAATGAAATTACAAATTTCAATAACTATCAGCTTATCTCCTTGTGAGGATAAACAACTGTAAATCCTCTTTGAGTCATATCAAAAGTACAAACAGGTAAAGTTTATACTTTTATTAGTTGACAGTCTTCCAAATCCAATCAGTTACTTATCCTTCAAGAATGTGGCAATACTTATACATCCAAAGCCATTGTTGTGCTAGAACTAGAAAGTTTATTAAGATTATCTAAGAAAATATGAAATTCATCATTGTAGATAATATCCATATCATACTATGAACCTGTTTGTTTAGAGACTAGATCTATAGTCTCCATATAAGGCTATTTACTTACCCTCCAGTAGTCACGGCAGAAGGGTGTGCCCAGTGACATCATTCCTCTTGACGGAATCAAAATTCAAAACTCAGCCTGGTAATATTACTGGTAGATCTGCACAATTACTAGTATTGTTAAATGGGTGTTCTATTTTTTGAAGACCCAGTCCGATACCAACAACAAACGACTGATTAGGATCATGAGTATCAACCACTAAAAAGATAAACAACTAGCAATCAAATAACAACTACTAAACAACTGTCTAAGGTCCTGTTCTTTAATTTATGATGAAATCAATCAAAAGTAACTCAAACAGACAACTAGCAAAGCAAACTCTCTCACTCCTAGTTTTCACTTTGCCCAAGTTTTCACATCGCTAGCAAACTCAATCCTAAAGTATTATGCCTATTATGAGTATCGACCACTAAAAACATAAGATTCAAATCACAACCACTACCTGGTCAGAAATTTTAATAATCACAAAAGTCATACATCGTTTTAGTTCCAAATCAAGAAACTCAACATTATCAATTGAATACACAGAAGCAAAGTAGTACATTGACCATAGATAGAATCACCAACATCTATTGATACTCTTTTCAACACCTATTACTATTACCACCGACTTAAAGCATTCTTGTATGATTCAAGCTGAAGACTTGGTAAAACCTAAATCAATATGAGATATTATATGCAGAAGGTGCAGAAGGTCCATTTTCTTTTAGAACATAATGCCAGCTAATTATCCATTTCATGATCTATACATGACATGAAGGAGATAATGTCTACATAAAATTAACTACAGACCTTGCTAACTTGTCAGGAACTAAGGAACCACAATAATCTTTCGACGACAAAGCATCAATGTTTTACTAATTGAAATCACAAAATCATGCCTGAAACCACAAATTCAAATGAACATATTGCAACACCCTTTTTCTTCAAGTATAATCATGATTATAGTAATATTATCAAGAACCTACTAGAGAAAGTAAAAAAGTTCAAGCTTATAAGACAAACAGCAAAAACATCACTTAGCAGTACTACTTTCATGATATTGTTTTCAATTGCTCGTAAACAAAATGCAGATATATTCAGAACCCACTTAGTGCCTAAAAATCCGACACTATCCTTTGGGACTCTCAGATTCCCAACAACTGGCAAATAGAACGCATTCTCACAATTAATAATAAAGAGAGTTGAATTGAACTGAAACAGTTGGACTCATACCTCAACACCAAGCAAGGGATTTTACGCACAACCCACATACGACGACATAAAATCACCAACACCACTGCTTACAACAGCTGGAAGTCACCGAGTAACAGAACATTCAACCCAACAATAGAAAAACAGAAAGAAAAAAAAAACAAAACAAAATTGGGATCGATTAACCCCCAATTTCGATGGTGTAACCTCACCTTGTACTGAAATTCTTCCCAGAATCCGTCAACCCAGAGTATCTCTCACACCAAGTAACCTCACTCCGAGTTTAACCCACTCAAATAGTAGCCGCCTCCTCCACTGAGTCGAAACAGATAGAATCTGTTTTCAACTCCAGATTTTTTTTTTCTATTACAACTAAAAACTGGAAATATAGTGAATGGAACATCTTTTCTCTAATTGGGTAGGGTTTCAATTGAAGAGGGAAGTTGAAAATGCGGAAGGGGGGAAGTGAAATTTGGAGAGGGAAGTGAAATTTTGGGGAGGGAGCTAAAAACGCGAAGTACTGTACGTGGTGCCGCGTTTCTTTATTTCAATTAGATTTAAGTTTTGGAGCCCAATATATATTAGGACACAATATAAATGGTTTCAGGTGTCCTTAAAAACTGTCCACCCACTAAAAAAAATTTCAATTTCACGTTGTGTGTCCTTAAAAACCTTCAAGGACACTACATAAATTATGTGTCCTTGTTGGATGTCCATTTTTCTAGTAGTGCCCTCACCCATCCTTTCTTCCAAAACTCCTTTTGAGCTTGTTTACTCAAAACCACCTTCTTTTTCTCACCTTCGGGTTTTTGGTTGCTTAGCTTATGCCACTAATGTGCACCCCTCTCATAAATTTGACACCCGAGCAATTCCTTCCATTTTCATTGGTTACCCGGTGGGACAAAAAGCCTTCAAACTCTTTAACTTATCTACTACAAAAAAATTTACTAGTCGAGATGTTATATTTCATGAAGATGTGCAAATTATGTCTCTTATTATGCTCTCTTCCTCTATAACCGGAAACTGACAAAATTAAGTGCCAAGGTTATTCAACTTCCTGCTACATGAGAACATCACAAACTACTCTCTTTTGGCCATTAGTTGTGGTATGAACTAATCTCATTAAATTAAGAGATACCATAAGAAATCAAACCAAAACCACGGAAATCTAGAAAACAAAAAACTAACAAAGACAAAGCAAGAACAAAACCATATAGAAAACAAACCTCATTTTTGTCTTTGTTTCTTCTCTCTTGGTTTTAATTCGAGACACCACATAAACACATGGTCAGACTTTATATACTAAAATGAAAAACTTGGATGGGTTCCATATCTAAAAAAAACTTTTTTTTTTTAAGAATGGAGCCAGTAGGCGAAAATATATTCATCGAAAGCCAGAATAAGCCATTACATACCCTTCCGCTGACATAAACAGACAAGAAGATAGTGGTAGTACCCACAACGGTACATAGAAACATAGACCCACTCATTGTACAATTAATACGAAGACATAGCTGGAATCCCCCTTTGGTACTACGCCTGAGGCGCTAGAAGGATCTGGCCCACCCAACCTAACTCATAACCAATAAAACTAGTTGCCTAGAGACCTCAATTGGTGTACAACTAGATCCACTGAGAATTAAGTCGACAAGACCAGCCCAAATGCAACAACTAGATGCACAACAGTGCCTAGACTGTCCCTGGAAACGGAACCTTATTGTAAATAGACAAACTAAAAAACATAGGGATGGGATGAGAGAAAAACCCTAGCCCATCAAATTACTGTCCCAAGAGGCTCCAAAAAACAGGCCCACCCAATGCCCAAGGGCCGAGATTGGTCCAGACCAACTTTCATCTCCAAACGCATGCGGCAAGCATAGCAGCCCTTAGCCGCCACTGAACCCACGCCCGCTCCGGCAAGATTCCCACCGATGCGAAACTGGTACGGTCCCCACCAGGGTTCCAAGATTCCGCCGTCAAAGTCGAAACCGCCACGACACCAAGACCCAACGCTCCACGATCCAACGCCGCCCCAAAATCTAATTTGCCCCGACCCAGCGCCCTCAATCTGCAACGCCGTCGATCTGCAGACGAGATCCACCATACTGCACCGCATGCACCCCAGAGATTTCCATCGATCCAGAGCCGAGAACCACCTGCAAAACATTCTAGCAAACACCCACACCAGAGCCTCTAGAACGCTAGCATCGAGTCCCGTCGGCAGCAGATCACGCGTCATTGGTGAGACCAACGTGCCCGCCCGAATGCCATAGCTACCGCCGGATGAGAGTACGCACTCAGTTGAAGCTGCCGCCGACCTTTCTAGGTTTTCCCTGAGAGAGGAGCCCTAGTTGCTATATTCAGCTAAACAAAGCTTTTTTGGTTTCAATCATAGTTGATTTATTATAAAAAAAATTTCCATTTCTATTAAAAAATAATAATAATAAAACATATAGAGAACAAATAAAAAAAAAATTGGATAACTGTCCATCTCATATATACATCTAAATATTACGATTCATTTCCACGCATAGGATAAAGCCATGTATAACGAGAGTATTCATATGTGAAAAGAACATAATATTTGAAGCCAGTTACAGACAAGGTAGGAGACATCCATACATCATTATGAATTATAGAAAATAGAGAAGAGGCGGAAATATTTTTGGAAGGAAAAGGTAATTGACGGAACTTGCTAAGTGCGCAATTATTACAAAAGGAATTAAAAGAAAGTGTACGTGGAGCCAAGAGTAGATCCTAAACGAGCTAAAAAGGAAGAGGAGGGATGACCTAAGCGATTGTGCCAAAGAGATGAGTGAACATAGGAGAGTGCATGGGGGACTGTGAACTCGGAAGACTAGCTAAGCAGATAGAGACCATCTTTGCATGGGCCCTGAAATAACAAACGACCAGTATGTAAACAATAGATTTGATAGAAATCTAGAGCAAATAGGAAGAAAACAAGATTGTCCTTGGTGAAACGAGCAACAGAGAGAAGATTTTTACAAATTGAAGGAATGCGAAAGACATTTTGTAAAGAAAAATTGGAAGAATCTAATGACAAGGGGAGGTTACCAGTATGGGAAACGAGCATTGAGTCCCCATTACCCATATATAAATTATGAGGCCCACCATAAGATTGTGGATTGTTGACAGGCATAACTGTCATGTGATGGGTTGCACCAGTGTCCGGGCACCAATTTGGATCAGCAGCATAGTGAACTCTAGCAAAAAAGGGAGCAGTACTTGGGCCGGAAAACCTATGTGAGCATGGAGAAGAAGAGGAAGCCCAGGTAGGAGAAGAGAACAACCTAGGCACATTGTGGTGGTGCTGCATCGCGTACGGAGGTTGTACGACGGATTACAAGGGATTGTGATAGATTGCGGCGGTTGCGGGATTTAGATTTTAGGGGAAAAGGAATGATGCTGTTAAGAGAGAGGATGACACCTAAACTACTGACAGTATGTTGATCTAGCAATGGTGGGAGTTGTGGCAGCAATGGAATTTTGGAAAAGAAAGAGGCAGGAATATTGGAAAAGGAAGAAGGAGAAGGAACAGGTAAGGATCCTAGGCTGATACCATGTTCAATATGATTTTCATTGATCTGTATGTTGACAATTGTACAATTATATAGCTAAGATTTGCTCTATTGTTACAAGACGTATGTTACCGAAAGAATTCAATGCTATACATACAAATATTCAAAACTAATCTACAGTTACATAATCAGTTTTGATTGTGGAGAGGAAATCAATGTAAGAGAGTGATTTTCTCTAACAGTTTGTTCTCATGTTCTATATAAAGACAAGGAATGAGCAGTTGCATCTGTTCATTCAAATTCAAAACTTGAATCAACAGTTGTAGCTGTTGTAGAAACTGATAATGATAATGATCAGAACTAGTCGATCCAAACATAATCAAACAGGATGCAAAAAGAAATTTCAATTTAAGTCACCAGACCTCAAGGCCCAAGGTTCGTCTTTGAAATATATATATATATATATATATATATATATATTTATATTTACAATAGAGCCTTGCCTCCACCCAATGGTCCTTGCCTCTCTCTTTGTCCATTTATCATGTGTTCCAAGGAACACTTATAAGACATGTTGCTTAAATCATTTCTTAGATGTGGAAGAGACTCTCACATGCTCTAACAAAAGTAGAGTATGAGCTTTTCATTGTGGTTTTATAAACACAAGTCTGTTTTCAGGTGTCGAATACTCGATCATCTTCTCCTTATTACCAATCACATGAACAATATGAAAAGTTGATGATTGTAGCTCCCCATTTAGGAGGCGAAAACCCCCTAAAGCCCCTTGAAATTACTCCTTGATAGGGCTTCCACCAGTGGAGGACCACTTTCCAACGCTTGAATCACCTCCAAATCGAAATCCATCTCAATCAAATTATGCCAATTTTCAGTATTCACAGAAACCTCTGATGCGGGAACATATTCAGTCATCCACACATCTTCACTAGTCTGTCTTCCCACATTAACTTCCTGTCTGATTTTCTAGTCTACCACAAGTAACCATCTGAGAACTAGTGCTTGCATTCAGGTCTCCATCATGAGCAGGCTCATCGATACCGGCAATTTTCACTTCTAGCTGGGATGTCCAGTGGTATTTCTCTAACAGACCCTATAGCCTCATGCTCCATGTTAGAACGTGAAACATGGACACTCATCTCTTCAACCTCTCTTTCTCTCTTTTCCTCATCTACTTGTGCGATTTCATCTAGCTTCTTTGTCATCTCTCATCAAGTCATCCTTTCCCTCAACTGTTACATCCTGTTTCATTTGGTGGTGATCAGATGCAGCAGATCCTCCAGCGAGTGGCTGGCGATGCTTCTCGAGCTTGTCAATGAGGGCCCATTGAACAAAAAGACGATGGTGGTTTGAGATCTGTCAATTGGAGTTGGGGCACAAAAGTGGGAACTAAGGGTGACTGAAAGAATGGAATTGAATGATTATTCATGTGATATTGTGGTTCAAAGGAAGAAAACTCTGGTTAACCATGGATTGAAAGTGTGGGTATATGAGTTGGTTGGTAAATGTATGAGTTTGGTTGAGGAAAGGGAATTGAGGTGGGAATGTGTAGTCATTGATAACCATTGTAGTTGGTCCTTGATGTCTATGATAGAGGTTCAGAAAGATAAGTGAAAATAGAACCCAAAAAGCTGGTTTTTCTTACTAGGTGATATTCGTCTTAGGATTCCAGTAGTATAAGTGCCCTATAGTACCATCAATCACCCCTTCCATGATGGTGGGAGGGAGGGATCATCTGGAGAAAACCACACCTCACCGGTATTGGATTGAGGGATCTGATACCAAGTGTTAGGATCCTCAGGATCCAAGCTATGAAATGACATGGTTGCAAAATTAAAGAAAGGAACAACACAAAGAAAACTAAGTAAAGTATTGATTCAATATTATTCAACGACCTATTACAAGTGCCTATCGACTATTTAAGTTGAAAAAGTATCTAGAAGTCTCTCAATAACCCAAATAGACCCTATACAATAATGATAGTCCACAAAATATAAAACTATGTATATAGAATATTCTATCATTAATGATCCTAAGAAATAGTTTCCAAGTGCAATTTGTAGGGATAAAGCAAATAACCACGTAAAAAGGTGTTACACAGGAATATACGTCCTAAACCCTAACAGCATCAGTAGTGGAGACCCAAATTTGGGTCCAAAACTAAAATTTGAGTCTAAAACCAAAGGAATTAGGTTGTAGTGGGTCGGAAAAAAAACGAACTCAAATCTGCCTGAGACCCATTTGTTGGATCAGATTTGGTCCAAGGAAGAACCTAAATAATAAGTTTGGACTCAAAAAAAACAAAGTGAACCCCATACCAATTTATATTTTGTTTTGAATTGTATGGCCAAAATTCATTACTTAGTAGAATTAAACGGTCAAAAAGATGAGTTTAAAATATAAGTCTAAAAATAAGCCTTGCACCACTGCAGCACCCTGTAAAAGTAAGTCTCTTTGTACAATATTTAGATTGACTCAAGTGACTATTCCAGCCAATTTAGACCCAAATTTGAGTCTAAAAAGTGAGTCATCACTACTGCTGATGCTCTTAGGGGATTAGCAAATTTCACGCCTTTTCCTCATCCTTGTGGTTTTAAAATTTCTAGGAAAGAGAGTTTCTTACTCATTGAGGTGTGTGTAGATATATAGTGGTGATAATATCAGTTCTTCGTGATACTCCTACACCTTGAAGATTTGTTAAAAGGTCGACTACTACAAGCTACTGATCAAAACTCTCCTATTTCCTTTAAATACCAGTTCGCTTCAAGGATGTCCGCAGAGAGGCATATATTCTGAGCAAATTAGTGCAAACGAAGTTGGGGTTCGATCGCCCACAGGTACCAAGAGTGGAGGGCAGGCTTCCGGTCATACTACTTCTCTTCAAGCAATATCGCTTTTATGATGATACGGAAAATTTTACCTCTGATCCACCAGTGCAAGTAGCTCGAAGAAATATTTTGTTCCGTCCTGATGAATTAACAGGAACATTGATGACTTGGGAACTTCTGGAACTAGGTGGCCGCGCGACAAGACGAACGACCAACTATTATTCAGGAAATAGCTCAGGTTGCTGAAGCGGTTGTACGTCCCTAAGTTGCCTATTACTGTGGCTCCATATGACATAGTGTGCTCATTGGGAAGTTGACTATCAGGATGTCATTGATCGGGAGTGAACTCATCAATATACTTCCTCCCCCTCCTACAAGTGAATCCATCTAAACATATGGAGATTATCTTCCACCTAGTAAAAATGAATTCATGAGAAAATGCTAACATAATCTTATTCCCAACCACGGAGCTAGGATTTTAAAATGGGTGGGCTAAAAAAAAAAAAAAACTTTTAAAAGTTTACTAATGCTTTCAAGTTATTTTTTTTCTTAAGTTTTACAAGTAATATGTTTTATTCTTTTCTTAAATTAAACCGCATTATATATTAAATACACATTAAATAATCAAATAGCTAAATGACCCAAAAAATCAACATTATAACGTGTGATAGAAATTCGATAACAAAAGTTTAAGACAAAAAAACACACCTACTCAAATTGTACCCTGAGCCCTTGAATAGAAGCAAAAATCTTTGATTATTGAATATGTATTATAATTCTCAGTTGGCTCTTTTTTAGACCTAATTTACAACAAAAAAAAACACAAATTTTTTATGCGACTATGCCTCTTAAAGCATAATACAAAGTAAAATAAAATAAAATACTTCAAGCAAATAAATAACATATCTATACTATTATTAAGAGAATAGACTTTATTAGCCAAAATTGAAAATTTTGACAGATTTAATTCTGAAAGATTAAAAAAAATTTGAGAATAAATTAAATCAGAAGGATAAATAAGACAATTATAAAATAAATTTTTATTAAGAAAATTAAAAATAAATGATTCCACAACCCCCACTGTTCTCTCCCACTATTTGAGTATTTTCTCTCTGTAATAACTACCAATGAATCTACTTCTTCTGCAATAACTACCAATATTTAAAAAAAAAAACCAAAATTTTTTCGTACACATGCAAAGCATGTGATTGCAGACTAGTGTATGGCTAAAACAAGAAAAGAAATAACATATGTGTTGTAGGAGAATAGAATTGTGTGTTATCATTGATAATAGGAGCCCTTTAAATAGGGAGTTACAAGGTACCCAAAAAAGTAATAGAATCTGATTACAATTGAATACCTAGAACACATTCCTATTACAACTCTAAACCCTAGTTTGTAGAGGCACACATTATGTCGATATCCTTCAACACTCCCCCTTGTGCCGCTCAAACTTGATTATGACTCTTTAATTGTTATTGCCTCGTTAAAAACCTTGTCAGGTAACAAAAACCCTGTGGGACAAAAATAACCCTGGTCGAAGGACAAAAAGAGCACAACACGTCCTTCACTCTTCGAGATCGAACATGTAGACATCATGCCTCCCCCTGATGTCAATATCTCCCTCTGATTGCTACAATCATGGGAGTTCGGATAACTTTCTCAATTGATGCTCTTCACATGTTTCTCGAAGGTGGATTTTGGTAACGACTTAGTAAATAAGTCCGCGACATTATCCTCTGATCGGATTTGGTTCACTTCAGTATTTAGAAATGCTTGTTGTCATTTTGATGGAGGGGAGGAGGAGCACGGAAGGTGGCATTCTGCCTTGTGGGGTCCGATCCCACACTTCCGTCATCTCTTTTCTCTGTAGGGATAGAATAAGCCCATATCAATCGTACCTCTCAAATATCGAAAGATTGTTTTTATACCAATCTAATGGCGTTGCGTTGGCGCGGGGCTATGTCTAGCCAACAAGTTCATAATAATTGAGGTGTCCGGTCTTGTATTGTGCTAAGTACAATGATGCGCCTATTGTACATAAGTAAGCACTTCTGCTATTAACACGTCTTCGTCATCATCCCTGGGACGAAACGGATCCCTTTTAGGGCCAAGACTACGGACGACCATGGTGCATCTTTGACTTTATCAAAAATATCTCTTGACACGGTATACAAATTCTGAATTTAGACAAAACCGTGTTCTCCCAAGGTCATTCCTCTCAAACTAGGATTTCAGGTGTTCAGCGGTTTCCCTTAACTCTCAAGGGTTCCAATTATGTTTATCAACATAAACCACGACAATTGCAAATCCGGAACTTGTCATGGAAACGCGTGGGCATAGTTCATCATATCCCTTCCCAATCAAGTAGTCATTTTAGTGAGCATTTCAACCTCGTTGCAAATGCGCTCCGTGGTCTAGAGCCACTTGACTTGGGTAAATAAAGTCCACAAGAACCTTCATTATATTCCGTATCTAGATCCCCATAGAGATACGTAGTGACCACATTCGTAAGCTGCATGTTCAGTTATTTGGAAACTACCAAACTGACAAGGTAGTGGAGTGCAATGACATCCATTACGAGAGAATATGTCTTCTCGTAGTCGATTCCAGGGCGTTGTGAGAAATCTTGCGCCATAAGGCGAGATTACCATCTCTTTTTCTCATCACGCTAACTAACGAAGACCTATTAATGTCAATAGGTTTTATGTTAAGAGGTGTTGGCATCTCAGGCCCGAAATCATTCCTCTTCGTTAGTGAATCCAATTCAACCTGGATCGCATCTTTCCATTTAAGCCAATTTTCTCTACGTTGGCATTCTTCAACGGAGTAAGGTTCGATGTCATTGGTCTCAATAATTCCACGTCCTCATGTACACTAGTGTAGTTCGTAGAGATCTCTATATTCTTAGGAATTGGTTCTAACATTGAGGCGTCCCCCAACGATGTCTCTTGGACATAACCACAATCCAAAATATTCTCATGAGACGGATTATGAGTATCAATGATCAATGGATCAAGTTGTGCCAAACTCGCTCTCTTCTTAGGGCGAGAATCCATCGAACCTATGGGTCTCCTACTCTCTCTAGCGGAACACATGGCCTATGACGCCATTATGCCACCTTTGTGGCATCACCATACTACCATCCATGGTAGTGGTGTAGTACCCATCTTCTCTGGGTGGCACCATGTCCTCTTGTGGGGACATCAATCCTTGCAGGCATGTTTGCAGCAGGTATATGCGATCTCGTCACTTTTAGGGGATCAAGATGAGACATGGTGGGGACAGACCACGACAATTCCTGTCGTTCCTGTTGAACATTGACATTCTAATCTCCCCCTAACGACGAGAAGACTGTCTCATCAAAGTGACAATTCTCAAATCCAGCGAAATAGAGATCGCCTGTCAAGGGTTCTACACAGCGGACTTATAGTTGGAGACTCATGTCCAACAAATATATATATGCATTCGTTGCAATGACTCATGTTGATGCGCTGTGGCGACGCAATTGGCACATGAAACGCACACTCAAATATGCATAAATACGAGATATTAAACTCGAACCCAGTCACTAGCTGTAACGCAAATAGAAGTTGAGTGGCTGCTATGAGTCATAGACAAATTAGCATAGCTGCATGCGTTATTGCATAACCCAAACGGAAATATTGGTGCGCATTACCAATGTCCGGGCTACCATCGTAGTCGTTTAATGGTGGCTTTTCCGCGAAACCAATTGGGTGTGTACATGGGAATATGATACTTGATATCAATACCCAATGATATGCAATAGTCATCAAAAATTTTGGATATAAACTCTCTAGCATTATCAAGGCAAATTGACTGAATGGGATGATCTGGGTAGTGAGCCCGTAGCCATATGTTATGTACTAGGAGTGTAGTATAAGCAGCATTACGAGTGGATAATGGCACAACACGTGACTAGCGTGTTTGCGTATCAACCAACACCATAAAACATCTATATGGTCCGCAAGTTGGTTGATCAAATCCATAGAATTCCCTTAGATTCTTTGTAAGAATGGAATTATTTCCTCAATCTCCTTTGCATAGGATGGTCTCAATCCTAAATAACAGGATTTACAGAACGAAACATGGGCTTTATAATCAACCACTGAAGGTTTTGGTTAAGCCATAATGTCACAATAGACTTGAGAAGTAGAGAAAGGATTTTATGGCGTCAATGCCATTTATTTTCCGCAGGGGGTAGGCGGCGCTGGCCATGTGTGGCCTGTCTTTGCACAATCATGGCGCCATGAGGCACATGTGCAGCTCCTCGAACCAATTCTTGGTTCTTACTTTTCTTCGTTCTGAAAATGGATGTCCGTGTAAAGTCTTTAATACACGGATCATCATGTCAAAGCCTATATGTGCCAAAATCCCATAAGTCGTCTCTCATGACATAGTTGGATTCAATAACTCAAATAGTGGTTGCATACAACCCACTAGAGCGACACATAAGTTTCTCTAATACTCGTTTATGTCCGTAGTCATTAGAGGTGATGCAAAGGAACTCTGTCCATTCTCATAATGTGTTTCCACATGAAAACCATTGGCTCTTATATAATAAAGTTTGAATTAAGGTATGTCCAAGACATTAAGTAAAAGAATTGACACTTTATTAATAGCCAATGATTACATCAAAGTTTCCAAAGTCTAATCCAAAATAAAATCAAAGTAAGACACATTGTAGTCACTCTATCCGTTTGGTAACTCCAATCAAATATGACCAGGAAAGTAGAGAGAGATGTTGGTGGAGCGAGGCTCTCTTCAGTACCAATAATCTCAATGACTTTCCTAGACATCACATTTTATTGGGTCCGCCACATAAGAAAGAGTTTAACACAATTGTCATTTATTGACTAAGGCAAATTGCCATTACAAAAGTTCTTGGAAAAATAAAAAGGACTAATCTAATCAAAGTCTGTTGCATCCATGTGCACTTCATCTTCAGCTTTGAAGTCCTCTATGGTGAGATTGACATCTCTACCATCTTCTTCTTCTTCTGCAAGGTACACTTCTTGCTCTCTCAGGTCCCTATATGCCCTGTATCTTGCAGCTAGTTCCTCGCTTGCCTTGCATTGCTTGAACCAATGCTCAATTGATCCACATCGATGACACTCATCATTGTAGTTGCCTCCCTTTAATTGAGGTGCACGTTGTGCACGTTGCAGGCGTTCCCTAGGAGGGTTGGTGCCACCACCACGACCCATTGAGCCACCATTACGGCTAGGGATACCACGACCCCCTCTCCCACGTGTGGCATTACCACCACGTGTATCCGCACCAAACTTGCGGTTTCCTTCCTGGTTAGGGCGGTTATATTGATAAGCTAATGAAACCTCGTGATCCGTCTAAGATTGACTTCGGTACGGTATTGCTTTGATACCACAATGGCTGAAACAGGGAAGGTGGAGAGAGTTTTCTCAATTAGCTCTTGCTCTGTGACAGGTTGTCCACAAAACCTCAACATGGACTGTATGCGAAGAGCTTCTGAATTATATTCAGCAACAGACTTGAAGTCAGCAAAGCGCAGATTGTTCCATTGAACCTTCAAGTCAGGGAGGAGGGAATCTTGGACATTGCCAAAGCGCTCTTCTAGCGCTACCCATAGCTCTCTTGCATCCTTGATCGACATATACTCCAATCTGAGTGCCTTGTCCATATGGCGTCGCATCAAGATAACTGCTTGAGCATGTTTTGTAAATGTTCGGTTGAACACAAGATCCGGGTTAGGTGCCTGGATTATGGGTAATATTCCCTTGGAAGTGAGATGATTCTCAACATCAGTTACCCAACTGTGGTAATCCGAGCCTGTTGAGTCAAGCATGGGAAAGTCAAGTCTAGGTTCATTCGACATCCTGAAAATAAGAAGAGAAGATATATTAGTTTCGGAGCTAAACTTCCACGAAAACTAAAATAATAAGATTTCCGAGCTATGCTACCAAGAAATCAATTTCCAAGAATCTCTTTTGGATTAGACCAAACAATGATGTTTTAATATGGTCACAATTTGATGCTTAAGGACGCTCTTAGTCCAAGCATTGTGAACGCTCTTAGTTCACACGAACACTCTTAGTTCGTTTAATTATGAACACTCTTAGTTCATACGAACATTCTTAATTCGTTAAGCGTGAATCCCCACAATTCCGCTTTGTTAAATATCAAACTCATTTGGCAACATATATTCCAATATTTGCAGAAAATAAAAGGAATTTAAATACAAGAAAGCAGGAACCTTAATTATAAAAACTTACGTGATTGTTCTTTACTTGAGGACACTCACGTTTTTCTTCTGGGATTTCCTCTTTTTTTCTTTTTCTTTTTCTCTGGTCGGCCTGGTCCCCTCTTTTTTTTTTTTTTTTTTTTTTTCTTTAGCCGGGTCCCTTCTTTTTTTTTTTTCGGTCTTCTTATTCCTGCTTGTTTCTCCTCTGTTCTTCTTCCTCCTAGTCTGCAGGCGGACTGGGCGACTGGAAATCGGAGGGGGCACGATCGACTGGGCTGCTGCGGAGGGGGCAAGATAGACTGGGCTGCTGCTGGTGGTGCAAATCGGAGGCGGTGCTGCAGTTTCGCCGGTGGTATGGGTGCAGGGAAGCAGCGCGGCGTGCGGATTGCAGGCGTTTGGGCGCAGGGGCGCTGGGGAGGAGGCCGGCCGGGCTGGGCTGCTGGGTTTCCAGGTTCGGCCGGTGGTATGGGTGCAGATGAGGTGAAGCTGAGGCTGAGGCAGGCCGGTGAGGTGAGGTGAGGTTGAGGCAGGCCGGAATGGAGATTTTGTTTTTTTTGTTTTGGGTTGGCGGCAGAGAAGAAGTTCTAGGTTTTTTTTTTCTTTTCTGAAGCTAGAGTTAGAACTCGTGCTGATAACGTGTTGTAGGAGAATAGAATTGTGTGTTATCATTGATAATAGGAGCCCTTTAAATAGGGAGTTACAAGGTACCCAAAAAGGTAATAGAATCTGATTGCAATTGAATACCTAGAACACATTCCTATTACAACTCTAAACCCTAGTTTGTAGAGGCACACATTATGTCGATATCCTTCAACAATATGGGCTAAGTTTGAAAATTTGAGGTGGGCTAATTTTTAATATTTAATCTGTTAAACCATAATTAAGCTACAAATTTATCTTTTTTCAAAATCTAGGGTGGGCTGTAGCCTAACGGAGCCCGTGTGTAGCTACGCCTTTGCTTATTCCTGCAACTAGAACATCGATTATCTGCTATTTGTATCATGGGACTTGATAGCAGAATGTGTTAATGAACTAATTACTAGTTTGCCTTGCACACACCACTGTCGTGTAGATTGCATTGTCCAGTGGCTGAAGATGAATCACATTTTTCTCGGGTGCCGAAACACAATGCCAGCTGATGTTTACGGAGAAGGGGATGAGCTATCAAACCCCTAACAGAGGCTATTGGAAAGAGTCTTTCTAATATACCCCGCAAATTTCTATGTAGACCCAGCATATCAATTTTTGCATGAAAAGACAGTTATATCCTTGTATGAAATGACAGTAATGGTCATGGTCGATAAATAAAGATAATAACAAAATAAATCATAAAGTCTGAAACTCTTTTTTTGTATTTGTACCCAATAGTTCACTGTGTTCACGTTGTTATGTTATTTCTTTCAGCAAAACCTTAAACCGAAATTTCACTTTCCTTTATAATTGCTTCAAGGGTTTAATACACAAAATATCGACAAAGTTGTGACTGCAATTATGATTTTGGAGGCGTCAAATAAGGTTTGTTCATTTTGTTTATCATAGAACCGGAATAAATAAAAAATTTGCTGCAGTTTATCGCACTTCGATCGGTCAATAAACAGTTAAACACTGAAAATAATTAGAATATTCGGTGTGAGTTTTGCTGGGTTTAATTAATAATAAGGGTAGTATTGGAAAATTGCAGAGTGTAATTAGAAATTCTAGCATTTTGTTGGGTGTAAAAAACTTGCTGAGTTTACATAGAAATTTGCTGGGTACATTTAGAAAGGCTCAACTGTATAATACTGTTTGATCAGATGTCCTCAAAGGGACAACTGTATAATGCTGTTAATGGAGAGCAAATCCTTAACTGTATTTTATTCTAATTTTTCATTTTTCCTTTTTATCAAAGAACACTTGTGTTAATCAGTCAGTGTAAGCAGGGGGATTATCTTGATTGATTGAGTACGCTGATTTTAATTTGTATTTTCTTTTATTTTTTTAGTTTGGATAAAATCCTTCTGTTTTGCTCAAAGAAAGAGCCTTTTTCATTGTGATACACATTTGGTTTCAAAACTACTATCGACAATAAATCTTCCAGCAAGTCCAACAAATTGCCGGAGGTGGAAAATGAAGTGGGAAATTGAAAACCATATATGAGTAATTCACATCGTCTTATTACAAAAACTGATTGATTCTGCCAGCTAAATGAATTTATCTCAATCTGAAAGGTAGGCACTTCAATACAAGCACATAAAGCATGCATATATGCAGCCATCATCTGCCCAATCTGTTCTTGAGACAGAGTATCAAGGGAAATAGATACATGATAAAGAAATAAGCGAAGGACAATAGCTTAGTCCTTTTCAGAAATACATCATACAATCTCCTAGACTACAGATGTGATGTAGGACGAGAATGGGCTTGGTTTAGCTGGAAAACTGGAAAAATAAAGAAGACGCGTGGAATCAAGAAGAGTGATTGGAGAATAGGTAATTCACACATAATGAGGTTACTAGCCGCTGCAATATCCAAGAAAATTTGGTTTTGGACTTTTCGGGTTACTCGTGCAAAAAGTCAGGTCTTAATTGCGAAGCAGATTGGGATCAACTTTTGGCCAGAATATCCGTTTGAGACGCATGATATCTTTCCAAAATGGGAACGACGAGATCTTCAAGATTTAGGCCAAAATATGTCGTTTTAATGTTCTTAGGCTTGTCTGACATTTGTTTGAGGATTCTTTTTATTTTAGGTTCTTAGTTTCATTTTTAATTTGGATTCTTTACGATTTCTTGTTAGACTATAATTTAGAGTTTTGGATGCCTATATAAGCAACATTGTGCTTTGTACTAGAATCAGTTTATGATATCAAATTTTATAAAATGAGAAATTTTTCTCAAATTCTCTGTTGGACTCCAGATTTATCTTTTTATGATTTATTGCTTGTAAACCTAGGTTACTTCCGATTGCGTCAGAGCTAAACCAAGGCCATTTTCGTCCTACATCAAGATGGCTTACTATCTGTGTGTTTAATATATAAAGTAAATTGGCAAACCTCCTTGCCAAGGTGGTCTCAAGAAAACAATTCTACAACAAGTCAACAACGTCACAAGTTGAGGATATTGAGCATCTGTGCAGTGTGCACTACTGGGGACTCTTGGTAATTGGTATGATCAAGTTTTATCTCGGTGTCTCAAGTTTTCTTTACGTATTTGATTATAATTGAAGCTCATTTTTTTTCTACTTTAAATCTTTTAATTAGTCTTAGTTCCATGCAGAAGCTTCCTCCATTCATGCTCCCGTTCCTCTTTAAACTTTTTCTCCTTGGATACATTGGTTATGGTTGTTTGATTTTATCAATGTTAACCAAAATGGAGTAGGCAGGCATATCTGACTTGGAGTATTGGAAGCAGAAAGATTATCTCCTTCAAACGAGAGTAAGGAGAGTACAAACAAACACAAATATCAGTTTAACATAAGCTCTGTTCAGAATCACTTCAAGAGAAATATAGATGTTTTGATGAGGTCAGGTATTACAATATGGTTGACCAAATATATACATTGTTCCACACGTATTGTTCTTAGTTCTTGTGCTTTTTAAGATATATATATATATATATATATATATATACGGGGTGCGACGGAGCGGCGAGGGTTGCCGGAAGGACGCCAGGGGTCGGGCGGAGCAGTCTGCAGTCGGTGGAGTCGCCGGCGACGTCGTTGGAGGGCTGCCCAGAAAACCTGCAGTTGCAGGTCGGGTTGCTGCCCAGAACCTGCAACCCCGACCTCCTCTGACCTTGAACACTGCCTAGAACAGTCCAAGATGCCTCCGGCCTCCCTCCTGCAAGCCGCGCGCCGCCGCCGCCTCCGCTGCATCGCCATCCGCACTTTAGTGAAGTGCGGACGTCCGCTTCAGAACGGGCCTATATATATATATATATATATATATATTTCTGTTTTCATGAAATTCAAATACGAGAATCTGCATTATAGCAGATGGCAAACAGCACTAACATGCTCCCTCAAGTTGAAGAAGGAAAATCTAGAGAGTCAAATCCGATGATCAGCTAGGTGAAGTACATATTATTGTTGGAAGATTAATCATAAAGTACAACAAATAAACTGACAACATTTGTAACAAAATCCATGCCAGAATTGAGTTAAGTTTTAACATATTTGAATCATAAACTCTCTTACCGTCCAAGTAATATTAAACGGAATTCAAATATTATCTAAACAAATAAGAATACTCTCCTTTCAGATCAAGGTGAGTCAAACCATCTAATATCTTCAATAGCAGTACCTTGAGAACTAAAGACCTGCAGATGCCCAGGGGAAACCCTTTAATAAATCAATGGTATCATTTAGCGAATTCGGAGGAAGAGAACTTCCGCTCCTCCAAAACCTAAGAGTCATTTTTTGCAGGCCTCTTCCATATTTAAGCAAAAACTTCGCAAAAGTGATTGCATTCTCAGAGATCAAGTTACCAAGGCCGATGTCGACCACCTTTAGGTGACTAAGAAAGGGGATCAAATGTTGAGCCTGAGTGTCCCAGTATTACTCTTGAGTGCATTTGGCATTATCCAACATAATGTTATTCCACTAATCATTTTCTTCGAAAGAGAGAAAGTCAATGTCGAGGGTGTGGACTACGGGAGAGCTCTTCAACAGGCATGCTATACCCGGGATATATCTCTGCATCATTGTGTACCCAATTTTCAAGGTTTCAAGTTTGCCAAATGAGAAAGGTACACCACCAAATTCAACATAAATGTCTGATAGAATTTCGAGGTAGTCATCGAGTATCTCAAGGATTTCAGCTTGGGATGAATGGGAAAGAAGATTGATAACACTGTTGTGAAAAATATTTGTCTTTGTTATGCCGAACAGAAACGAACAACCAATGCAAGATCTTTTGGGCGTAGGAAAGCTCTGGATGGAACACTTCTCAGTAATTGGATTGCCCCAGTACAAGTATTGTAGATTCGGGGCAAAAATGTTGACCCAACCATCGATGCAATTTTCAGCACAAAACAACTCCTCCAGTCTCATTCCAGAGATGTCCATGCTATATAGATCCATTCCTAAAATGCATACATCTTTTAGGTTCGGACAGCAAATTTTGAGAGCAGTCATTCCTCTACACCACTCTACATTCAATTTTTTGAGAAAAGGGAATGAAGAACCAGAAAATAAATCCACACCCAAAGCACACAAGAACCAGTTGATAATATTGCTACAATTTCTTCGAGTTTTTCCTTGCCAGCAATTGTAAGAACTTTCTTTTTACAATCACAAAGTAATAAGCAACAAATGAGCTATTGACTTATAGGTGCTTGATTTTTCTCATCAGTTTCCATTCCAAACACCTTGGAAGGTAATATTTCCATCAATGACAATGAAGTAGTAATATGTTTCTTATTTAACCCCCTTCTTAAACATTTCATGCAAAAGTACCAAGTGGCCGGTTCCATATCAATTGAATAAGTATTATATGCCAATCCAGTAGAATCTAAGAAACTATCGAGCTTAATTTCTCTAGTTGACCTATTGCCAAACAAATTATCAATATCTCTGTTCATTTTCTCAATCCTATCATAAGTAGGCCAATTTTAGTTAATGTCTAAGATTCAGCGGTAGCTGAACCTTGATCAACGCGGGTTCGAGGGGTGAACCACTACTTGAGATATTCCTGATGCTCCCGCTATCTGTCAAATAAAATACACAGGGCGTCAGAGGGAGACCGCGGTTAGCGGTCTTCTCTTCTCCTATGCCTAAGTTAGTCAATGTATTTATGTTGACAGAATAACGCTAGGTAAGTAGTAAATGCGTAATTAATGAGGAGAGAGGAGTGGAACTTTTATAGGTGGGGAAGGGACTGATCTCTTCCTTGTTTTCCATGTGAGACTGATATGCCTCAGTTCCCAGCTTCTGATGCTTCAGCGAGGTGATCTTGGCGTGGCGAGTGGTGGCGCGGCAGTGGTGATCTTGGGATGTGCTAGGGCTCAGGTGATAACCTACTTGGCTGTGTTTCCGTAGGTCACACCCTCGATAGTAGTCGGCACCGCTGGCGGTAGTATGAGCGTGGCTCATTGTAGCTAATTATGCTTAAGCAAATGCTCATGTAAGTACAATTTTCGATCTTCTCCAACTTTACAGTACCAGAGACTATGCCTATAGAACTTAATCATACCAAACAAGAAACTCTCAAAAGCTCTTCTAACATCTTGAGGATTTATATTCAATGTAGTGAATACTTCAGCTAATGAGGTTTGAGTCCGTTCACTAAGTACAACGAATGCTTCCTTGCAAGTTGCAAAAGAGTTTAGTCTCCTTTATCTCATAATGACTGAGCTGTAAGCAGAGAATGAACCATTGCACTCTCGTTGCTTGAGATTGTGCGTCAACAAAACATATCACCATCTCATTGTCAAGCTTAAGCCCTTTTCCTAACAATAGAATCTAGCTCCTTTGCATTCCCATCACTTGGAAGTTTTGCATGAACTTTGGATTTCTATTTCCCCTATATTTTCTTTAATTAGCACCATTTCATAATTAACTAGCATTTTTTCATATTTGTCTCCGGCAGACTAATTCTCTTTACCAATATTACCATTCAAGAAGCCATTGTCAGTAATCATGGTGGAGTCAAAACAACACTTAATTACATCATATAGTAACCCTTTTGCCTTATCAAAATGACCCGAATCGCAAAACCGGCCAATACACCAGAGCAAACGCTATTTTGTAAAACTCATCTTTTATCGTTATTAGCTACTCAATGTTAGAATCATACATCACATTCACAAATTCCTTTAACTCACTCTTAACTAGTACTAAAATCTTTAACTTCGTCCCACTTGTAGGAATCTGTTTTGGAGCAGAGCTGAAGTCTCCAGGCCATATAATAAACCCAAGACTAGTACATTCGAAGTAGAGTATGAATTGTTCATTGCAGTTCTAGAATTCCAACTTCTCACAAGTTTGTTTTTAGGTGTCGAATACCCGATAAAGTTCTCTCCATTACTAATCACATTTACAATCTGAAAAAATGATGATTGTAGCTTCCTCCCCCCTCCCCCGGCCGAGGCCCCCCACCACCCCAAAAAAAAAGTGCTTTGGTAGAAATAACTTTGTTCTAGTGCTATAAATCTATCTTAGCATGAACAAATGTAAACAAAGATTTCTATGGAAATATATGTAGGAGTGCAACAGTGATCGTAATTAGCATTTAGGATTGAAACATCATGTATATCTTATGTATGCATATTGTATAATATATATATATATATATATATATGATATGTAAAGCAATATAGATGAAATTACCGTGCATCTTCAGATTTTGTATTTAGGCTTGGGATTGAAGACATATCAATTCTGTATTTGCAGAATACATGAATACCAGAATATAAACATAACAGACTTACTTGACGCACTTGAGTTTTCCATCTTGGTCTTCTCCTGATTTCACCTTCAGCATTCTCTTAGTGATAGGACTAATTAATGAGAATAAATTGTGCATCAAAAAGGACTAAAATATTTGATATATAAAGCATTGTATTGTTAGTTTCTTCCATAAAGAAACTGACAATGCATCCCAACTGCTATACGAGAAGAAACAAACAAAAAAATTAGTATCTAGAAACCAAAAAACCCTAGGAGAGTTTTTCTCAACCCTAGTTGCCTACGGCCTCCTAGCCTCCCTCAGCAATCTTTTGCTTACTCCTCTTCTTGCCTACTTCCTCTTTGCCTATGGCCTCCATTGATGAGGTAATAGCGAGCTTTGTTGCCTCGCTTGCTCTTGCTGAAGGGGGTCGTGCCCCTGATCTGGGGAAGATCGGCGGAGGTCTTGTGCCCAGTTCTCCCAATCTTTTCTCATTGAAAAGTCTTTGACCCGAAAACCTGTCGATCCAAAGGCATTCATGTCTGACTTCAATTGAACTTGGATGGTGGATAAGGAGTTTAGGGTTCAGGAATAGGCTGGGGATCTATTCTTGTTCTCATTTGCTTTTGCACGTGATCGTAACAAAGTTCTTCCGCCGGGGGAGGGGGGGTCTGGTGCTTTGATTGAGCCCCTGTCTGTTTTGAAGAATATGATGGCATTAAGCCATTGCAGGAGATTCAGTTTAAGCATCTTCGGATCTAGACTAGGGTTTTTGGCATACCACATTTGTATGAAGAACCCGAGAACCTCACGTTGATTGGCAATCTTTTGGCTGGTTTCTTGGACTACAACAAGAAGGAGTTTAAGAAGGGGGTGATTAGGGTTTTGATCATCCATGACATATCTAAACCGATCCAACTTGAAAGAAAAGTCTTCCTAGATACTGGGGTTGAACCTGCGTTGCAATTCCAGTTCGAGCACCTGCGAGGGAGATGCTCTCAATGTAGTTTGGTCAAGCATGTCGGGCTTGCTTGTGAGGAGCCAACTGCAGTAAACCCTACTCCTAGGGTTTTTCACTTTCCAGGAGCTTCGACCTCAGGTAGGTTCTTTGCTTTTTCTACAAAGAACAAGGGAAATATTTTATTTACTTCCCCGACCATCCCAAAGAAGAAGCGGCTTGTCTTTCGTCGAGTGGAGCGTCTAAGCTCGGATCCTCCTTCTCCCACATATCTGGTTCCAACAACAGTCAGTCCTGCCTCTACGGGTATTAATTTGGAGCACAGGTTGGATAATAATGGAGCCCTAGGTGAGAAACCTGCTATGTATGTTTCTTGTGATCTTGTTGTTCCTATAGGTATGCAAAAGAATCAGAATAATAATTTGCCTTCCAAGAAACGGGAGCGTAGCGGTGATAGCCATCCTTGGGTGGCAAGATTTGTACACTGCAGGTGGAGGCACTTGACCTCATTGGGGAGGATAGCGATCTTACTTTGGTCACTCTGAAAAAGAAGTCTGGTAGGCCTCTTGGAAGCTAGAACAAAACTCAGCGTGCCAACAAGAAGCTTGATGGTGCTCCTCTGAAGATCACTTATCCTACTAGCACTGGAACAGTTCCCAGCCCTAGAGACAAGGGCAGAGGAAAACTTTAGTCTTTCCATATTTCTTTGCCTATTGCTAGAAGTTGAATCTTCTACTACTTGCATCTTAGTTTCTCTAGTTGTCCACCAATTAAGGTTTCTAGGCAACTAGGTTACTACTTCATGGGAAGTTGGTAGGGAGAATTTTCTTTCTTGTGGTTAGGCTCAATAAGTGAGCGAATGTGTTAACAGTGAGGGTCACCTGTTCTTTCTCTGGTAGCTTATACCATTTATGATTTTGGTGTAAGATAGTATTGGATGTACGTGCCTTCTGGCCATGGATAAATGAATGAAGTTATCTATTTTTCTCAAAAAATCATAGTCACTACACCAAAAATCGCATCAGACAACGGCAGAAAACCGATGTGGGATTTGGAGTCCCACCGTTGTAGAGTGAGCCGTTGTCTGATGAAAAATCAGACAACGGTGGAACACAGTTGTGTGATAAACATACAGACAACAGGTTTGTGTTATAACTGTTGTGTGATAGCTCGGCAGATGCGAAGCGCAGCTACGCAGCAGTTGAGGCGCTGTCTTCAGACAACAGTGCCAGCTTTAAGCTGTTGTATGTTAAGCATATCAGACAACATTTTTTTATTTTGTCTGTTGTCTGATTGATCTTCAAACTTCAGTTCTTGGACTATATCTGTTGTGTGATTAACTTTAGGACAACAGAGTTCAATTGGTTCTATTGTGTGATTAACATTTAGGACAACAGAGTTTAATTAGTTCTGTTGTGTGATTAGCTTTTAAGACAATAGAGTTCAATTAATTCTGTTGTCTGAGTATAAATCAAAAGACACTGATTCGTTAAAAACCGATGTGTGATATATTGATTAAAATGTGTTTTTCTCCCATTTTTGGCCATTCAGACAACAGGCAGTGATCATTATATCTAATCTGTTGTGTGATCATTTGAACATCCCATTCCTGAATTATTATGCATTCATTTGGTCTATTTACGAAATGAACAGTACTCTATCAAATACAAACATTGCAAACCATCAAATGATTCATATAACCATTACTTTAAACTTCAAAAGCAAAAGGGATGCATTTCTCAATCATTGAAACCAACATTTTACACAAGAAAAACATTCTAGTGCATGCCCATCTACTTGGGACATCACCAATTCGGCTTGTTCTCAATTTCTTTCTCTTGCGTTCCACAGGTGGTTGGCTCTGAGTAGCGCAATCTGGCTCATCATCTTCTACAGGTTCTGCTTTTGGTCCTGTATATTGCCATTGAGTACCACAACTTGGACAAACTCTCACCCTGAAATTCATCAAGCAGATTGATTAAGCACTAGGCTCTTTTGTTCTTTACTACCATATAAGTAAATCAATAGGGGAGTCAATCAGCTAATCAATATCAGTTGAGAGTTTGGCAATGTTAAGATCTATTTAAATGTGGAGTGTAAAATCTACTGCCCTATCAATATAATATACCTTTTTCTTAGCAAACAGTTTTCCTAGGCAGTACTGATGAATTCGAACCGAACAACCCTCTTTCTGGCATAACACTGCCTGTTAGACATAATACACCACCAAATTGTCATATACGACAACATCAGCAAACTATTGGCAAGTTGCACTAGTAATAATTATCCTGGAATTAAAATGATTAGGAAGGAAGAAAGAAGCATAAGAGCAAGGCTATAACTTGAATTATTTAATTTCGAGCAGTAGAAAATCACAAATTATGAATTGAACAATTGTGAGACAAAGCAAGAGACAACCTTCACGCCAGTTTCGTTGCACACTTCGCATGAAGGAACATCATTATTGCGAAACCAACTTCGCAGATCAAGGAAGGATCTGACACCAAGTTTAACATGACCCTCAGCAGTGAAGGACAGCCATTTATCCCGTACAAATTCATCAAGAGTTTTTTCCTTCTGGGACATTGAAAAGTTCTTCAATGCAGTAGGGATAGGAAGTGAACCTCCTTGTGATTGTGATGATGTACCACTGTTAACCTAAAGAAAGACCACCAGAGTTATCAAGCATGCATGTACAAGATTAATAACCTTTGCGTATTAAATAGTGCATCCCTTTGATTTTACTCTGATTCCTTAGTCTCAAATTCAGGTTTATTTTTGGCCTTTCTTTAGTTCTGCAGCCTCATTAATCTTAGAGAGTGGCACATTATATTAATCTTAGTTCGGATGAACAAGACCTTTTTACATTATATTTGGGTTACGAGTCTACTAGTCCTCAATCAAAGACACAGTTGTTGGGTTGTGTGCTGCCTTTTGTTTGGTCTCATATGTTATATACATGTCAGACACCATATTATATCTAATCACTCAGGCTAACTTGATCAGAGTAATTAGCTAAGGAGGCCAAATCAACCCTTTTTTCTTTTGGAATGAGGGAGACCACATCTGACACCCGTACAAGTTTGCAGTTGAGCAGAAGGTGGATATATACCTAGAGTTCTAGCGTTCAGTTTCTATCAAGAGCTTTTTATAAATATCTAAACCACCAATAATCCACTTTGAGAACTTCCTTATTGGATAAGTCCCAGCTCAACTAACTACAGTCATCTTAAATGTACTTCTCCTATTTTGTGTTTGTAAAACTGGAAAATAGGTAGCCAAGCAGGCAAATAATTTCCTATCTATTTCGTCCTCAGTTTTTTGAAAAAACCAGACCTACTTTATCAACTTAAGTTTGTATACAAAAGTTAATGCAATGCAAAGACAAAGCTTGCTGGAAATTAGAGTTAGTGAGCAAAAATTTTCACACCTGATTCTCTAATCATAGATTAAGAGCGTCACTGCTACATATGGTTCCTTGAGCAGCTTCTTGCACTATTGCTTCTATCTGATAATATCAAAGAATAGACCAGAAAATATAAATGAATAAACAAATATCAAAACAAAACACAACAAAAACATTAAGCCACATACAATTTCAAAAAAAGAAAAAAAAAATACTGATTAAGCCCTATAATTAAACTTGAAATGATCAAAATACACATCACAATTGCACAATTGCATATGATTACACACCCCACACATACAAAGATAAAACTGAAGACATTATACTAAGATAACTTTGTGTCTGGAGGGAGTGATTATAGCAGAAACCCAATTCCAACCAACTGCAACGGTCTATGAGAGAAGTGTATGGACATTCTAATCACTGGTATCCTTTTCGTTTAACTTTTGGCTTCAAAACTTCTTTGTAAAGCATGAGCTGGAGGAATAGGTATATATCTTGCTTCAGAAACACAGGTGAAGAATCTTTATAAATTCAACTAATTCACCATTTGTCCAAAGTATCTTACATGACCTTTTGGAGGATAAAGATTTCTCTATAGGTGACACACAAACTGACAAATACAGTGGATTGGCTTGGGAAAATACTTAGAATCAAACACACAAAATGGAAGGTATAAGAAAATCAAGAAGAAAGAATCAAAGGGGAGTCTATAGGTAGGCATATCAAATGCATCAACGGATGACTCAATAATAACACAGCCAAGGCACGAGAGTTAGCAATAACGAAAAGCAAGAAAGCAAGGCTGCAGTCAGTCTCAGCTCAGGACCTCTAAAATGCTCACTGAATTGCAAGTCTAGTCTTTTGAGAAAGTTCTCAGATTCTGGTTCATCATAAACTGATAAAATAAAGTGAACATAAATCACTTTGTATTAAATAACCTTTCATTTGTGCAAGAAGCAGAATCAACAGCCACAAAGTACTTTCTTAACAGTCTATGCATTAAAAGTTCGTCTGCAAATTTCTTAAGGCAATTTATCAAAATTTCAGTAGTGAATAGTTACATGGAAGAAATGTAAAAAAAAAAACTAAAACTAAGGAGTAAACAAAATACTTAGGATGGAGGTAACCAGAACTTGTCAAAAGTTATAAAGTATAAGATCAAAATACGTCGCAGCAAATACACTAATGGAAGAGAAACAATATTATATGTTATTGCTGATTGAAATGACTATACAAAGGAGAGAACATGATACCAACAACGTGACAAAGTGATCAAACGCACCTGGACATCACCATACTTGTAAAGATATTGTAAAGCAATGAAGCCCATAATTAGAAGCTGAATGATTTAGAGAAAACACCTCCAACGCATTATTTAACCAGCCAAACAATACCTATTATTAAAATAGGGGGGCAGCACCGTCCATTTTGAATATAAAGAGAAAAACGACTGCCGCACGACAGTACTCAACGCAATTATCTTGAATTTACTAAATAGTTCAGTGGAAAAGGACCTTTGAAATGAAACTCATATGTATAAGACAACTTTCCTGAAAGCAATAATCACTTCATTTCTATTCTAGCCTTGTAAGTTAAGGATAAACTTCACATTACTCAAACAGAAAACAAGAGTGAAAAAGCTAATTAATATATAATTCAACATTCTGAACCTTATTACTACTAAATGTACTTGGGAACTGTAAAACTGATAATCTTACAAAGACATAATATGTATACAATTGTAACTGTACATGCAGAAAACTACCGTATGTCTGGAAGCATAGCTGTGACATATCCTCAGAGAGAAAACATAAACTTGAAAGCACAAATTAAGAGTTGAAATTTTATGAATGTTACCTCAAGCAATGCACAGAGAACCCGGTGCCACAGATTAGTAGGCTGTAAGAAACATAAGGAAGCAACAAAGTCTTCGGAAACATAGGTTCCACCAGCATCCATATACGTGCATTCACAAGAAATAGACTTCCAAAAGCTGACAGACTCTTTCTCACTGCATCCACTTGTAACCAAAGCAATCAATTTCCCAAGAACCGAAAGAAGAAATTGGGTATTCTCCATTACTAAACTTGAGTCCACCATGCTCAAAGATACACAGCATCTTAAAAGCAAGGTTAGTTCATCAACATCGACCGCCATATCTTTGTCAGAGTCAGTGTGCTTGTGAGCTCTATTTGCAGAGGCATAAGATAAAGCAGAGAGTAGGAATTTAAGCAGCTTATCTAGCTCTTTGAACAAACAATGAATGAGACATTGTAGATGTTCCAATTTCAGTTCATTGCCAAAATAATTACAACTGCCTTCAGTGTTAGACCAATCAATTGGTTCCTATAAAGACAGTGGAACCACTAATGCGTATATTCTTTTCAAAATCGGCACATTTAGACCCTGAAGGTAACACAATCAAATTAAAATTACAAGTGGAACAGCTTAATGAAAACCTACTTTTAATGCATACAAAGATAGTAACTCACAAAGTAGAACAGCTTCAATAGAGCAAAATATCAATGTTCTGCAGTTCCATATGACATTGTTTATATGATTAATAGAAGTTCAGTAACTATCAAGTGTCAAAACTACCTTGGACAGTACTCGGCTGCCAACTTCTCCACTTTCAGTTTCAAATATATCCGTTTCCTGCACCAGTTTGCTTGCCATCCTACATATACATAAAACTCATTTCAATAACAGAAGCTTCATATCAAATAAGGGTTCTCTACATGTCCCATATAAATCAAACTAACCAGAATCACTTAACCATTCTGATTCCACACTGAATTACAATGAAGAACATCACTTCTAATCACAAATGAAAAACCCAAAACTAAATTGAAAACCCCATTAAGACCCAGAAATGTACCAAACGATGACGAACGACTGCTAGAGATGTTGAGCCTCGGCGACGACCCGATCAAACTGGGCCTCGCTGCAGAAGAGCGCGACCTCCACTGAAACCGGAGAATCATCGAGCTCTCGTAACAATCCTTCTAGGCTCAAAGCCCTGATTTCCGTAATCGGCCCCCAGCTTCTTAACGCTGTTAATGAACCCCATCCACGCTGCCAATTCGGGGTCGTTTCCTCACTACCTCCGCCACCCGCCGACCATTACAGGACAGAGGATTTGCCAATATCCACCTCTCTCTTCCATCAAATGAAACTCAAAACACTTCCAAACTTCAATTCAACTCTTAACACTAAGAAAAGATTAGGGCTTTAGGTGATTAGAGAGACGGGAGGAGCTCTCTCTCCCTCTTTTGGTCTGAACTCGTCGTAATGACATTGACGAAGAAGAAGGTGGTGCAAACGGCGATAGATAGGACAGCCGGTTATAACCTTGACGCCGTTGGGCGAGAGTTTGGAGTTAGACGATGGCCCGGTAACGATGAGGGAGTGGTTCGAAACTGAAGGAAACTGGGACAAAGGGGAAATTAGGGTTTGGAGATGGGAATGGAGGTAATCTTTGATTGGATTTATGTGAATTGAAACGAAAATGAAAGCTAAAAAGGTAAGACGAAGACGAAGACGTCTGGATTTTTGGTAATTGGAGATTTCAAACTGATACAATTGGGGAAAGGCTGTTTGAGGAAATGGTTCTGAGCCTTTGAGCCAAGTGCTGAAAATGACCCAATATTTCGTCTAAGATAGATCGAAATAGCTCTTTTTTCTTTTGTTTTTATGAATCAGACAACAGAAAGACAAGTTATGTTGTCTGATTATGTAAAAATTAAACTTAAATTGAGATTTCAAAGAGGGAAAGTTCCCGCTATATGCTTTGATTGCATGTAGGGTGGTGCTAGGTTTAGTTATTACTCATTCACACAACACAAATAAGTAATTTGGTTGTGGGAGCATGCAATCACTAGATATATCTTAATAAAAAATATGTAGGTTTTAAGGGGGAATAAGTGCCATTTTGGATCAAATCTACACACATCCAAACATTCCCAATATATCTACGTTTATCACACAACAGAAACTAAAAAAAACAGTTGTATGATATTTTGCAAACTACACTCATACAACAGATATAACTATACTGTTGTACGATGTAGTACCAATTTGGAGCCAAATTTGAGTCGATCTAGGAGGGAAATCTGCCGCTATTTTTTTTATGATTCACACAACAGATTATTCTTGTAACCGTTGTGCAATGGCCTTCTAAACAAAAACTTCAGAATTTTAACCACCTTATACAACGTAAGTTTACTAAACATGTTGTCTGATTCACTTTTCTTCATCACACAACACTTTTTTTTTTTTTTTTTGTGCAAAAAGTGTTGTCTGTTAACGTTTTTGGTGTAGTGAGTTGATATATTATAAAAAAAATTTCCATTTCTATTTAAAAAAAAATAAATAAAAAATATAGAGAACAAAAAAAAATATTTGGATAACTGTCCATCTCATATACATTTAAATATTACGATTCATTTCCACTATACATACAAACAGTGAAGGCTTTACCTGGAATAAAACTTGAATGATATTATGATGGGTAGAAGACAGAGGATAGAGAAAGCTACAGATCAAATATACTGCAAAGAACCTGCAATCATAACATACATTCACATAATGAACATAATATTCAAAGTGTCTAGATCCCTACTACTGCAAATGACAAAAGCATATCTCAGCAGAAAATTGACAACTCATGTAGTACAGATCCCTACTACTGCAAATGAATTCCCAAATGAACTTAATCTTCAATTCCCAGAAGCACAACTAAGAACCAAAAAATAAAAAGGATTGTTCCCAAAAATCTCATGATTTGAAACAAGGTCTATCATCTGATTTGACAACTCTACTGCAAGCCTCATAACTCCAAGGTTCTTTAAGTAATAACACAACCATACTATACTCAAATACAAACAAAAAAGGACAACAGAAACGGGGAAAGATAATTAAGGTCACCTCAAAGAGAGGTGATGCAGATAATAAAAACTCAACTAAGCCCTTCTTATTAGGCAGTATGAAAAAAATGGTCATTTTCAAGTTACATGAAGTACACTAGCATATATATTTTCAAAGATTGAAACATGGAGTTAAATACTAAGAAAAATGGCTAAATACAAATTACTACCCTATGATTTAGCTCTAAAATCAATTCAGTCCCTGAACTTCTAATTTCATCAAAAGCACTCCTGCACTTTCAATTTTGATCTAATAGGTCCAATTTGTTAGTTTTCCAACAATTGAATTATTTAACTTGTTAATGTGGCTCATATATGAACTATGTTTTATGATGTGGTGTCGAGGTGGTCTGCATAGTCAATTTAGAAGTGAGTCCTACTATTAAAAATAAATAGTTTTTCAACAAATAATCCAACTATAACTTGAACCCATAACAGAATATTAACGAATTGGACCTATTAGATCAAAATTGAAAGTGTAGGGGTGTTTTTGAGGAAATTAGAAGTCCAGAGACTGAATTGATTTTGGACCTAAACTACAGGGTACTAACTAGTATTTAGCCCTAAGAAAAAACTGTGAACATCAGTTCAAAAATGGAACTAGAGCTAACATCAAAACTAAAAAAGATCAAGAAACTACCTTCCGAATCTAAAGACAATTCATCCCGTAAAATAGTTTCTTGCCAGTTCCACCTAAGAAAAGAAAAGGCCACTATTTGCTATACATTGTAAGATACAAACTGTGACTGAGTTTGGCAAAAACTGTGTTCATTTGCCTACTTATGCTGCGATCTCTATTACTGAAGACACAGGTTAGCTTATAAACTGTGAAATTTTTTTTTTATAGTTAGCTTAATTCTTGTATGATTTCATTCAAAGGTGGGGGGAGGAGAAGATCTTATAGTTGGTTCCAACCTAAGCAACAAAAGAAAAAAGAGAAAACTGAAATAAAAATAACAGACCCTGAGTAAAGGTATCCCTGCTAGCAAGCAATGAAAAAAAATTGCTATCTCATATGACAGTATGCTACAGGTAAAATCGAGGGGTTATGTCATTCTGCATCGAGAGTTATGTCAAGGTGATCCTCTCTCACCCTATTTGTTTCTCATTGAAGATAAATGCTTTTCAGCTTTGTTGCAACAAAAACATGCGTTAGGTATACTGCCAAGAATTGAGGTTTGTGGTCAGCTTATTAACTTGGACAAGAGCTCAGTGGCATTTAGTAAGAACGTTTCGGTGGATACAGAGGAGGAATTGTCTACTCTCATGGGTGTACAGGTGATTGAGGTCCATGAAAAATACCTAGGTCTTCCAACTTATGTGGAGCATAAGAAGACGTCTACAATTAAGTATATTAAGGACAAACTGGCACAGAAGCTGTCTTTTTGGCAAGGGAAAATGTTAAGTGGTGCCGGAAAAGGTATTCATGTTTGACTAGTGGCTTCGGCGTTACCTACTTATGGAATGAGTGTTTTTCAGTTGACAATTTTTTTATTGTGATGATCTGGAGCAAATGTGTGCTAGGTTTTGGTGGGAAGGTACACTTGTTAAAAGGAAGATCCATTGGAAGAATAGGAATGTATCGTGTAATCCGAAAGAAGAAGGTGGGTTGGGGTTCCGTAGCCTTTCCAATTTTAATGCTATAATGTTAGCAAAGCAGGCATGATGTGTGCTACTCAATCCTTCATCCCTTGTTGCTCGCTTGCATAAGGCGAAGTACTTTCTGGAGGTCTCTTTTTGGAATGCTACACCTCATGTTTCCCCATCTTATTCGTGGAGAAGCATTTTTTTCTACTAGAGATCGAGTTATTAAAGGGAAGTTGCTGCTGGCAGGTAAGAGATGGTAGGAATATTGAGATCTTCTTAGATAATTGGATTTCGGCGCTGCCAACTGGAAAGCCTACAACGACGGCTTTAGAGGAGGTTAGTATGATGAGTGACTTAATTTTGGACACATGGAGTTGGGATGTGTCTAGGGTTCAGCGTTTGTTTCTAGTGGTAGAAGCGGAGATGATTACTAGCTAGTATACCATTATGCAGAAGAACTGTAGCAGACCGTTTGATTTGGAAATTGACGAAGGATGGTAAGTTTTCTGTAAAAACAGCTTATCATTTTGCTTTGGCTAATTCCTCAAGTTACATGCCCCTTGTGTCTTTTGTGGGATGTGTTTTCTAGAAGAAACTGTGGAAGGTGGTTATTCCAAATAAGGCAAAGATCCATTTTAGAGGGTGTGTCTAGATATTATGCCTTCACTTGTGAAGCTTGAGTCAAGAAGGGTGCAATTGGAGTCCACTTTGTGTGTGTTGTGTGAGAAGCATAGTAAGTCCACTCTACATCTTAGCAAAGATTTCCCATTTACTTAATCGGTGGTAAAGGCTAATGCCATTTTAAAACAAGTTTGTTATGCTCCTCAAGTTGTACGTAGTGGTCTGCTTATGTGGTTGAGTTCATGTGCAAAGGAAATATCTTTGATTAATTTTGGTAACCTTCTTTTTCTTCTCTTTGGCATTTGGAACGAGAGGAATGAGCGGGTTTGGAATCAAAAGAACGGGGATTCTTGTGATGTAACTCTTAGTTCTATGTCAAGGTTACAAGAATTTAGGTTTCACAATTTGAAAGAAGGAAGAAATACAGCTCGAAGGGGAAGGGTAGCTCACTGGACAGCCCCACCTGCAGGGTTATTGAAGAATCAATGTCGATGGTTCTTTCAATCATGTTACCAAGAAGGGGGGAACATGATTTGCGATTCAAAATGAGTGTGGTGCCATGTTGGTAGGGGGTGCTTGTCTTCTTAGTGGATTGCTTTCATTGGAACTTGCAGAGCTTGTGGCTTGCAAAAGAGCAGTAGACTTTACAATGGAGCACGACCTTCAATATTGGAAACAAATGCTTTGGAAGTTCAACGTCAGTTGAATGCTCCTTCATATGGTAATACTTCTACTCTAGGAAGGTTATACGACGACCTGGGCTTACTTTTGGAGTCTCCATCATTCTTGAGAGTGTCTTATGTGTAGAATATTTTGTAAATATTTACTTTCCTTGCAGGTGTAGATTGCATTTTCTGTATAATTGTAGGAGATGTTTTCCTATTAGGACTATTCTTGTATCTCTTTATAAACCTCCTATTTTGGAGATGAATAATATAATTTTGAAGCACTGCAAACCCTTATTTTCTACTTGGTATCAGAGCATACCTGAACCTTGAAATTCGAAACAATCCTTGAATCATCACCAATCTATCCATCATCACAAGCCGCCTACATCACCACCTCTTAATTGCATACCCTTGCTTGTTTGACTTAGTTTGTTTGTTTGACTTAGTCTAGCATACAAAGCCTTGAATCCTATTCATTCACGTGCAGTTTTTGTGTTGCTTTCTGAAGCTACACCAAGTTTCATATTACTGCTGCAATTTACTCCTGCTTAATGGAAGACGACGCTGCCACCCTTGCACTCCACAACATGGCTCCAATCATCAACCATTATCATACCACCGCTCAAGATAACTCGGTTTTTCCCACTGGCGTTGCCTTGAATGAAACCAACTACACCATATGGGCACCACTTATGAAGATGAGGATTGGAGCACGGGAAAAGGTCGGCTACCTCACTGGAACCAGAGTTGCACCAGACAATGAGAACTCCGCTGAATTTGAAGTTTGGGTCACAGACAATGAAAAAGTGAAGAATTGGATCATTGATTCCATGGAGCCATCACTCATGAATCTATATATCCGACTTTTAACAACCAAAGAAGTTTGGGAGGCTGTTGAGAAGACCTTTTACAGTGGTTCGGACGAAACTAGGATTTTTGAAATAAACAGGAAGTGCTTCGGAACGAAACAGAATGGTCGAACTTTTCCTACCTACTACAATGAATTAGTGGGAATGTTTCAGGAGATTGATCAGCGTATGGACTCTCAAAATAACACAGTGGCTACAGTTGTTCAAGAAACTACTGCCATGGCATAGATGCCAGTTTACGTGTTTCTTAGTGGACTCGATTCAGAGTATGATCAAGTCCGTGGTGAGATCATGCGCAAACACCAGAAATTCGACTTGGAGCAAAGCATTGCCTATATTCGAAAGGTGCATTCTGATAGGCAGGCAATGGGACATGCCTCTGAATCTTCTGTCATGGCTGTCCAATGCAAATAGGGTCCTCCCCTAGGCTTCTCAACTACTCCACAATACCGGCCTCCGGGTAAAACAAATCCATATGCAAATACAAAGTATCTGATATGTGGAGATTTGGGTCATAGCAAGCAACAATGCTTTGAAGTAATTGGCTGCCTGGATTGGTGGGATTTCACCAAGAAACCGCGGAAGAACCTTGGAAAAGCTGTCGTAGCTACTACAGAGGAAGAGCAACCATCTAATGCATCCGCTAATATAGCACAGTCAGGTATGAAGGGTAAGGTATCTATGAATAGTTCTTGGATAATTGATATAGGTGCATCTGACCATATGACCAATGATCCTAGCCTCTTGAAAACGTTGGAACCTTCCTCTCAAAATATTGTTTCTAATGCTAATGGTACTCCAACTCCGGTTACCGGAGAAGGCTTGGTTATTCTATCTGACACATTAACCCTTGATTTTGTATTGGTTGGTCCTTCATTGGCATATAATCTCCTCTCTGTTGGCCAAATTATTCTAGCACTAGCATGTATTGTGACTTTTTATCCATCTTTCTGTGTGTTTCAGGACATTCTGACTCAGAGGATTCTTAGTTATGGTGTTAGAAGGGGGGAAACTCTACTACTTGGATCTGACAGAAAGTGGAGAGCACCAGTTGTTGGGACAAGTGAATCAGATCAATAGAGTAGAGAATGCTAAGGCAATAATGTGGCTGTGGCATAGTTGTTTGGGTCATCTATCATTTAGTTATCTTAAGAAATTGCAACCTCATTTGTTTTCAGTTGTTAGTGATTCAGATTTTCATTGTGATGTATGCGAACTGACTAAGAGTCATCGAATTTCATATTCACCTAGTTTCAATAAAAGTTCCATTCCGTTCATGAAAATTCATTTTGATGTCTGAGATCCTGCCAAGATTCCTTCTCTTTCTGGAGCTCGATATTATGTAACTTTTATTGATGATTGTACTCGTATGACTTGGGTGTCTCTACTGAAGAACAAGAGTGATGTATGTTCCATGTTCAAGGATTTTCACAAGATGGTGTCTACACAGTACCAACAGGCTATTCGAGTTTTCCAATCTGACAATGGAGGGGAATATGTTAATGGTCCTATGCAGAAGTTTATGCATTCTCATGGAATTTGACATCACCTCGAATTCGTATACACCTCGACAGAATGGACTGGTAGAAAGGAAGAATCGACAATTACTTGAAGTTCTTCGTGCTTCTTTGTTTGGCATACATGTACCTCGTGAATATTGGGGAGAAGCTGTGAAGTCCGCTGCCTACCTCGTTAATCATACTCCTTCTTGGGTGATTGAATTTCAAAATCCTCAGCAGCAACTTCAAAAACTTCTCTCACTTCCATCGTTACCAAACCTTGAGCCTCGCATGTTTGGATGCATAGCCTTTGTTCATATTCCCAAGCCTCAACGCAACAAGCTTGATCCCCGTGCCCGTAAGTGTATATTTGTTGGTTATGCTGAATTCCAAAAAGGTTATCGGTGTTATGATTCTCTTACTGGCACTATACATGTCTCTCTTGGTGTTGCGTTTCGAGAATCTAAGCCTTATTATTTAGGGGGAGTTTGGAAGTCTTCCCTTTAGGGGGAGAGAGATTGTGAAGGGAATTCTACAGAGTTATTTGCATTTGAAGACTTAGAAGCTTTGGAGTCAAGATTTGGCGTTGGGAATTCTCCCATACCAGTTGAAAACGAAAACGTTGACGTTGGGGCAGTAGGAAAAGAAAACCCGTTTAGCGAAGGTGAATTGACTGGGCCAATTGGTGGACCCGTAGGGTCCTTAACCTTAGAAGATATATGAGAAAGATTTGGGATTCATGTTGTGGATTCGTAATGTGTTGAAAGATTTGGGTTTTAAGCTCAAGAAGCCTATGGACTTGCATTGTGATAGCACGTCTGCTATTGAAATTGCTCGTAATCCTATTCAGCATAACCTGACGAAGCATGTGGAAGTAGATCAGCATTTCATTAATAGAAAAACCTAGACAGCAAGATCATCTGTTTCCCTTTTGTGTATACAGAAGATCAATTAGCAAATGTTCTTATGAAAGGAGTGTCAAGGAAAGTGTTTGACAACTCAATTGAAAAGTTGGGCATGATTGACATCTATGCACCAACTTGAGGGGGAGTGTAGAATATTTTGTAAATATTTGATTTCTTTGTAGATGTAGATTACGTTTTCTGTATAATTGTAGGAGATGTTTTCTTATTAGGACTACTCTTGTATCTCTTTATAAACCTCCTATTTTGGAGATGAATAATATAATTTTGAAGCATTGCAAACCTTTATTTTCTACTTTATGTTGATAGGATGGGCAACACAGTGGCTCACCAGCTTGTAGCACATGCTTGCACTATTAATCAGGATATATTGTTGTAATTGCTTTTCGACTCCTATGCTTCTGTTAGCTGCAATTACAGTTGAGTTTTGTAATATGTAATGTTTCCTACTTCAATAAAGGGCTGACATTCTTCTCTCGTAAAAGGAACCCAAATTGTGGTATTTTTTTATATAGATTATTATCAATTTTATGAAAAAAAATATTACATTATCAAAACTAGAGGTGAGCAAAAAAAAAAAAAACTGATAACCTGAAATGGTCCGGGTTTTCTTCTAAAACATGAAGTTTTAGTCTGGTCTGGTTCAAATAAAGTTTTTTCGGTACAGACCGTACAGTTCTCGGTCCCACTTTTTTTATTATGCAAAACTCGAAAAGACTGCAATGTACATAATATTTAATTATTAAATAATTTTATTGTTAAGTGACATGCATTTTGTTATTGGACATGTCCACACTTTTACCCTACACTCAATCACATATGATTTTTTTATCTAGTACAATAAAGAGTTAGAGACAGTGGGGGACGCACAGCAGGATGATTTGGGGGCCACTGCCCCCAGTCAGGTTTTGACATTTGGCAACTGAGTATTTTTTATTTATTTATTTTTTCTCTTTTTCTTAGCTTAGCCCCCAGTGAGGTTTGATACATATAACATAATTATAGGGGAGTGAAATTTGCACTCCCCAAATTGAAAACCACACTCCCTTTCTTTTTTATAATATATTTATAATCAATGAAATTCCTATATTCCAGAAATGCCCTCATTGATCTCTTTCTCTCTCTTCTGGTTTGAGTTTCTCCACTGCCAATCAATTAATTTCTTCTCTTCCAAAGAAAGCTAATTTCTTCTTTTGATTAGAAGTGAAAAATTTCTCAACCCAACATATCTAGGATGCTAATCAGACCAACTAAATCAATCACCTACAGCACAGTTTCATGGGCACCTCTGAAATGGACATGAGAAAATTGAAATTCATGATGAAAGTGGAGATTAAGTTAGAAAAAAGAATGGATTCTATTTTTTTTTCTTTTGTTGAGTAAAGGTTTCTTTGAAGGAAGAAAGGCTATCAAGTTTGTTAGTGGTGTTCGTCAATTTGGTAGTGGTGGATTTGGGTTCTATTTAGAACTTTCTAGTGGCGGATTACCTATATAACTATATCTCATAGTTTGTTGACGCTGATCATTGCTTGATTCGGAACTTATCGAATCAAAGTAGCTGCAAAGATACTGATCTGCTTTGTTGAATTTGATTCAAATTCTAGGCAACTTTAGGATCTCCTTCCTATTTGCTTCTTGTACACAACAGCTTTATATGATGTACACAGGCACACAGCAGATTTATATATTTGCTTCAATTTTTGCCCCCACTTATATATATATTCCTGCGTTCGCCATTGGTTACAGACTTATCCAATTCCAGTTTTCCTCCCACATTTGTTCGTTCTAATTTTAATTACAAATAATTAATTGTTCTAAAGTTGGTAATACCGAAAACTGAAATACCGAATTTGTAATATTACAAAACCAAAAATTTTGTTTGGTAATTGGTAGCTCAATTTTGAAACCGAAAGCTTTAGTTTTGAAGTTGGTAATACCTATAACCGATTCAAACCGACCGAGTGACAGCTCTATACACAGCAGATTTATACATTTGCTTCAATTTTTTCATTTATCTGCTTTCAATTTTTGCCCCCGCTTATATATATATTCCTGCGTTTGCCATTGGTTTTCCTCCCACATTCACATCAGCCGCATTTCTCTCTCTCTCTCTCTGATACCAGACTCCCCATATCTCATTCTCTTCCTCTCTTAGTCGCCACCTCAGAACCAGCGGTAGCATCAAAGGCGGCGTCTCCTTGATGTTCCCGAGCGGCCGGGTTTAGTTTGGTTCCTATCTGCTAAAGCACATCATTTGGGCCCGGCCCATCTGTTCAGGTTCGAGCCCATGAAATTTTAAATAAAGCACGGATTGGGCTCAGCCTTGACTCAAACCCAGGATAAGATGTCCGGTTTTGATAACGTAAAGTCGTAAATCAACAATATATATATTATTAAACTGTGGGAGCTTAAGAATGGAAAGTTGAACAATATATAATACATAATTAAATACATTCAGAGTATTGACACAAATTGTAACTGGCACACCGGAAGATGCCACTTTTCGATCATGTATCTAGTCTTTCCATGCAAAATCTCTTTATGGTAACAAGTGTATAGAAAGTTATGGGGACAATGAGGCTAATCCAAAATGCTTGTGTGTTAAAGGCATGACCAACTTTGGTTTTAGCTATCAAGCTATCAATTGATTTCACATGGCTGCCACACCACCTCAGCCGAACTATCCCCTGTTCCGAATTTCATTTCTCCTCCGGCGCCTTCAGAGATCGATGTTGCTGGAGAATCTCCCACAACGCCTTCCAGGAAGCCGAAGTCGGGAGTTCATTCAGGACTTTCTTAATCATATTGATGTGATACTCAATTATATCAACAACCATGAACTTCTACGTTTGACTGAACCGGCTAGATTTCGACGTGAGGTCCTCCAAGAGCGATATGTACTCCATCATCATCACCAACACCAGTACATGGAGATTCACCATCGAAACCTTCAGGAGCTATTTATGCAGCTCCGCCGATATGTAGGAAGTTTACGAAGGTATATCCTTCACCACCCAAACCTCAGACAATATCGCCATGACCTAGATGTCCTCTACATCTTCACAACTCATTTATAAATTAGATGCCACCAATTTATCATCAACCTCCAATATCATCCCAACCACCACCAGTTGTGAAACTCATTGCAATGATGCTTGTCTATCAAACCAAATCCCCCATCAGGTAATACACCACCAAAGATAAATCCTTTTTCAGCATAAGGATATCTCCTCCACCATATATAGTATATGCATCCTCATTTAGTATCATGTTTTTTTTATTGAACAAGGTATCATCTGTTCATGTCTTTTCGATTATGTAATGTTTTCTTTAACTAGTTTCCTATTTGTAAGTGGAAGAAATTTCTTTCTGAGTTTGATTTATGGAGTACTAGTTACTTTGTACGTACTCTCAGTTATTCTGTGATAAAAAACTCTCGGCTGTTCTGCAATCAAAAAAGTATTCGCCATTTTTAATTTATGGAAAGATATGCTTGATTAAATTAAATGTGTACAATAGCATATGCATTTATCAACCATTTTTAATTTATGAAGTCCTTCCTTTGGGTAGAAAGGCACATTGAGTTCAAATGCAGTCTCAATGTGCTTTTGTGCCCAAAGGAATATAATTGATAATTTGATGATTGCATTTGAAGCTATGCATTATATTTAAATTCTTAAAGATGGAGATTTTGATGCCATGATAATAAAGTTGGATATGGCTAAGGTTTATGATAGAGTGGAACGGTGCTTTATTGAGACAATGATGCTACAGCTATAGACTTTCAGGTAGAATTAATGGGTTAGGAGGATTATGGACTGCTTATATATCTTCAGTAATTTTTTTGGTTTAATGGAATTGAAAATGGAATTGAAGTGTTGGGTTAGTTTAATCCATCAAGAGGTATCCGACAAGGCTGCCCTTTATCACCTTATCTTTTTTTGTTTGTTAAGGAAGGGTTCCCTAGTTTGTTGAGATTTGAAGAGAGATCAAGCTTTCTGTTTAGTGTTAGAATATCTCAGTTGGCAGCACCAATTTCCCATCTTTGTTGTTCTGATGACAGTTTATTCTCTTATAGCATATCATCCTTATTGGAGGAGTCAGTTGGCTGGTCAACTTCTTTTATTTGGAGATATTTGCTATGGAGAAGAGATTTAATTGTTTCAGGGCTACGGTGGAAGGCTGATGATGGTCGATCAATATGTGTTTATGCAAATGCCTGGGTTCCTATTTTACATTCTTTCAAAATCATGTCTCCTGCTCGGCTGCCAATTGCCACTATGGTGTTTGAATCATCACAAATGAGAAAATTTGAAATTATAATTTGACTAGTACTTTCTTTGGTTTACTAAAGCTGATGCTATTTTTACCATTCCATTACTTCTGCATCTAATTTCAGATAGGTTGTGTGTTGGCATTACACAAAGAATGGTATGTACGTAGTATATAGTGGTAGACCTATAAATAGACTGGATTTTGATCCTTATCCACTCCAAATCCGTGGTTATTGAACCGGTTTGGATTGACAATTTGATCCGTTGATCCGTTAATGGTCCGGATCCATTAATCCTTTTATTTAATGGATTAAACACGGATTTAGGTTGATCCAATCAGTTAATAATCCGGTCCGTTTTTATAATAATTAAATATTAATTTTGTATTAATGAAATATTATTTTCTAATTAGAAAGTTATTACTTTTAAATATAAAATAATATATATACAATATTTTATTAATTTTTCATGAAGTATCATGTATAAAATTTAATATTATTATTAAAATTAAAAAATATTCATAATTCAGTGGATACGGATTCGGATTCACTATCAACGATCCGCCAAATTGACGGATCGGGTTGGGTTGGAAATTTTTATTACTAACAGATTTAGATTTAGGTCGATCTGCTCCAAATCTGGTTCATTTACAAGTCTATGTAGTGGTTATCATGTGACACATGATTCCAAATTTGAGCCTTAAGTGGAAAAGATAGCTCGGTTATTCATCATGATCCAATTTGGAAATTGTGTGGAAATTGCAGGCTTTAGGTGCAGTGAGGATTTTCTTATGGAGGACATTCAAAGTATTCTTCCTTGCAACTATCTCTTATTTCGACAGAACCTACTTTCATCCCCATTGTACGATTGTTGCAAAATGCATCCAAAGACTATTCTCCATGCTTTGTAGACTTGTTCGAGTGCAAAATAGGTTTGGGAGCTCACTCCTTTCAAGAAGGTTGTTGGTGGTTGGAGAAATGGAACCTTCACATATTTGTTTCGGTTTGCTTCTTTGATTTTTTCTCAAAAGAATTGGCTTTTTATTTTTTTATCTCAAAACAATTGGCTTTGGTGTTGATGATTTGTAGAAGAATTTGGCATGCTACAAATGAGGAGTTATTTCACTGCAAGTATCTTAGTCCAGAATTCTTATTTTTCTCAAATTCAAACCTTGTTTGAAGAGGTGCAATTTGTTCACTGTGGGAGTGGTAAAATGTTCGGGCCCTACAATCAAGACAAATATGAAAATGATTGTGGCAGTAAGTGCGACAATCATTACAACATTAAGTATGACAATCATTGCAGCATTAAGTATGATAATCATTGCAGCTTAGAGGTGGCAAACGAGCCTGCCCGCCCGGCCCGGCCTATTTTAAGCGAGCCTAGTCGTGCTTCGTGCCGTGCTTGGGCCGGCCCATTTATTATCATGTCGGGCTCATGCCGGCCCCATTTACTTAAACATTAAGCCCGGTCCTGCCCATGGCCCGAGCCCATATCGTACCGGACCGTGCTCGTGGCGGGCCAATAAACGGGCCGTGCTTGTGCCTACCCACTATAAAGCACAATTTTAAAATCTTAATTTGAATAAATAAAAAATAATTTTATTTAACTATTTAGCAGTGTTCTAAAACTCGGCCGCCCAGGCTGCCTAGGCGCCAATGGCGGCCTTCCAACTAGATTAATGCCAAATCGGCGGAATTGGGCGGGATGCACTTGGGCAGCCTCCTAGGCGCTTAGGCAGCCGAATAGGCGCCTGGGAGGAGACGAGTAGGCGTTGGGCGGTCGAGGTGTGTATTGAAAATTGTGGAGTGGAGTTGTTTGAATCGGGCGATTTGGGAGGGGGTTCGGGAGAAGATGATTTCGGTGGCACCGAGGAGATCGACGATGGTGAGGGCTTAACAGAGGATGGTGGCGTCGCGCGTGGCCAGGTCGAGGTCCAGAAGAGGAAGGTTTTCTTATTATTTCCACTTAGCTCGGAGGAGAGGCGCTTGGTGACTGGTGAGGTTCTCAGAGTATGTTGATGATGGTAGAGGTGTTGCAGTTGAAGCCCTTGAATGCTTTGTAGACATGGATGGCTTCGCTGTTGGATAAGGTCTGGACTCTGAAGAGACTAGAGAGTCGCCATTGTTTGGCTTGTTTGCAGATCAGAAATAAAAAATCAAAGAAAAGATTTGAGTGGGTGGTCCAAACGTAAAGAAAGTATATCTCATGATGCCATGATGGAGGCACGTGGGATGAAGACCTATCCAGAAGGTGCAGGGCCATCTTCTCTGGTCTTTGTTTTTGGATAGATGGAGATTATGTACATTCTTTTAAGTCTTTTATTTTTATTTTTAAAATTTTTATAACACTATAAGTTTTGATATATTCTTAATTGTATATATAAATGCTATAAAAATAGAATAAAAATTAAAAAAAAAATACAAATCAGCCTAGGCGCTAGTCCCCTAGCCACCGCCTGACTGGCGCCTAGCGATTTTTAGATCCTTGCTATTTAGAAAATTTAAATAAATTAAGTTCTATAATGTTTTTCTCAATCTTAGCTTTTTAAGATTAGTTTTCTAATAATTTTTTGTATTCCACTACAAGAAAGGAAGAAAAAAAAAATAACTCAAAATATATTGCTTTTAGTATATTATTGTGAGATTAATCTTTATTAATATAATGAAGATTTAGTATAATATTATTTTTTCCTTCATTCTATAGTTGTATTATTATGAGATTAGTGTTTATTCATAAACATATATTTAATATTTAGAAAAAATACTTTATGTCAAAACAAGGATATAATTTTTTTTTCACTATTTTGACAACATAAAAGAAATAACATTGGTGAAATTGTCATGAGATTTTAAATAAGGAGGTATAATATTCAAATCTCATCATTGTGGTTTTTTAATATTTTTAAAAACAAAATTAAATTTTGTGTTTGAAACGGTCTGGCCCAAATATGTCGTGCTCGGGCCGTGCCGGGCCAATGGGCTAATATTCCTAGGCCCAACCCGGCCCGTTATTCTAACGTGCTCGGGTCGTGCCGGGCCACTAAAGGGCTTGGGCCGTGCCGGGCCTCTTTTAAGCGTGTCGTGCTCGTGCTTAGAGGCCCGTTTGCCACCTCTATTGTAGCCATAAGTGGTGATACTTACAGGAATAAGTATAGTATTAATCGTGACTTGCCTCCTAAGACACCGGCGACTTGCCATGCAAGTTTACTTGCAGACCAAGCCGTAACGCAAATGTAAATAGGGGGCAAGAGTCCAAGTGTGACATCTGATTCTGATCTAGTTTACTACACTTAACTAAGAAATAAAATGATTTAGACATCAGAGGGTTTTCTGTAAGTACCCCTCTCCTCAAACCAACGGTCAGAGTAAGCTCCTCAATTCGTTGTGGTTAGGTCAGCGATGAAGAGAACCTTCTGGTTCGTTGTTGACAGGTTAGTAATGAAGAGAAGTCTCTGACTCGTCATCGTCAAGTCAGCAATGAAGAGAAGCCTCTAGCTTGTCATTGATCAGTGACGAAGAGAAACCTTCGGTTTGTCGTCGTCAGGTCAATGACGAATAGAAGCCTCTCGGTTCGTTTTCGTTGAGTCAGCGATGAGTAGAAGCTTCTTAATTGTTCCTGGTCCAACTGCCACTCTAGTCTGAATTTGTTGGCGAGTCAAAATTCGATAAGGAGATTATCTTCACCAACAAGTGGAGTCTTCTATAGGGGCAGACAATCCTCTGTCCCTAATTTCCTATCTTCTCCCCTGCCTCCTAATAGATTGTTGACATTTTTTTCCAAATTATTTGAAACTCTCAAACACAGAGTCGGACCTGACATGAGGCCCATGAATCGGCCGTCTCAGGCTCAGTGTCTCGTCGGGTCTAATTTTTTTTTTAGGGGTATTTAAAAAAAAATTATTAGGTAAATAAAATGCAAGTCTTTTACTAAACAATAAAATTGGATTAGTTGGCAAGTTGCATTCTTTTTATTTTATTTTTTATGTTACTCCTATCCTAGATTCGAATCATCTTTCTGTTGTCTATTTATTTTTCTTTTTAATTTTTTTTGTAAGTATTATTTTGGCTATTTTTTTTTTCTTTTATATAATAAATGTAGGCCCATTTATATTTTTCGCCTGAATCCTCAAAATCTCAAGTCCGGATTTGCACAAACACCGTTTCCTCCCCCGTTATAGATAAAAAAATAATTATATATATATATATATTTTTTTTTTTCTTATAGATTTAATTAAGGGCTAAATACTGTTTAGTTCCTGAACTTTTGCTGAAAAAACACTTTAGTCCCTCGCCTTTTAATTTGACACATTTACTCCTTATTCTTTCAGTTTTACACCTAATAGGTCCATTCTGTTGCACTCCGTTAAATTGTGCCGTTAACTTCCTATTTTAAGGATAAAATTACTATTATAGCCCTGACTTTCTCTTTCTTTAATTTTTTTAATTGTTTTTATTCTTCTCTTTTAATTTTTTAATTGTTTTATTCTTCTCTTTTATTTTTTTAATTAATTTTATTCTTCTCTTTTATTTTTCTTCTCTTTTAAGGATAAAAATTACTATTATAGTCCCTCCCTTGTTTCTTCTGTTATGACTAATTTTATTGGGTGTTTAGGTGAGCCGGAGAAGAGATTAATTTGTTGCTTGACGCCAATAAAATTAGTCATTACTTTTAATACGACTTTTATTAATTTTTTAAATTGTTTTTATTCTTCTCTTTTATTTTTCTTCTGATTCGCATCAATAAAATTACTAATATTTTTTAGTTGTTTTTATTCTTCTCTTTTATTGGTGCCAATCAAAAGAAAAAATTAAAGGGAAGATTAAAAATAATTTAAAAAATTTGTAATTTTATTGGTGCTAATAAGAAGAAAAAATAACATAGAAGAATAAAAATAATTTAAAAAAATTAATAAAAGTCATATTAAAAGTTATGACTAATTTAATTGGCCTTAAGCAGCAAATTAATTTCTTCTGCGGCTCACCCAAACACCCCATAAAATTACTCATAATAGAAGAAACAACGAGTAAACGTGTCAAATTAAAGTGAATGATAAAAATAATTACAAAAATTAAAGAGAATAAAAATAATTACAAAAATAGTAATTTTATTGGTATGAATCAAAAGGAAAAAAATAAAAAATAAAAACAATTAAAAAAATTAAAGAAAGAGAAAGTCAGGGCTATGATAGTAATTTTATCCTTAAAATAGGAAGTTAACAGCACAATTTAACGGAATGGACCTATGGTGTGAAACTGAAAGAACAAGGAGTAAACGTGTTAAATTAAAAGACGAGGGACTGAAACGTTTTTTCAGCAAAAATTCAGGGACTAAACAATATTTAGCCTTTTAATTAAACTAGAATTGTCTTGTTAATCATCTCCCTTGTTTCTCAGCAAACTTCAACATTCATCAAATATTAATAAAAAGAATAAACCATTCATCAAATAAGGTCCTAAGATCTAAGAGATGAGATGTAGAATCAATAGTCCTCAAACCCCTCTTATCCCCCATGGTGTTGTCCAGAATCTTCTTCGTCGCCATGGTACGAGACTAGGATTTGATATCAAATCCATGATTCTCATATCGCTACTGAGCTTTGTGAGATGTGTTTCAAGATCTTGCTCTTATTAGACCTGACCTCAGATTTTTCTGTTCTTGGTACAAAGATGAACCTAGATTTTCATATAACAGATTCAGCAAAATCAAATCAACCTGACCAAACCATATAAAAAAGAATCGACCCACCTAGGAAGATTTTTCCAAACATCTTGATACACCTGACCAAAATCTTCCTAATTTTGTTTTCTCTAAATTAGCTCGATGAATTCGGCTTAGGGGAAGAAAAGATGATCCTTGATTCATTTCGTTTATTTTATTTTATTTTTCTTTTCACGTGGACTTTTGTTTGTTTGGTTAATGGAGATATAAATGATTGTAAGATGAAGTGGACTGAAATGCACAATTGATTGTAAGATGAAGTGGACTGAAATGCACAATTGTCAACAAATGAATGGAGGGACATGCAAGGAGACAGGAAATTGGGACATAAGATTTCATCCTATCTGTAGGAAACACTTTTTCCTAAAAAGTAATGGCGGGAGCTACAGTTGAAGAAATCTCCCATCTGTTACGTACTAAGGACTAGAAGTGGCTAAATCCAACCCCCAACCCCCGAATGGACCTGCGCCAAACCTAATCAGAGATCTAAACTCTAACTTACAGGACGCAAAGGCTAAGGCTACTTGAGCAACTTCGAAAGTAAAAACAGGACCGAGAGCTCCGCTGACAGCAAAAACTCGAAAGGATTTTACAACTCAACAGTGACTTGTTAGACGACGAGGCCAGTGGCCACACTCGCCAAACCAATAGAGTAACAAATGTAAGTGCCGGCTACCCCACCAACTGAGGCTTTGAAAGACCTCTCATCGAAAGGGTGGGTGACATATTGAATGGAGGACTAAATGGAGGAACCAGTACAGGCCAATCTAAGAGAGCATGCAATGAATCATAGCATGAGAAGATGGAGAAAATGATCGACAAATGCAAGGGGGCCGGTCCTTGAGAGCTCGCTGCCGAAATCACCCCTAATATTGGTAGATCCCCATTCATCAATGACATCATGAATATAGCTAGGTCTGGCATTTAAACCCGTAACCCGCAAACCCGCACTATACCCGCACGCTAAAAACCCGCACAAACCCGCACAAACCCGCACAAACCCGCACAAACCCGCCCGTTTATTAATCCGGGCTAAAAAAAGCCCGCACGCAAAAAACCCGCAAATTGAAACCCGTTAACTCAAAATCCTTCCCAAAAACTCATTTCCCATTACCCTTTTCTTTTTCTTTTTTTCAACCAAGGCATTATTATAATTTTTCTTATTCTCCATGATGATCTGACAGTTGGATCTTCGTATAATTGTGAAAAGACGATTCAAAAGGAGATCCATGAGGATTCAACCGTTGGATCGTCATATAATTTTGTGAGGATAATTCTAAAGGTGATCTGGGACGATCCAACCGTTGGATCTTCGTATAATTGTGCAAAGATGATTCAAAAGGTGATCCGTGAGGATCTGACCGTTGGATCGTAATATAATTATGTGAGGATGATTCTAAGAGAGATCTAGGACAATCCAACCGTTGGATCTTCATATAATTCTGAGAGGATAAACCTAAGGGCTATCCGTGAAGATCTGACCGTTGGATCATGGTATAAATCGGTAAAGATGATCATCTAGGTGATCCGTGAGGATCTGAACGTTGGATCGTAGTATAATTTTGAGAGGATGAACCTATGGGCGACCCGTGAGGATTTGACCGTTGGATCATTGTATAAATTGGTAAAGATGATCATCTAGGTGGTACGTAAGGATCTGACCGTTGGATCATCTTATAAATCGATATAGATGATCCTCTAGGTGATCCGACTGTTGGATCTTCGTATAATTTTGAGAGGATGAACCTAAGGGTGATCCGTGAGGATCCGACCGTTGGATCATCGTATAAATCGGTAAAGATGATCTTCCAAGTGATCTATGAAAGTCTGACCGTTGGATCGTTGTATAATTGTGATTTGTGAATTATTTTTTGTCAAAAAAGGAAAGGAAAAAAAAATCTAAAAAGATAAAAAATAAAAAAATTTCAAAATAGAAAACCAAAAAAGTTCATATAGAGAAAATGACAAATGAGGGATTATATACATAAGTCTTAATTGATTTTAAACTTTTAATTGCTTTGATAAATAGTTAAAAAAAAAATTACGGGTTTTAACGGGTTCCAATGGAAAACCCGCAAACCCGCCGGGTTTGGCCCGCAAAACCCGTTAAGATAACTGGTTCTTACTGGGTCGGCCCGTTAAGAACCCGCACCGTACCCAGCATATACCCGCACATTGCGGGGCCTAAATATAGCGAAACCACAGAAATTCCCCATCCTCATGTTACAATTATACGATGGAACCACCGACCTAGTAGATCACATCAAACAGTATAAACAACAAATGTCCATCGAAACAACCGACGAGAAGCTAATGTGCAAACTCTTCCTGTCCCGGCATCAACTTGGTTCTGAGATCTCAAGCCTCAATCAATCCCAAATTTTGACACGCTAAGCCGAGTTTTCATTTAGTAATACTTCTGTAGTTGCATGCAAAGAAAGGATATGACGACTTTGTTCAGCACCAAGCAAAATACTGGAGAAAAAATTGGATGAAATCAAAGAGGAGTTCCACAAGCTAGGCCTTCGGCAACCTGTGTGGTTCAAAATCAAAGAGGTTGTATTAACATCAAAGCAAACTGATGAAATTGCGGAAAGAGTAAAGAAGAGAAATTACCTCTACGAATTCCAATTTCACATTGATGAAATTGGGGATCTTGATTAGAGTTGATAGGCATAAACCCATAAAAAATTGAGTCACTGAAACTAGATTTTGATGAGGTCGATCTAGTTGAGCTTCTTCCAATCCGGTTTAACCATCTTGGCGGCCATCCTTGCATACATAAAAACAGAGTGAGTTAACTCGGAGCAAAGAAGTACTATGAATCTATGAAGAAATTGAAACAAAGACCCCTTGCATATCTGAAGAGTTTGAGCAAAATTTCTGCAGTTAGAAGATGTAGATTCTATAAAGAATGAAAAATGTATAAACAATGGAAAAAAGGCCGGCGGCACCTTCTTCCTCAGATTCGGCTTTTCTTTCTTCACGGTGGCCATCACTATGTCGCCGATGCAAGCCGACGACAAAGGACTGAGACGCCCCTTGATCCCCTTCACGGACAATTCATTGGATGATGGATTGATAGTTTGGGTGAGTTCAATGACAAGCGAAGAATGGAGATGCAAGTGTGGAAGCACAGAAGAGAGAGAAGAGAGCTTCTCGAAGAAAAGAGAGAGAGATAGAGATAGAGAGGAGATAGGAGATAATAAGAAAGAATATAATATAAGTTTTCAATGCCCATTATCAGATTCTAGTACATAAGGAAAAATATAAAAAATTAACTTTCCACAATTATAAGCAATCGTGGCAAAATATCATGACTACGGTGCCGGATACCATCTCACTTCACCCAAACAGTGGAAGTTCCCACCTTTGTTTTAAAGTGTGGCAAAACAAATGTTGCCTTTGCCCATTATTGTAGTAGTGTAAACTCATTTTATCACCATGAATTTTGCACTCAAAATGGTTTAGGCCAACCAACTTCTAATTTGATCACATATGCTCTTATAAGCTCCACTTTGATCGATCATAGTCACTTCTGATTTAATTCATCAAACTAGTTTTTTAATCATGCATCAGATGTTAAAATTCATCAAATATTAAAATTAAAGTCCCAGAGCAGGATTACAAGCGACGGCTATTCATAATGTTTCTAAAATTAAAGTTGAAGGTGATTCCAATATTTTGATCGACTGCATTAATAATAAGACCACAGTCCCTTGGAAGCTTCATATGCTGGTTTTTGATATCAAAATTTTGGCGTCATATTTCTCAGATGTTTGACATGAAACGAAATTTTATTGCGGAAGCTCTTACAGATTTGGGTCATAATTATGGCCTCCCTCGTACTGTCCTTCATTCTTTAATTTATTTCGATTTCCATGAGCTACGTACGTTGTTTTAGGGGGTTTTGCTTGTCACTTTCTCTTCCTCATCGGAAAGAAAAAAAGTTAAAAATTGGCTGAAGTGGACTTGCCACATCAACAATCTACGTAGTGTGAACAAAATCTCACGGAGAACAGAGGTTTAGGGTTTTGAAGAAATGGGTTAGGACTTGGGCCGCCCTCTGGTCCAATTTCACGGCCACCGCAATGGGTCCAGGCTCCCCTGTCGACTTGGACCAAGGATGGGACGACATAGAGTGGGCTATCGTCAAGCTAACCCGAATCCTCGAGGGATTGCCGGAGACGCCGTTCGACGCCGAATACCACATCTATGTCTACTCCACCGTCTACAACATGTGCGACGATCACTCCCAGCAGGTCTACGAGGCTTGTCGCGAGACCATCGAGGCCTACAACACTGAGATTGTGTTGCCTAGTTTGGCAGACAAGCACGGCGCGCTTTTGCTCCGGGAGTTGGTCAGAAGGTGGAGGAATAACAAGGCTCTGATGCGGTGGCTATGGCGTTTCTTCATTGTTCTTGATCAGTATTATGTTGAGAAAGCAAAGGTTCCTGGGATTAAGCAGGCTGGGATTATCGGGTTTCGCGACGAGGTTTATGAGAAGGTGAAGGAGAATGTTGGGGGTGCTGTGATGGGGATGATTAATGAGGAGAGGCAAGGGGGGCTGATTGACAGGGGACTGTTGAAAGATGTGGTGGAGATTTTTGTTAAAATGGGGATTTACGAAGCGGATTGTGAAGAGGAGGTGATGAGGGATAGTTGTGAGTACTATTCTCGGAGGGCGTCGAGTTGGATTGTGGAGGATTCAGGGCTGGAATATATGTTTAAGGCAGAGGAATGCTTGAGGAGGGAGAAGGAGAGAGTTTTGCATTACCTGCATTCGAGCAGTACTGAGGAGAAGTTGTTGAACAAAGTGCATTATCAGCTGGTGGTGGTTTATGCACACCAACTGCTCGATGAAAGGGATTCTGGGTGTAGTGCTTTGCTTCGAGATAATAAGGTGGAGGATCTGGCTAGGATGTATAGGCTTTACAGTAGAACACTTAAAGAGTTGGAGCTTCTTGTTAATGTGTTCAGAAAATATGTTACTGATGAAGGTAAAGCGTTTGTGCAACAAGCTGAAGAAGCTGCAAGTAACCAGCAGGCTTCAAATGCAGAGCATGGGGTGGTTCTTATCAGAAAAATAATTGAAATGTATGACAAGTATGTGGGATATGTCGATGATTGCTTCATGAAAGACGCACTTCTTCAGAAGGCTATGAGAGAGGCATTTGAGGTGTTTTGCAACATACCTGTTTGTGGGAGTCCGAGTGCTGAATTGCTTGCTGGATTCTGTGATAGTATTCTTAAGAAGGGTGGCTGTCAGCTTAGTGATGAGGCCATAGATGAAAGTTTTGAGAAGGTTGCTAAGGTGCTTGCTTATTTTAATGAGAAAGATGTTTTTGCAGAGTTCTGCAGGAAAAAACTGGCTCGCCGGTTGCTCTTTGATCGGAGTGCCAATGATGACCGTGAGAATAGTTTTCTAACAAAGCTGAAGCAGAACTGTGGTGGACAGTTCACTGCAAAGATGGAAGGAATGGTGTGTTTACTTGTTTTTTTGCTGGTTATCTTTCTGCATCTTATTTTAGTGTTCATACATGTTTGCAATTGTACTTACCTTGCAGGTCACAGATTTAACATTGGCTAAGGACACTCAGACCAACTTCAAAAATTTTCTTGACAGCAATCCAAATTTACAACCAGGGATTGATTTGACGGTCACTATTCTGACAACTGGTTACTGGCCAAGTTACAAATCATCTGATCTTAACCTTCCTGAAGAGATGGTCAAGTGTGTTGAAGTTTTCAATGAATTCTTTGACACACAAAAGAAATTGAGAAAGCTTTCATGGATTTACTCCTTGGGTACTTGCAATGTCATTGCCAAGTTTGAACCAAAAACCATGGAATTGGTTGCATCAACATATCAGGCTGCTCTCCTTCTGCTCTTCAATTATGCTGATAGATTAAGCTATTCAGAAATATTGAATCAGTTGAACCTCACCAATGAGGACTTGGTTAGATTGCTTCATTCGTTGTCATGTGCCAAGTACAAGATCCTCATTAAGGAACCAAATTCCAAGACTATCTCACCAAATGACGACTTTATGATCAACTATAAGTTCACTGATAAGATGAAAAGAATTGAGATTCCTCTCCTACCAGTTGATGAAAGGACGAAGGTGATTGAGGAAGTTGACAAAGACAGGCGATATGCCATTGACGCTGCAATTGTAAGGATTATGAAGAGTAGGAAAATTTTGGGCCATCAAGAATTAGTCATGGAGTCTGTTGAGCAGTTGCAGCGCATGTTCAAGCCGGACATTACAGCGATTAAGAAGCGTATTGAAGATCTTATCACACGTGAATACCTGGAGAGGGACGAGGAAAACCCTACCATCTTCAAGTATCTTGCATGATTGCAGTACAGCTGAAGTCTTCATCTAACTTGGGATTTATATGTTGGAAGTACAGGTAACTGGAACGTGATCTATAGTATGTGCAGGGTAGCTCGGAATACTTGGATCTTAAATCGAGTGGAGAATATTGTGCAATTTGTTATTAGAGCCCCTTTTGCGCAATTTACCCTTCTTGTCTTGAAAGAACAGGGTTTGGTGTAACACAGAACTGGGTTTTTGAAGCATTTAATGATAGTTCATTGACATATCTTTTCATGATCATTTGATTATAATCAGAGTTTAAATGAAAATGTTGGTTTCGTCAACTGTTTGTTCACACTGAGATGATTTAATGATTTCTGAGTTAACTGTTCTTTCATAAGAATGCTTTGATTGTCGGATTACATTCTGTCGTAGGGTGATGACTTATTATGACTCCTGGTTGAAGCTCCGGGTTGGATAACCAGAAGTCTTACTTCGGTACATGTACAGAGCTCTTCGTGTTGTGCAGAACTGCTAGAAATATTTACTTCCTTTCATGATCTTGCTCGTCACTGACATGGACTCTACACATAGGACAAGAACCTTGTCGCCTTAGCCATAGGTCTATGCAGGCCAAGTGAAACAAGTGCCTACAGATGGGAAGTTCTCTTGTATAGTCTCCATCCTCTAATTCCTGCAAACATAAAAAATTTGCCTCATCATTACTTGGCAAAAACTACGACTTGCTTTTGTTTTTGGTTCTCGAATCCCTTGTATACAAGTTCAGGTTGTAAGATACATTGCCTACCTGTAAGCAAATGGAGCAGCAAAACTCATCGGAAGACTCAATGATATTGCTAGAACAAAACATACTTTGAGGGAGATTTTGAATGCATTCTTGGGATAATCCCCCAACTCTAGTGATGTCATAGAGTTCAGAAATCTCTCTGTAAGTCTCCAGCGTGCTAACCTGCTCAGTAAGTTTCAGATTGTCACTTCAAATTGATATATAACAACCACTACTTGTTTCTGGTTTGCTAGGAGAGATACTTACTTGCCAATGATAGGCTTTTAGCAATGCAGAGCTCATCCACTCCGTAAACACCTTCCCATTCACCATCCCACCTAAGAGAGCAACCTATAACATATAAATTACGATTATATATCAACATCAAGATGAACCTGCTCAATATATTGGAAATTTAGAATGACTATGACAGCTACTTACCGCATTCTTTGCATGCATAGAACTTAAACCGACAATAGTGATTAGATTACAGTAGAGTAGGGTTTGGTTGAAAGTGCAAAAAGCTGTTTTTTAGAAGCCACTGCAAAGATTGCTTAAAATTCAAGATTGCTTAAAAATTGATCATATCAAACTTCAAGAGAACTTCTTCCAATACTTTCAACTAGAAGCACTAGGCAGAACTTTAAAGTGCTTCTGTAATTCAAAAGTGCTTCTCAGTTTCCACCAAATGCTGTCAAAATGTTCTCAAACACGTTTTTACATGTAATGGATTCGTGTTGATAAGGTATTACCTTAGACAATGGCTGCCCATCAACTATCAAATCCATCAATTGAATGGCAGCAATAGCCCCTGCCAAACCACCTATTCCGGCTCCACTAGAAAACCCAGTTTCTGTCGTCTGGCCTTTGATTGCTCCATGAATTGCTCCCGCCATAGCTCCTCCTAGAAAACCCACAATCTTTTAAAACAGAGGAAGACACCAAAATGGATTTGTTGGATATTACATTTTGATCACCACGAACAAGCTCCCAATTTTAGACAGAGAAAGACTTTTACTAACAACATATATATACATACCTATTGCAAGAATGCAGGTAAATGCAGAAAGAAGAACTCTCTTAGTGACTCCAATCAAAGCTCCACTTCCCAAAAATTCTAGTGTAGCCAAAACCCACAAAGAAGCAACCTCTTTAGATCTCAACGCACCCTCCAATAAGCCTGAAAACAATTCCTTGAACAAACTAGACATGATCAACTGTTGAGTAGGAACAGAGTAAGGGGTAGACTTAGTGAAGGAACCAGAAGATGAGCTTGAATATAAAGAGTGAGGAGGGCAGAATATCTAGGCATCAAGGCATTTAAAAGGAGTTGGAACAATTAAGTGCCACCAATCACATATTTTATATTATTTTACAGAAGAAGCAGTGTAGTGTCTAGGTAGTAGGAACGATCCAACACGATATGTTTTCTTTTTCATTTTCCTTTTTCCCTTTTTTGGTACAAATAAAACAATTGCTTACCAAACCTCCCACTTATTCTAATCAAAACTTCAATCAGCGGGCTTAATCTGTAACCAAAAAATCAGCGGGCTTAATCAACAGCATTGCTACTAGCATGTGTTATGGTAAAGCATAAAGTAAGTAAGAAGAACAAGGGAGGTTAGCTAGCTACCTAGCTAGTGGAATATCACAAGCACCTTTTAATTTGGGGTTCACATATGTTTCAAGATGGATGGGGTGGGGGGATGTAGGAGATGATAAGTAGGAAAAATAAACAAAATTAACAGAGTTATTTTAATTATAACAAAAATGTGCGGAGTCATGTCGAGATTAGTTTTAGGAAATGAGAGCCTATTTAATATGATGTGGTATGACAATCAATTGAATGTGAACATAACACACCGAGAATGAGTCATTATCTCTGTCCTTCCAGCTCACATAAGAAAGACCAAGGAATTAATTTCCTTTCGGCACCTAAACATGGCCTTAGAGTTATACCTGGCAGGAGTCATTATCTCTCGGTCGTTCCAGCTAGTTCTACATTGGTTAGATGCAAAACCGAGCTTGCTTCATTCAATGCGTGAGTTATTGTAAGAATAAGACCGGACCGTAGCCGCTGCAAATAGGGAAATCTTTATGGCAGTAACCCAATATAAATGAAGGCTAAACTGATCGAAGCAGGAAAGTAAGCAAAACCAGCTGCTAGGATAGAGTCTGGTGCAAGCTTCTGTGGGCTGAAATTTGAATTGGAAAAGCTGAGGCCAAGAGGTGCTATAATTGCGTATGGTAGATCTAGGATGATATTAATTTGAATGGTAGATATGGTACTATGTATGATAATTAGCTTTCTTTGATATTTCACCAGAGTGACTTGGTCTTGGGGTTTCCCATTTACAACTTGCAATGCTATCCCCAAAAAGAATCAACCCCACCAAGATTTGACAAGATATATCTCTGTGCTGTTTTTTTTTTCCTTTTTTTTAAGAGGTTTTTGAATATAAGTCTAATTTCATTCCACCATAATGGATGCAGTTCATAGGTAATTTTATGAACAATCTAGATCCATTGACTATTGTCATTACATTTTCATACCCATTTTGCCCCTCGAGTTAAATAGACAAACTATTTTAGGGAATCAGAAACTGAGAGAAATTTACTGTGTATTCTCATTGATAATAGGGGCCTCTTTATATAGAGGATTACAATGCATAGAGTTAGAATCATACAAGGAAAGAGAATCTCTAGATTCTTCTAATTGAACCCTATTACCACTAGGTCAACTAACCTAGAGTTTGGATCAAACACAAATAGAGATAGAGATATCCTTAAACACTCCCCCTTGTGTTGTCCAAATGTGGTGCTTCTCTCGTTGCCTCGTTAAAAACCTTGCCGAGTAACAAAAACCCAGTGGGACAAAAATAACCTCGGTCGAAGGGGAAAAAGAGCACAACACACCCTTCACGATTCGAGACAAACATATAGACATCTCCCCCTGATGTTTGTGCCTCCCCCTGATGACTACGATCATGGGAGTTCAGATAATTTCCGCAAGCCAATTCTTGCCACATGTTTCTCGAACGTGGATTTGGGCAATGACTTAGTAAATAAGTCTGCCGCATTGTCCTCAGATCGAACCTGGTTTACTTTGATCTTGAGGAACTTCTGTTGTTGCTGATTGTAGAAGAATTTGGGCGATATATGCTTGGTGTTGTCGCCTTTGATGTAGCCTTGCTTCATTTGTTCAATACAAGCAGCATTATCCTCATAAATGCTCGTTGGCTCATCTGTGGTAGACTTCGAACCACAATTGCTTCGAACATGCGTAACTATGGATCGAAGCCATATACATTCACGAACTGCTTCGTGAAGAGCAATAATCTCTGCATGATTCGAAGAGGTTGCGACTAAGGTCTGCTTTGTAGACCTCTAAGATATCGCGGTCTTTCCCATGGTGAAAACATAACCAGTTTGGGAGCGACCTTTGTGTGGGTCAGAGAGATACCCAGCATCAGCAAAACCTTCCAAAACACTTATATAGTTTTGGGGTGGGGAGAGGGAACGCAGTCCACCATGTGTAGCGTCCCTGGTACTTGATGGGTCCGAATCCATCTTCTCTCTGTAGGAATAGAACAAGCCCATATCAATCGTACCACTTAGGTATCGAAAGATATCTTTAACACCAGTCCAATGGCGTCGTGTTGGCGCAGAGCTATATCTAGCTAGTAAGTTCACAGAGAATGAGATATCCGGTCTTGTGCATTGTGCTAAGTACAACAATGCGCCTATTGCACTTAGATAGGGCACTTCTGCCTCTAGCACTTCTTCGTCGTCATCTTTTGGACTGAATGGATCCTTCTTTGGATCAAGACTACGGAAGACCATTAGGGTGCTTGAAGGCTTAATCTTGTCAGTGTTGAAACGCCTAAGCATCTTTTTGGTATAAGCTGATTGATGAATCAGGATACCATCTCTACGGTGCTCAAGTTCTAAACCGAGGCAAAACCGTGTTTTCCCAAGATCTTTCATCTCAAACTCGGATTTCAAGTGTTCAGCGGTTTCCTTTAACTCTTTAAGGGTGCCAATTATGTTCATGTCATCAACATAAACCGCTACTATTGCAAATCCGGAACTTGTCCTTTTTATGAACACACATGGGCATAGTTCATTGTTGACATATCCCTTTCCAATTAAGTAGTCACTTAGACAGTTATACCACATCCGTCCTGATTGTTTCAATCCATATAGTGAGCGTTTCAATCTAATCACAAAGGCGCTCCGTGGTTTAAAGCCACTAGATTTGGGTAACTGAATTCCATCTGGAATCTTCATGTATATTTCCGTATCTATATCCCCATATAGATACGCAGTAACCACATCCATAAGCTGCATGTTCAGTTTTTCAGAAACTACCAAACTGACAAGGTAGCGGAACATAATGACGTCCATTACAGGAGAATAGGTCTCCTCATAGTCGATTCCAGGGCGTTGTAAGAAACCTTGCGCCACAAGGCGAGCTTTGTATCTTACAATCTCGTTTTTCTCATTACGCTTTCTAACGAATACCCATTTGTGACCAACTGGTTTGGTGTTGGGCGGTATTGGTACAACTTTGCCAAATACCTTTATTTTCGCTAGAGAATCAAGTTCTGCCTGGATCGCATCTTTACATTTTGGCCAATCAGCTCTACGTTGGCATTCATCAATGGAGCGTGGTTCGATGTCATCGATCTCAATAATCTCACGCACCACTGAATACGTGAATACATCATCAATGATGATGGAGTTTCTTTCCCACGTCCCATGTACACTAGTGTAATTTATAGAGATCTCTACGTTCTCATGGATAGGTTCTGACATTGAGGCGTTCCCCAATGATGTCTCTTGGACATAACCGTAATTCGGAACATTCTCATGGGACGGATTTTGAGTATCGATGATCAAAGGATTTATCTGTGCCTCATTCGCTTTCTTTCTAAGGCGAGTATCCTTCGAACCAATTGGTCTACCGCGCTTCCTTGCCAGACCTGCGGCCATAGATGCCACATCATTGCCATACTGGGCAATGGCGCCATCTCCTGATGTCACAGGAGTGGCGTGATGTCCAGTATTCGGAACATCGATCCTTGCAGGCACGTTTGCAGCAGGTATGTGTGATCTCGTCACTTTGGCAACATCAGAAAACGCATCAGGTAGAGTATCTGCTACGTTCTGGAGCTCGATTATTCGTCGCACTTCAAGTTCGGACTGTACGGTACTGGGATCGAGATGAGACATAGTGGGGATAGACCACGACAATTTCTGTCGTTCCTGTTGAACATCTGTGTTCTTATCTCCCCCTAACGATGGGAAGACAGTCTCATCAAAGTTACAATCCACAAATCTAGCGGTAAAGAGATGGCGGACAATAGTTGGAGATTCATAGCCAAAATAGATGCCCATTCGTCATTGTGGACCCATCTTAGTATGCTGTGGCGGCGTAATAGGCACATTGATGGTACACCCAAAAATGCGTAAATGCGAGATATTAGGCTCGTATCCAGTCACTAGCTGTAACGCAGAGTAAGATTGGGTTGCAGTGGGTCATAGACGAATTAGCGTCGCTGCATGCAATATTGCATATCCCCAAGCAGAAACAGGGAGATTGGTGCGCATAACCAATGTCCGTGCTATCATTTGTAGTCGTTTGATAGCGGCTTCTGTAAGACCATTTTTGGTATGAACATGGGGAACTGGATGTTCTACATCAATCCCCAGTGACATGCAATAGTCATCGAACGTTTTCGATGTAAACTCCCCAGCATTATCAAGTCGAATTGACTGAATAGAATGGTCAGGGTAGTGAGCCCGTAGACGGATAATCTGGGCGAGGAGTTTAACATAAGCAGCATTTCGAGTGGACAATAGTGCGATATGTGACCAGCGTGTCGACGCATCAACCAATACCATAAAGTACTTAAAAGGTCAGCATGATGGTTGAATTGGTCCACAGATATCCCCTTGGATTCTCTGTAAGAACGGAATGAGTATTTTGGGATCCTTTGCATAGGACAGTCTCAGTCCTAATTTCCAGAAGGAATAGGCTTTGCAAAATGAGCGAGGGGCCTGAGAAGCAACCAATGAGGATTTTGGTTGGGCCTGAGCGTCTGTAGCGCTATTAGAAGTAAAGTGTGTGACTACATCTCCCATTATGGCGTTAGAGCCATGGAAATTGGATTGTGTGGCGCCATGGCCACCAGGAGGAGCAACCATGGCGTCATGCTCATGGTTGGCACCATTTATGGAGTCATCAGTAGGGACAGGGGCGGCCTTTCGGGGGCCCAAGACAGTAGCAGCGCCAGAAGCTGTAATTTTTGCAGTCTTGCTAAGTCCTAGAATCAATTTTTGATTCCTGCTTCTTCTCACTCTGAAGAAAGGATGCCCATGTGAAGTTTTAAGTATACGGAGCATCATATCACGACCAGGATGTCCTAGTCGGTCATGCCAAAGCCAATATGTGTCGGAATCCAAGAGATCTTCTCTTATGACATTATTGGATTCAATTGGTCGAATTGTAGTGACATAAAGTCCACTAGATTGACACATAAGCTTCTCTAAGATGCGCTTTCGTCCACAATCATTAGAGGTAATGCAAAAGAATTCTATTCCGTTCTCACTATGTGTTTCCGCATGGAATCCGTTGGCTCTTATATCTTTAAAGCTTAATAAGGTTCGATTTGCCTTAGGAGCGTAGAGAGCTTCAATGACTTTAATCAAGGTGCCATTGGGCAAAAGGAATTGGGTCATTCCATTTCCTTGAACTAAACTTGATGGCCCAGCCATCGTAGTCACGGAGGAATATGTAGGCAACATCTCTAAGAATAATTGCCTATGTCGTAGAATGGTGTGCGTAGTCGCACTATCTGCAAGACATTGAAGTTCATCCATTCCTAAAAGAAAAGCTCGTAATTAAAAAGGAGTCATAAAAAAAAGAACTCAACTTTTATTAATAAGCCAAACGGAATTACATCATCGTTTCTTTTAACCAAAAAAAATCTAATCCAATAAACTAGTTAATGCAAAACAATGGTAGTCGTCTAACTTCTTTCGGTAATTCCAATGTAAATGTGACCAGGTGAGTAGAGAGATGTCGGTGGAGCAAAGCTCACTTAAGTACCACTTATCTCAAAACCTTTCTAGACATCACTTTTACATTAAGTACGCCTACTTTGAAGAAAGACTAATATCATTGGCATCTACTACAAAAGTAATATGGCAATTTGCCGACATCTCTTGGAAAATAAAAAGACTCAATCAAAATTGCCAGTTTCTGGGTCTTGATCCTTGTAGTCTTCCACCCTTAGATCGAGATCTCCATCTTGATCTTCTTGTTCCATGTAATTTGCCTCCCTTGCTTCACGATACATCTTGTATGCGTTGGCAACGTTTTGGGATGCTGTACACTTCCTTGCCCAATGTCCACTTGATCTATATCGAAAACAAACATCTTTATGGTCAGGCTCCCTTGATCGAGATGCTTTTGGTGCATGAGTTGGACGACTATTACTCTTGGTGGCGTCACCACCATAGCCGGAGGCTCCGCCTCTCTCTCTCTCTTCACACGTTGACCTCTACGGTTCCGTGCACGCCTCTCTTGGCGATTTCCTTCCTCTTTAGGGCGAGAATATGGACCAGAACGTCCAGAATTGTCCCTACTCTTAGATAGGCCTCATCATATGGCCCTTGGGCCCTAAGCCCGCCCGGCCCTTCCATTAGGGCGGGCCGGCCCGACCCTTTTTTATTTAGGGTAGGGTATGGGTCACACAAATAAAGCCCGGCCCTACCCTACGGCCCGGCCCGATTGAGCCCGTAAGGGTAAGGCCCGACCCGGCCCTAAAAGCCCGGCCCTAAAATTTATATTTTATTTTTGTTATTTTCTATTACATGTGTCATATGTATAAAACTATGGAAGTGTAGAAAATTATTTCAATCTACCATATTAGGAAATGAGTCTTTTAAATTGAGCCATATTTTGAGAAGAAAAAAATAATTTTTTTTTAAAGAATTAACCGTTAATTCGGCAAAAACACCGCCGTTTTAATATAATCTTATGGGTATTTTAATATTTACCAATAATTACTGTTAACTAATTAACTGTAATAATTACAAAGCTATTATTTCAAATTGGACAATATATTCATGTAATACCAATTTTGAAATAAATCAAGTAATCAACATAACTAAAAATAATCAATTGGTCGAGTTGAAACCATTTTATCAATGTAATGTTAACTTCTTAATGAGCAAAATGGGGGACGAAATGGAATTTTTTAAAATTCACCGCTGGATGTTATTTGCATATGAATATATGTTAGTGGTAGAAATTTCAACAATTTCCGCCTTCGTTTGGACCTCGATCTACCCGGTCAACTCAATACCCTAAATAGAACATAAAACAAATATGCTCTTAACCGGTCCTTGGAAATTCACTTTTTTCAATCTTTCAGCTCCCACACCCTCATGGGTAGGGGGTCTACTTATGGATGTCAAAATTCCGCAACGGTTGTCCGCGCATGGTGCCGCTCCCCTTAGGGAAGTTTGCTTGTGCAAAGAGTTGACCGCTCCGTTAGGTGCCTTATTCACGGCGGATCAGCCTAATTTCTTTACACAATACCTATCACTATTGTATAAACATATAAGAATTTTCCGATTGATCGATTTTCATTTCAAAATTTTTGGATCGCACATAATCCTTATATGTCTTGTAATGTAGTATAACTAGTTTATTAGGCTTGTTACCCTCCATGAGCAAAATAGGGGACGAAATGGAATTTTTTAAAATGAACCGCTGGATGCTGTTTGCATATGAATATATGTTAGTGGTAGAAATTTCAACAATTTCCGCATTCGGTTGGACCTCGATCTACCCGGTCAACTCAATACCCTAAATAGAACATAAAACAAATATGCTCTTAACCGGTCCTTGGCAATTCACTTTTTTCGATCTTTCAGCTCCCACACTCTCACGGGTAGGGGGTCTACTTACGGATGTCAAAATTCCGCAACGTTTGTCCTCGCATGGTGCCGCTCCCTTTAGGGAAGTTTGCTTGTGCAAAGCGTTGACCGCTACATTGGGCGCCTTATTCATGACAGATCGGCCTAATTTTTTTACACAATACCTATCAATGTTGTATAAAATATGAGAATTTTCAGATTGGTCGATTTCCATTTCAGAATTTTTGGATCACATATAATCTTTATATACCTATTAATGTAGTATAACTCGTTTATTAGGCTTGTTATCCTCCATGAGCAAAATGGGGGACGAAATGGAATTTTTTAAAATGCACCGTTGGATGTCGTCCGTATATGAATATATGGTAGTGGTAAAAATTTCAGTGACTTCCACCTTCGGTTGGGTCTCTATCGACCCGGTCAACTCCATACCCTAAATAAAACCTAACACAAATATGCTCATAACCAAGAATTTGCAATTTTTTTTTTTGATCTATCAGCTCCCACAATCTCATGGGGAGGGGGTCTATCACCTGCTGTTAAAATAAGGGGATGTTTGTCCCCAAAAGGTGCCGCTCCCCTTACGGAAGTTTGCTTATACAAAGTGTTGACCGCTCCGTTTGGTGCCTTATTTAATGCAGATCGACATAATTTTTTTTACACAATACCTACTACTGTTGTATATGCATATGACCATTGTCAGATTGATCAATTTCCATTTCGAAATTTTTGGCCCGCCCGAATAAGCCCTAAATTTTTTTTATTTTTTCTATTTTTTAATTATGTTTCTCTTTTTTCTATAGGATGCAATTTATCTATTTCTTTGTAATTGATTTCATAAGTTTTGTTTTCTTTAATTTCTATTTTTTTTGTTACACAACAATTAATATTGAGAGATTTATATAGATAGTTAATTGAATATAACCACCTTAACTAATATTAATAAATGTTATAAGTTACAAGTGTGTGTGTGTATTAAATATGTTCAATAAAAAACAATGAGTCTTTTATTACCAATATATACCATTAAGCCATATTTTGAGAAGAAAAAAATAATGTTTTTTTTTTGTTAAACATCAGAGACTTGATACAAAGAGCTTCCGAGTTATAATCAAGCACAGACTTGAAATCACAGAAGCAGAGGCTATGCCATCGCACTTCTAAATCAGGAAGCAGGGAGTCACGAACGTTGCCAATTCACTGCTCAAGTTCTACCCATAGCTTTCTTGGGTCTTCCTCATTGAGGTATTCACTTTGGAGCGCGTCATTCATGTGCCTTGTCATGAGAATGATGACTTTTACTTGATTTGCTTCAAAAGCAGTAGCTTGCTTAATGGAGAGCACGTTCTGACTAGGCTCTTGGATGGCTTCCAGAAGTCCATCAGCCTTAAGATGTTGACACACATCTCGAACCCACCTATGGTATCCTGCGCCAGTTATCTCTAGTGGAACAAAGTTCAACTTGTTCAGGTAACTCATCCTGAAAAAACAACACAAGATTAGGGTTAGTTTCGGAGCGAAAAAAGGCTACCACAAAAAACTATTAAATTTCTGAGCGTAATCGCTTCCAAGAAAATCCGATTCCAAGAGGGGTTTTGGATTAGATCAAAACAACGATGTATGTGGTCGATCGTTTTTTTCTTAACAAACTCTAAGTTTGGAGGACTCTACAAGCTCCAAGCTTGGAGTGAGCACGAACCCCTACAGTTCAGCTTTTGGTCTCCCCTATGAAGAAGAAAGGGGGGTAGAAGAAGGGATGTTGGAAGTCCCTGAGAAAAGAAGAAGAAATTATTAAAAAAAACTTCAAAAACAGGAACTTTTAGAAAAATTTACCTTAAAAAAGTGGCCGGAAAACTTGACAGAAAAGTTGGCCGGAAAAATGTTGACCGCGCGTTGACTGGCAGTTGACCGGAGGGTTGACCGACATTGACTAAGGTGCTGACATGGCGTCCAGTTACTGACGTGGCAGATCGGTTGCTGACGCGGCAGGGCTGACTGGATGCTGACGTGGCAGGCTGGATGCTGACGTCAGAGGGCTTGCTTCTGGGCTTTGGGCTTTTGGGCTTTGGCGGATCTGCTTCTGCTTCTGGGCCTTGGGCTGAGTTTGGGCCTAGGGTTGACCGAATGGGCTTGGTTGACTGAAGTAGAGGCAGGTACTTCAGGCGGCGGTTCGGTGGTTCAGTTGCTTCAGGCGGCCGATTCGAGTGGTTCCAGGCCGGTTCCGGTGGTGATTTTTTTGGCTCCGGTGATCTGGGGTCCGGCTGCAGCTGCTGGTGAAATTTGGTAGCAGTAGGCAGGGAGGAAAGCTTCGAACAGGGCAGAGAGGATATCGGTATTTCCGGGGGCAGGTTCGGGTATTTTCAGGCCGGTTCTGGGGACAACGCCACCGGTTCTAGGCTTCTGGAGGTGAGAGCTTCAAGGTGGGAGGCGGAGGTTTCTGGGGTTTGAAGGCTACGAATATTAGGTTTCAGGGTTAGTGCTTCGTGCTGATAACGTGTTTTAGGGAATCAGAAACTAAGTGAAATTTGCTGTGTATTCTCATTGATAATAAGGGCCTCTTTATATAGAGGATTACAATGCATAGAGTTAGAATCATACAAGGAAAGAGAATCTCTAGATTCTTCTAATTGAACCCTATTACCACTAGGTCAAGTAACCTATAGTTTGGATCAAACACAAATAGAGATAGAGATATCCTTAAACAGAAACAAAATAATTTCTTTTAAGCATTGATTTATTTATTTTTTTAATTTGAATTTTGAATCCATGATGAACCTACAATAATTCAAAATATAATTAGTATTATAAAATTAGCAAATAGAGATGGGAAATCAACCTAACTGAAAGGTACAAAAAAATTCATCAAAACATTCTAGCTAAAAGCTATGTATAACCTAAGTAAGAGATAAAAATTAAAGGATTTCCTCTATTGTAGGTATACCATAAGTAAGAGATTCGTACCTAAGTAAGAGATATACATTTACGGATTAATGTTCATTTATTACTATAAATGAGATATGTACCTAAGTAAGAGATACAAATTTACAGATTAAAATTTCTTGTAATGTAGGTATAAATAATCGAGATATATACAAAGTAAGAGATATACAGATTAACTTTCTTGTATTGTAGGTATACTATAAAAAAGAGATACGTACCTAAGTAAGAGATATATGTTTATGGATTAATGTTCTTTGATTACTATAATTGAGATATGTACCTAAGTAAGAGATACAAATTTACCGATGAGTTTTCTTCTATTGTAGGTATAAATAATCAGTATGCATATGATGAGAAAAACTACCTATATATGAGGTATACTGAAATACTGAAATTTCGAGTTCTTAATACATATACTATAAAAATTGTGTAATGTTTACCTTAGAATAAGGTTCAATAGTGGTTTGTCAACCAACAATATATACACACAACACACACGCATGTTCTTTTCCAGGTTAAAGGTAAGTTAAGAAGGAAATGTAAAAAATAAAAATAAAAAATGAAGAAGATGAAGAATAGCTACCATCGATGGAATGATTTACACCAAAAGGATCACAATCGTTTAGGGCCGACAAGAAAATACTTTTACCATAGAAAGCTAAATATTGAAGAAGGAGAACCACGTTCATAAAATACTTGACTTTACATATAAGAGCCATAACCATAGAACTTTTGTGTTGAAGAAAAACATTATCAAAATATTACTTTAGAAAGATTCTTAACTTATAGAAGACATCTTTTAAGTTAGAATAATTTTAGGAATGATTTACATCAAATATCTTATTCAATTTCATATCAATTTCATAATTTTATACCAAATCAATAAAAATAATTTAAGAAAGATATGGATCAAATATGATATTAAATTACTAATCAGATTGCTAATTTTAATCCTATTAATTCTTTCCTTTTATGTGCAAAGACATTCAATAAGGACATATTAGTCATGTAAAAAAGAAAAAACAATAATGATTGAGTCAGCACAATGGAAAAGGAAATAAATCTGAGGTGGCAGCTGAGTCATTTGACCGAAATTAACAAGAAAAATTGATGTGGACTACAATCAATATGGAGTCTAGTTTTTGGACTTTAATCTAATTAACTCTTTTTGAGGTTTTAAGCGAAATTTCATGGGAAAATGGTCCGTACGGTACCCCGCCTTTGGCTCCTTATAACTTTTGGTACGTGACAAAAAAAATATATCAATACGGTATCTGAAGTTCTCTGCCCGACCGAAAATTGGTACATATGGCCGTTACCTCCGTTACGGAACCTGCCAGCTGGCAATTTTCAACTTAAAATGACCAATTTACCCTTTATTTTAGAGAAAATAGTCCGTACGGTACCCCGCCTTTGGCTCCTTATAACTTTTGGTACCTGACAAAAAAAATATATATCAATACGGTACCTGAAGTTCTCTGCCCGACCGAAGATTGGTACATATGGCCGTTACCTCCGTTACGGAACTTGCCAGCTGGCAAATTTACAAGGGTACTTTCGTTCATTCACATATCAATTAATTTTTTTTTTCTCTAAGCATTTTTCCTCTCTCTCTCGTTATCCTTCGTCTGCTTCTCTCTCTCTCTCTCTCAACACTGAAATTCAAGCCCCAAATCACCCAGTCAAACCCTAAACGATCTTCCCAACGAAATTCTGATCCAAATCCTCTCCTTGATTTCGACCTTAGAGGCCATCCACAACTCCCTCGTCTCCCGCCAATGGCGATCCCTCTGGTCCCGTCTCCCCTTCCTCGACTTCTCCTACCACCTCTTCCCGGTCAACGACGCCGAACCCCTCCCCATCACGAGCCACGGCATCGCCGAGTTCGTCAACCGCGCTCTCATTCTCCGCCCCAATTCTCCAATCAAAACCTTCCGCCTCTCTTTCATCTTCTACCAGTACTACACCTCCCACATTGACTCTTGGGTGCGCTATGCCGTCACACTCTTCCAGGTGCGTGAGCCTGACCTCGATTTCTTCATCGACAAAGAGTACCATCTCTGGAGCGAGGAAGATAGAGCCCCGAGTGACAAGTATGATTTCCCTTTCTCTGTGCTGAGAAACGGCTGTGTTGAGAGGCTCACGCGCGTCGATCTCTCGTTGCCTGAGAGCATGGCCACGGTGGGTGTGAGCTAGGCGAGGTCCATGTTTCTTGAGGATGTGGATTTGATGGACCAGATGTGGGAGCGTTTGATTTTGGGGCTACACCCATAGAGCTAGCTTTAGTCAATGGAGAGAGACCCAGAGCCTAGAAGAAGAAGAAAAAGAACCGGCTCAACCTGAAGCAGCCACTCACGCTTGGCCGATCTATCGCCTCCATGGCATTCCCCTGTATTTCTGCATCAGAGAATGATGCTATGGAAAGTTCTTTAGTGTCAGGGATGTCAGAGATTTATGGGCAGAATTTTGGATTCAGTAATATTTGTTTCTCAGAGTCATGCTCTATGTCGGGTGATGATGTTCAAAAGCTTTCAGACCTGCATTCGGTCCATGATTATTTTCTTTTGAGGATGGAGAAGAGACGAAATGGGGAAGCAGATTTGGTGGTGTTCTGCCACAAAGGATCTGGTTCTAAAAAGGAACTAGAACACCTACATTCAGAGAGTAAAATTTTCTCTGAGATGGTTAGTTTTGTGGATCAGTCTGGGGCAAAATATGCAGTTCTATATGTCTCAGACCCCATTAAATCAATCCAATATCCTTCTCATTGAGAGTTTCTCGCTGAAAGTGCCTCAGTAAATGCATCAGCCAATTTGACAACCTGTGATTAAGATCACACAAGCCAGATGAAATTAAACAACCCACATGAACTTAAGCAAAACCCACATCAGATTATTTAAGTCTCCTCCTTCACATGCTTAATTGTTATTCTTCTTTGTTAATTATCAAAGATGGGCCAGTATCCCCAAAGATGCACCACCGTCAAACACCATTTCAGCTATGTGGATAGCTTCAGTTGAGACGCTATAGAGAGAGAGATGGGTGTTTTAGACACCATTTCTTCTTTTGCATTCACCGTAAAAAAAAAAAAAAAAAAAAAAAAAAAAATTCTTTTGATTTTTTTTTATTATATGAAGAAGAACAACTAAGAAAAAAAAAAAAGGGTAAATTGGTCATTTTAAGTTGAAAATTGCCAGCTGGCAGGTTCCGTAACGGAGGTAACGGCCATATGTACCAATCTTCGGTTGGACAGAAAACTTCAGGTACCGTATTGATATTTTTTTTTTTGTCAGTTACCAAAAGTTATAAGGAGCCAAAGGCGGGGTACCGTACGGACAGTTTTCCAAAAAAAATAAATAATTGATATGTGAATGGATGAAAGTACCCTTGTAAATTTGCCGACTGGCAAGTTCCGTAACGGAGGTAACAGCCATATATACCAATCTTCGGTCAGGCAGAGAACTTCAGGTACCGTATTGATATATTTTTTTTGTCAGGTACCAAAAGTTATAAGGAGCCAAAGGCAAGGTACCGTACGGACCATTCTCCCAAATTTCATTTCAATAAACTGCAATTACAAATTGACTGCAATCATAGCACTCAAAAAGGGATTACAACAAAGGAAAGCAGCAAATGACTAACACTACGCATACTCACTCTAAAGAAAAGAAACTGACATGTCAATGGATCCAACGACAAATGTGGAATTAGACAGCTAATCGAGCTAAATTGACCAAAATAGATAGCAATAACTGGGATAGGATCTAACCACAATAGATAACTATTGGATGGGCCATCTCAGGATCTCTCGGAAACCTCAACACAGGCTGATAATGAGATGAACGGCCTTAAGCTGGTAGAAGACTGAGATCTATTAACCACGAACCAGCTACCCAACTCTAACCACTCGTCGGAATCCATGACAACAACCCTAACTCGAAAGAGAAAGGACTTATTTGAGATATGAACATAGACCCAAACACTACAAATAACTAAAAGCCTCAAACCAAAAACAACTAATAATGAAGATAGGATCTCCATAGCTGGCCAACTAACATCTACCAATTTGTACCATATCACGCTTAGTCAGAAAACGTCGGCGATTAACTGCCACCTCCAACTCTTAGCACAACTAATCTGAACCACACCACTTTGATCGCAAACAACACTTGCTGATCCACCGATCACAACAAGCTCATGCAACTGTTCTAAACAAATTGCGGTTTGTACTTGCAAACCCGCCTATTGCATCAACCCATCTCTGCACCCCACCTCTTCAATTGTAGGGGAGAATGGAACAACAGCCGAGCTAGCCACAACAAGACTTGTCTGAGTACCCTAGCCATCACCACCACCCCATCATCGCTGCATTACCGGCATGGTCAACACTCTACCAGCGTTAGTCCAACCCGCTGGCACCACCATTGATGCACCGCCCACCATGGTCGACGCTTGTCCAGATCCTGTACAAGAATCGCGGCTAGAATTGGTCGCGCTCAACCGTGAGCCAACCCTCCCGGCCTGCTTCTCCGTCAACCACAGCGAAACTCGATCCCACCACCCTATCATCTGATATCTCCATGTTGTTTAGTATTCATTAGTTTAAGTTTGAGATAAGAGAAATAAAGTACCTGTTTGGCAAAATGTGGATGTGTTTTGTTTTCAAAGATATGCTATTGTATGCACTTAATTTAGTTTTTAAATCAATACACAATGACCACAAATTAGCTAAAAATATTTCTCCTACATTAAGATTGGCAGAACAACCACAAATTTCAAATCGCCCCCAGCTGCAGTGCAACCATTTGAAGATAATTTAGATCCATTAATTTTAAGCTTTAAAACATTACAAGGAGGAGGGGACAATTTTAAGAGAACTTGGGCCCAGTTTGAGATTGATTTCTGAGCTGCTTTTGGGGCTGCTTTCTGCTTTTGGGTCTAGAGGAGACTGTTTGGTAAAATTTTCCAAAGCTGCTTTTGGTCTAAATAGCTTCTTCCAAAAGCTGATTTTGAGAAGCTACCAATTCGTAGCTTTTGGAGCTGCTTCCGGGAAAAACACGAAGCAACAGTAGATAGTTAATGAAACTTGGTAGTTCGACAATTCTGTCCTCCTTTTTTCTGAAAATTACATTGAAATAGCTAATCAAAGATGCATCTGCAAATTCATTCTTCTTCTTCCCTCTTTGCAGTCAAAAATACATCAAAACAAATTGGGAGAAAAAGTCTCTACTTCTGTCCTTCTCTATCTGCTATCACTTCAAGGTTCAATCTTGCTCTCCTCACCATACTCTTTCAAGTTCAATCTTGTTTTTCAATTTCATTTTCGTCCTCATGTAATTTGTATAGTTTTGTGAGTTGGGTTTGTGCTTTTAAGCATTATTGAAGTTTTTGCCTTACTTAATTTGGCATTCTCATCACTGGGTTGTGCTTGTGTATGACGAATCTTTGGTAGATAATGATTTTGTATGTGAAGTTTGGGATAATGGGTTGTGCATGCAAGATGTTCGATGAAATGCCAAAACAAGTTTGAGTGTTGTGATTTGTAAATAGCTCATATTTGTGTGTACTGCAAGGCTAGGAGGTATGAGCAATGCAAGTAGATCTAACTGAATAACTGATAATGTTCTGACTGGTTCCTGGAGACATAATTAGCATCAAACTTGGTGATAATGTTCTGGCTTATGCTTGGCTTTTTTTATTTAGATTGTGGCTAGTGGTAGTAAACGATGTCATCGTTCTAAGCAAGGAATAAATAACATTTAGGATTGCATATCAGAGGTTTGTAAATATGAAAATTCATCTATGATATGCGCCAGTAAATATGGGATTCTGACCAAGTCTTCAACAATCAAACTTAGTAGTGCTAGTTGGTTTGATTTTAAAGGTCTGGTGTTTGATGATATCACTATTGCAGATTCTCATAGAGGGTTGAGATTCTAGATACGTGATGGAGGTAGTAAAAATTTCTCTAGCTTTTTTCAATTATTGTTATGACCATTACTTCTGCAGAAATACGATAAAATGAAAATCTCACTATTATAGTTCCAGACTTCCGGCTTGGGTTCAAAACTTCAAGTAATATCATCTGTTACTTTGATAAGCAAATTTGTCCAATGAAGTACTCTTAACAGGAAATGTGTGCAGGAAATGTGATAGTCCAATAAATCTACTTCTTTTCATAGTACTAAAATATTAAACATGTGCAGGAAATGTGAGTGATATTATCTTTCAAACACTCAGAGCCTATATATGTCACTACTTGTCCACACGACTCATATTCAAAGAAGGGTTCGACCTCTAACCTACTCTTTGTGAACATCAGTGCAAATTCGAAGAATGGTATATTTTTATCAGGCTCCAAACATGGGCTTCTTAGTGATTTGAGATTCATCAACTTGAACCTTTCTGTACAGATGTTAAGATAAGATATTGCTGATTTTGGTTCTTGTTTGTAAAATTCGTAAGTTGAGACCTTTAAGTTGTGATCTTGTTCGGTTTAGCTATATATGATTCATCCCTTAAAAGATAGAATTCCTGCCTCTTGTGTATATTTGGTCCTATATAGAATAAAAGTGATGAATTAGGAATGAAAGGATTGTGGCATGGGATATTTGGAATGGAATCTGGACAGGTCATTTTAGACTACAATCATGTTTGGCTTACCATTTCGTAATTCTCGTGTTCTGTTTCAGATGTTCTTGTAAAAGCTTATTTGCAGATTATTAATTACCTATGATGAAGATCTTTCAATATTTGCCCTTCGTAACATGACATATAACTCAAGTGAAGAGAATGCGTATGAAGGAGATGGTCCAGGAAGATGAGAAATGGCGGTGTTAAGAAATATAATTGCACAAAGTCTAATGAATGCATCAATTTATTGTTTAGTTGGAAATTTTGAACGTGTACAAGACAGTACATGAGAAAACTTTTAGTTTGGTATGGGTACAAAATTAAAAAACAAAATCATGTATTTTAGAAGTATTTGTAGTATTCATGACTATTTTGATAATTATACCCAGCCAAAGCACTTTTGTCTTGCAACTTACCAAACACTCAGAAATTGTTTTTCGTTCTTACATCACTTTTAAAAAAAGTTTACTAAACACTCAGCTGCTTTTTCTCACACCAAGTTCGGAAGTGCTTTTTCTCACAGCACAGCAATCCCAAACTTAGCCTTAATCTCATAAAGATGGAGTATTGGAGACTTTATTAGCATTAAGCAAATCTTTGAAAAAAATGTTGATTACTAACCTTGGATAAGAGGAAGATCTAAAGCAAGGAGCAAAGATTGCACTACATAGCCATTTTCATATAAACCAATAAGAGGCCGCAAAAATACCTTGCCAATGAATTGTGTTGCAAAACTAGGGTTGCCACTTGGTTTGGTAATTACCAAACCGACCGAATACCAACCGATGTTTTAGGTTTGGTAAACCGATTTTTTGGTAACCGAGACCGATAAAACCGAAATAAAAAATTACCGAAAAAGTTGGTTTGGTTTTGGTAAATACCGAATCTACCGATTATCTAAATATTAGATTTATATACTACAGTTTTCAATACACATACATGTATATTAAGAAATAAACATAAAAACTTTTATAATAGTATGAACATTACTACATATACTACATTAATAGTACATGTATTTTAAGTAACTTAGTCAAAGATGGTTAAATAACCTAGTTTTATTGAAAATTGCTAGAACTTGATGTCATATATACAAAAGAAATATATAATTAGTAGATGAATACAACGTTTATGACTATAAAATTCAAAAACCTAGTTTTGTTCATTCTAATTTATATTATAAAGAATTAGTTATTCTAAAGTTGGTAATACCGAAAACCGAAATACCGAATTTGATAGATATAATTAAAAATCGAAAATTTTGGTTGGTAATTGGTAGCTCAGTTTTGAAACCGAAATCTTTGGTTTTGAAGTTGGTAATACCTATAACCGATTCGAACCGACCGAGTGACAATCCTATGCAAAACTCATAAGTCGATCACATATTTGACAACAGCCAATCATCAAAATTATAATCAAAGTAACCATTTATGTGGTGAGGGATAGAGATAATGTTCCAAATCAGTTTAGGTTTAGAAGAACCAAGGAAGACATGATGCAAAGGCTTCAAGGATGAGAGCATAGCAAACAAGCGACATTGTCACATAACTTTCTTCTCTTTCTATGCTCATTTGTAAGAATCTTGCCTTGAGTGAGAAGCCAGATGAAAGTTTTCATCCTTGGGGAATATTAAGCTTCCAAATGAAGTACCATTTCGACTCATTGCCATCATCTTGATGACAACAAAGACTGTAAGTAGACTTTGACAAGTTTCCATTATAAAACAAGCCCCAAATACATGCATCATGTAGACCGGTCTCAACCCCTAAAGGAATACTCATGTTTTTTTTGTATGGCTTCATTGGGAAGACTACCATATGGATAATATCCATGTTCCACTGACCCTCAATTAAGTAGTCTGCCACATATCTGAAGAATCAGCATTACCAACATTCACAAACCCCAATCAATTCAAGCAAGGAGTTAACATTCCTACCATCTCCCAATCTCCATTTTCAATCCCTTTTGAAGAGTTGCAGCTGCACAAAAAATACTTTTCCAGGTACTAGATGCAAACTAAATGGCATAATTACCGGTTCTATAATTGCCCTATCCTATACGTGTGGGAAATAGTGTGATAGTTTTGTTGGGCCAATAGTATGTTGGCAGGACTTTTGTTTTGGGACACACTGAAGTGACTGAACCAAAAACGGACGTGAAACCAATATTTCATTATACTTGATTCTGACCCCATAGATCCGACAAAACGTAAAACAGAAATTCCCTTTTAAAGTTCCTTTCTTCCTCCTCCCCTCTATCTCGTCAGCAATTTACGATCACCGAAACCTCAATCTCTCACCGTCTCAGACTCTCTCTCTCTGTTCTTTTTTTTAATATTTTTTTTTCAGAAGCAAATTTCACATGCACTCAAATATTCCAGGTACTCCCCTCCCTCCTATCACTTGTATAATTTCTCTCAGTGTTTCTTTCTCATAATTGAAAAAATTAAACAAAATCAATTTTCCTCTGTTTTTAAGAAGAGGAAAAAAGTTTTTTTTTTTTTTTTTTGGAAATGGGAGATGTTCTTGTTTATTTTTGGCATGCCCTTTTGTTCTATCTTGATATGATTTTGAAATTTGAGGGGTTGTTTGTTTACTTGTGTAAAGATTCAGACTTTAGAGTTTTAGGATCGATTTTCTTATTAGCACCCATGTTAGCTATTGTGAAATTGAAGGAAAAAAAAAGCTTTAGGCTTTCAGTTCAGTTACATTTAGGTGGCCATAGCTTTTGATCACAAAAATCCTGGAGATAGTGTCTTAGGGGTATGTATTGCTTTAATTAATTAATTAATTAATTTTTTTTTTTGAGGTCAATTTTTTTTTTTTTTTTTTTGTAATGATGGGTGTCAAAAACTAGAGCTAGTTATACGGTGAGAGTGTTCTCTGGGTGTGGAGTGGTATCAAAGAAAGTGTGTTTACTAGACTCCTAGGTTGGTACACAATGTAGGGCTGGATTCCTTTTACCCTCTGGAAGAATTTTGAAGACTTCAATAAATGTGGTTGTGTTTAGGTGTATTAGAAGTCTAGACGTAATTCAGAAGGATTCGTCTTCCAGGAAATCTATGAATTGTATTTGTTTCTGGATTCTTATGCTTATGCTTATGGAAGGTGTGTGGAAAATAAAGTGGGAAAATTTTAAGGCTCGAGGTGAGCAATATAAGAGATAATGATCTCACTGTGAAGTTATGTTAAATATTGTCCCAAAGTGCAGTTACTGAATTGTTGTAGGTCAGAAGCGTTATGTGTGTTTGATTCAATGTCCTTTTTGTGAGACCTCAGTGGTCGAGCTACTATATAAGTTTTGTGAGCCAATGGAGATTGCTAGGAGGAGCATCAATCCCCCTTTATATGCTGGATTGGCAAGTGTTGCCTGTAATTGGGTAGGCTTGTAGACACAATAAGGGAACTTAACTTCAGCAATCAAATGAAGCTATCGTGTTCACCCTATTTTCCGGGAGCATAACCCGGAATTATTGATTTGTTAGATCAAGGCTGACATCAATTTTGTGGTTGAATTTTCTTGTCTAATTTCAGTGCTCTTGGAATATGTTTTAACTGTTTTAAAGGTCAGATTTGAAGAAAATGCTCTGATGCTCATCTGTAGAGTTTGAACTTTTGGCTTGAATTTGTTAAGTGTCACATATCAATGTCATTAGCATGATTAGTCTTTTCATTCTTATGGAGCAGCTAATCTTTCAGGATACATATACATGTTTAGTCTAAATGAAAATTGAACCAGATTATATAGATATATGTTCCTTGTGAAAACATATGCATGAAAGTAATGAACAATGACAATAATTTTTCACTTTCTTTTGAGGTGAAATTGTGGACTTAAGAGGGGAAAATACCACATACTTAAGAGGGGAAAATACCACTTAAGAGGTGAAATTGTGATAATAATTTTTCACTTTCTTTTGAGGTGAAATTGTGAACAATGACAATAGTTTTTCACACCACCAATTTGTAAGCATTGCTCTATTCCTAGAAGTTATATTTGCGTGGATAGAAATGAAAACTATCTCTTTATGTGAGTTATGGCTGAGATAGCATAATACTGTGGAACATTCTGATTTGGAACTTCATTATGGTTTCTTTTGGTTTTCTGTATGGTTCTATGTTGTGTTTATTACTTATTCTGATTGAATTAATTGCAGGGATATAGATCTCACAAGAGAGCTCAATAGAAAATATGGATGATTGTCTTGAAAATGATGATTCCATGTTGACCAGAGAACCAGACATTAAATATGCAGTTGATAACGTTGAAGTCGTTCATGGTTACGTGGATCAAAAAGGCTTTGATAGAAGGGATGATTCCAATGAGGATCTCAACCAGCATGAGCAACAGATTTCTCACTCACTAGATGCAGACTTCAGAGATCAAATTTCAGAATCTCCGGAAAAATCTTATCACGTGCCCATTGAATCTGATCATGACAATGCCATAGAAACAAAATCTGACCTTCAAGAGAGGACTCAGTCCACATACAATGATAGTAATCATTACCAAGGTGAGATGGATGAGTTGCATGGCAGTAATTTTTTTAAAACCTCCTCTCAATCTAAGTCGCAAACTTTCGATAATGAAATGGGAACTGAAGATTCTCCTAATTCACAGGAGTCTCTGACAGAAAATAAGAACCAGGGAGCCGGAGATTCTGACTTGGTTAGGTCACCTCGTACTGGAAGAGCAAGGAATATCAGCTCAGAGAAGTTACAAGATGATTCAATTACATCTTCCATTCATGAAATAGAAAAGGAAGCTACTGATATACAAACATGGCAGTCATTATCTTCTCCTAAATCCCACTGGTTAAATAATAAACCTAACGAAGATGACTCCTCGGGTGAGAACAGAATACGAGGAGTACCCCAGTCTGACCTTCAATTTCTTGGAAGATCAGCCGGAGGATCAATTTCTCCAGTTACTAGGAGACAAATGTCAATTTCACCTGAAGGGTCTCCTTTGCCACTTCACTCTCTCCATGACAGTAAGCATATATCTTCTCAGCAAGGTTCTCCAGACACATCATATGAACCTCAATCTCATAGACAGAGAGTTTCTTCACCTCAAAGGTCTGACATGCATACAGGAGTTTTCCCTGGTCATTTATCTCCTGTGAGGCAAACCTCTGTTTCTACACATGACATTCGGCAAGAGCCCCTGCAAGACAGTTTTGCAGTGAAGCACTTATCTGCATCCCCAAAGTCCCATGACTCGCATCCAAAGTATCGGAAAAGGGACAGATCAGAGTCACGATCACCCACTCAGCATAGAGATTCACCCACTAGGCAGAGAGGTTCGCCGTCTCGGCACAGAGGTTCTCCTACTGGTCATAGAGATGCACCCACTCGGCATAGAGATTCTTATGCCTACCAGAGAGATTATCGTGATAGATTTCGATCAAGGTCCCCATATTCAAAATCCCATCATAGATCAAGGTCCCCTTATTCAAGAGCCCATAATAGATCAAGATCCCCTTATTCAAGAGACCATCATAGATCGACAAGGTTAACTTCTATACCCTCTCCCTTTTCTTATGATAAATTTGTTTATCATGAATGTGGTCTGGCAACAAAGTTATTTGATAGTGTTAGATTTGGTTTATCTGTTAATCTCTTTCACTTGATTAGTCTATCTGATGACCTCAAAATTGAGACAGTTGCATTTTCTGATACAAAATTTATGTGCTAGAATTTCTAAAAATGGGATAGTAATCCCAGACTTCATTATTCTGATGGATCATTATTTAAAAACAAGTACTACCTCTAATTTCCGATTGCATTATCTATAACATCTAATGCATTCTGCTGTCCTGATATCTCATCCTTTAATTTACAAAAGGCGAAGGCAATCTCCAAGGCGCCGGTCCCCTTTTCCTGAATGTCATAATTATCATCGCCGGTCTCCTAGAAGGACACCTTGGTCACCACCTCCTAATAGGAAAACCGGATTAGGGAGACCTGGTAGAAATTTATTTGTTGCAGGTTTCAGCTTCTTAACTACAGAGAGAGATTTGGAAAGGAAGTTCTCTAGGTATGGCCGAATACAAGACGTTCGTATTGTTAGAGACAAGAGGTAATTCTGCTGTTTTTAAGTGCATTCAATGGGCTGTTTGTCATTTGTCGATGCATTTTTATTTATAGTGAAACACCTACCTTTTGCATGCCTTTTCCTTGGCGGAGACTTGATATTGAAATAGCTACTCAAGTTATATTCTTCTCTGAGTTTGAAGGTTTGCCTTCCTTTTTCTTGTAAGGTCCGGAGATTCACGTGGATTTGGGTTTTTGACCTTGGAAAGTGATGAAGACGCTGATGCGGCAATCAGGGCTCTAGATGAGACTGAGTGGAATGGTCGGATTATTCTGGTGGAAAAATCAAAAAGTTGAGGAACCATGCGTTCGCAACCTTACCACAGCTACGTATTGGAACCTTTTTCGGTTGGTTAATTTTGTAATTTACTGAAGTTGATACTGTCCACCAGAATCACGGTAATCACCTATAGCGCATATATAAAGTAGACAAGTATAATCTAGAAAAGTTATTCCTTTCTTCGTTCTCTTGGTTTATTTCGATATCGATCCAATGGCTGAATGAACCATCTTCTTTGTAGGGACTGAATGATTTCAAAGATTCAGATCCTCCTTGCTTCTGATGCATTTTTAGATTTACCCCTTGTCAGATGAGTCCAGTAGTGTTCCCCTCTCTTTGTTTTTAGGCAATGTGCCGAACTGAATAACGACCCCAAGTTACAGAGAAAACTCCGTCAGTTTGCATGGGACATCCTTATTGAAAGAATCCAACAAGAATTCCAGTTTGAATTCCCTCTCCATTGATTAAAATTAGTAAACACATTATGGTGAATTGAACTGGTACGCCTCAGTGTACTTGGCCTTGAATACTTAATATATGATTGTCGTTTAGTGGATCAGTTGGTAAAGTTGTACAATAAGGAAGAGAACGAAGCTTTGCTTCTTAATTTTTGTAATAAAATAGAAAAAACATAGACCACAAACTTAGGATGGCTGCGCTGATTTTATAGTACATAAGTTTAAGGTTGGCGAAATTATAAAAGTTTGTCACAACGTGCAAATGTTGTCTACCTTTATAGGTCCACATGGTTTAAGGGAATGGTTGACTTGTCTCGAAAGTTAAACTTCAGTGCAATTTTTTTATTTGACAAAGAGAAATAAAATTTCATTAAGATAACCAGCGGCGTGGGAGGTGAGGTTGCGATGGTGTATGAGAAGCCCAATTTGTTCGGTGGTTTAGGGAGGCCGGCGTGGATCATGGTATTTGGGCGGCATAGGTTAGAGGTTGTAGTGGCGGGTCAGGCGCGAGCAGTTGCCGATGAAGTTTATGGTGGTGGCGACATTTCTGTTGGCGCAGCTTGGTTGATGCCGGAGGGGCAATTATGGCCAGGGCCGGTGGTAGTAAGCTGTAGGGTGCCCAACTGATGAGTATTCAGATCAGAAGGGGGGTTGTTGGCTGGGTTATTTTTGGGCCTAAAGTAGAACCAGTCGGCCTTGACTTCTCTAAAAATTTAGATTTGGGACCCTGGAAGTGTTTTGCATGTTACTTTGCTCAATCTTACGACTGTTACTCTTTTGTTTTTACTTTCGTGTAGATTGATCCTTTCTACATTCTCTAAAGAGTATCAATGTAATTACATTGTGAGTGCCACAATTGCATGTCTTGGCAAGCAGTGTGTTGTAGCCTGGGACGACTCTAGAGTTGATTGGTCTGCTGATTTCTTGCATGCTCGAATTGCAAATTCTGATGGTTTGATCTGCAAATCTCAAGGTTGTGACAATAGTTATATTATTGGTAATTATTTTGAGGAGGCTGAAGAATTCCCTTCAGTTTTTGCTAGCTTCGCTGTAAGTGTTTCAAAGCAGTGCTCTATTGTATAAGAACAACTTGTTGGTGTACTACACCTTTTGGTATGTTCGATCTTTGCTATAAGGTTTGCCACGGCTCTTAAAATGATAATGGATGCCATTCAAAACAATTAGGGAAAATGTCCATTTACCAAAATTTGAGCTACACTAACCCTATTTACCCAAATATCTTATAAGATTGTCCACTTACCCAAAAAATATGTCATATTTTTGTCCTAATACCCAATTAAGTTTTTTTTTATAATTATTTTTTGTTTATTTTTGGGACAATTTTTCCCTCTCTCCCTTTGTCACAGAGAGATAGAGAGAGAGTTCGCCGGAATCCGGTGACCGGCTACTGAAATTCAGCAACCGGTGACCGAAGGCTGGCGTCCGATATTATTCAATTTATTCCCCCCCCCCCCCCAAATTTTTTTTATTGGGGAATAATAAAAGTCTTCGGTGACCAGATTCCAGCGATCGGCTACTGGAGTCCTGCGAAGTCTCCAATGATTTTTTAATTATTTGAAGGGCAAACTTATATTTTTATTACATTTACCCTTAAGTAGACACACAAATCTTTTAGTGGAGTAAGTGAGCATTTGTTGGGCCCAAATTGAGTAAATAGTCAAGAGCCCAAATTATAATCGTTAACTGATTCAATGAACTTAATAAAAAAAAAAATACAAATATTGCAGGCAATGAGGACTTCAACCTGGTAAGGCCAATTAAAACACCCAAACAATAACCTAGAAAAGAAAGATGTCCTAGAAAGATAGCAGCCGCAAGCAAAATTATCATAGGACATGCTATAACAAATTGGCCAAAGCAGATAGCTTAGCCCAGTATCATTTGGTCTAGTGGCATAGTCACCCCTTCATAAATGGGAGGTTGTGAGTTCGATTCACGAAAACACTAGTTGCAACAGTTGAGTTGTTTATCTGGTAAAAAAAAAACCTTCACTTTAGTGTTAAATAGGATTACACTTTCCTGAATAGAACTTTTCTTTTTTGAAACCATAAGCTGGAGAAGGCCTTAGGACACGATGAACACAAATGCAAACAACCAACAAAATCAAATTGAATACCAATTTATAATAATAAATTGGTACAATTTGCAGTTGTACTCAATAGTGAATAACAGATTCCAGCATCAGAAAAGTACTTTCACCAAAAAGATCCAAATATATAAGACACAAAATAACATGCGATTCATACCATATTATGCGCTATATATAATAAGACCACGTAATGATAATGAATAAAGAAAGAACAAAAGCAGCCACACACGTTTATATTGCAAGCACTACAACAACCTTTGGTTTTTGTTGCTTCCCAGTAACAAATTACAACCAGAATCTCAAACCCCAATAATTTCATTTTTAAACACTCTTCATGTGTTATTATAAAATTATGTAATGTTCCGAATTATTTAAAGTTTTTTTTTTTTTGATAAATATTTGATTAGACATATATCTAAGAAATCAAAACCATTTGACCGTATTGTATTATAGTAACAATCATATGGGGACTGCTTCAAAGCTTGTGGAAATCGCCCCAATCAAAACCGCGTGGTTGTAAACTGCTAGTGTGTTTTCCATATAGAAAAAGAATTGCGATTGTGATTATGAATCTTGTATGAGTCTTCTTCTTAGGTTGGTAGGAGGAGTCGGTAAAGGCAAAGCTAATTAATTTTAATGGTGGCCCATCATGGACGCTTACATGTTTCCCGCTATGTCTAGGAACTACGACAGGCTTCATATCCAACTTCTTTTTGGGATCTGAAACTTCCAAATATCTAACTTGTTTGTGACTTTATGAAAAAAATAGGCCTTTTTTTTTTTTGTGAATTTGTGATCATCTATACTGTATTATAGTTTTTCTAATTTCTGGTTGTTATGTGATTGACGCAATAATGAAATTTCAGGATTGATCATTATTAGATTCAATCGTTAAATCATCTCAAATAAAATTTTAATCTCTGTCCTTATTAGTTTGAATTATCTAACCTTTAAAATTGAATTTAACACAGCAAATTTAGCCTTTGATTAGTCATGTATGATGTATGTGTGTGTGTCTATATATATATTAACCACAAAGTCTGTTAGAATTAGATAACTTGCATCATCACTGTCAAAAACTCTACATATTAGCCTTTGATTGATATAATATCAACCACAAAGTTTGTTAGCATTAGATAACATGCATAATCACAGTCAAAAACTCTATATATCAGCCATGCAACAAGAACATGATAGATGCCTAAATTCAATCATACTATATTATTCTTAATTAATGCTTTTAAAATCTATCCATTTAAAGCAGAAATTTGTGAGTCAGCTGTGAACATGTTAATTGCAGAAGTTATGCCTATTTGTTTGTGATTCATGCAAATCAAACCCAAAAACGTGTTACCCAAAAACGTGTTAGATTTAACAGGGATATGCATCGCTGTCAAAATATTAGCCATCACCTCTCTAGGACTGCCTCATTTAATTACTTGAATATGGAGAAATAAGATATGATTAAATAACCAGTCAACCTTCATTCCTTACTCCTTTTTTTTTTTTTTTGGTTCATTCCTTACTCCTTTACCCAGCCAGCCTTGGCTTGCTGTCTTTGTCTTCCTATTGGAATTGAATAATTGACAAGTCCTCTGTGCAATCCCTGACTGAAAGGTTCACCAATTCCTCTTGATTGAGATAGGATTAGTTGACCCAGTGTTGCTCCTACTTTGTACTTTTTCTTCAAAAACCCAAACACTCTGATCCATTCCCATTCAGCCCTCCAAATTTTAATCCCAAGTTGCCAAATCCTCTGCATATTCTCCCTGATCTTCATCTGGGTTCTCAACCTTTTCCTTGAATTATCACTCTTCCACTCAGCCTTTTATCATTTCTGATCCAAAAGTCTCTCACTTTTTCTCTCAAATTGACTCTATTTCAGCTCATCCTTTCCCAATTCAGCAGTTTCCCCATTTGGGTCTTCTCTATTCCTTGAAAAGATTCAATCTTTGCTCTCATACAAATCCATATCTGCAAATTCAGTACAGTGGTCCTTTTGGGAGTAAGGCCAAATGGGCAAGTGTCTAAGCAAAAGCAGAGACCCAGAGCCACAACATAATGGGTACAGATCAGGAGGAGGAGCTGGACAACATTACCAAAAACCCCGTGAGCCAGTTGTTCACCAATCCAAGGCCTCTGTTCAGCAACATCATCAATTACCAGAGAAGCGTGTCATGGCAGCCCATCAAGAACCCCAACCAGCTTGGAAGCCATCTGTTCCAGTCAGAAACCCCAAACCAGTTCTCAGGCCAGACACAATTCTGGGGAAGCCATATGAGGATGTGAAGTTGCACTACACCTTGGGAAAAGAGTTGGGTAGAGGGCAATTTGGGGTCACATATCTTTGTACTGACATTTCAACCGGGAGGAAATATGCTTGCAAGTCAATCTCAAAGAGGAAGCTGGTGACCAAAAATGACAAGGAGGATATAAAGAGGGAGATTCAGATTATGCAGCATTTGAGTGGGCAGCCAAACATTGTGGAGTTCAAGGGATCTTATGAGGATAAGCAGTCTGTGCATGTTTGTATGGAGCTTTGTGCAGGTGGTGAGCTTTTTGATAGGATTATTGCAAAGGGTCATTACAGTGAGAGAGCAGCTTCTGCAATATGCAGGTCAATTGTGAGTGTTGTGCATATCTGTCATTTCATGGGTGTGATGCATAGAGACCTCAAGCCTGAGAATTTCTTGCTGTCTAGCAAGGATGAGAATGCCCTTCTCAAGGCTACCGATTTCGGGTTGTCAGTGTTCATTGAAGAAGGTAATTTGCCTAATCTTTTGTTTAGTTGGCCATTTGTGAATTTTTCAAAGGAGCATTGTATAGTTGCAGCATTTGCTTGAAATTCAATCATTTTCACTAGGAAGACTAATTGGTTTATATCATAGGAAAGGTATTTAGGTGAACTGTGCATTTTCTTTTCATCTAAAACTAGGTTGCTTGATAAACGTATGTTTTAATAGTTTAATGCTAGACCTATGGCGAAGTCTATTCACAAGTTAGCTGGATTTCATTAAGATATTATTAAGTTTGACAGGAGACTAGCTAATTTGGATTTAAAAATCTTTGTGATGAGTGGGGATTGTTTAACTGGCTATTCAGATGGTAGATAGCCACTTTATGAAAATCTTCTGGTAAATATGGAATTTATTACTTTTAATTAGTGGCAGATATTGAGTTTGTCTTTTCAGGGAGGTAAAGTGGAATTGAATTCCATCAACTCTGGAGATCACTGCTTCTATATTTGCATTTACAGTGGTGTTCACCTGGTCAGTAGCTGACCAAAGAAAGTATATGCTCAATCACCCTTGAATGTAAATCCAATGGTTGAAAACAAACAACTCAACTTAAAAATAATTCTTTCCACCATTGGATTTACATCCAAGGGTGGTTGAACATGGTTTTCTTGGTCAGTTACTGACCAGGTGGACATCTTACTTTGCATTTATTGTGCCATGATTGATACATGATACACCAAGCAGTTTCTATTGTCATATTTCCATCTTGGCCTGGATCATTTTTGGCAATTGAAGAGTACTAATGTCACTGAACAAAATTGGTGAAAGAAGAGTCAGAATAAGCAATGTAGATGTTGTATTCGTTACAGTATCTTTAGACTGCAGGATAGTGAAGAGTATTTGACTAATGAGCATGATGGTTGAACATTAGACTGAGCCAATGAATGTTACAGCCTAGTCTGGAATATCTCTGTGTATGTACCACTGACTATTGTGTTTACTCCGTGGCTTATATTTGTACTGTTTGTTGAGCTGAGTTTGTTCCTTGAAACTTTCTAAATATTCAATTTGGTTTGCTCTTTCTAATATACTCTGTAGTTACATGGACTTCATAGTTATCCCTTGAGACAACATCATGGAAAGATGTATATCTTAAGATCAGTGAATTGTCTTTATAACTGACGAACCGGATTCAACCGGTAATTCGCGACTTTTGTCCTCAACTACCACAGAGTAGATTCTGTAATTGAGAGTAATTAGCTGCCTATATAAGTAGTATGTATGACAAGTGACAACTATTGGCCTTTCAGTACGTGATTTTTGCTTTTACATATGTTCCATTGCCAGGAAAGGTGTATCGTGATATAGTTGGGAGTGCTTATTATGTTGCTCCTGAAGTACTACGGCGCAGATACGGCAAGGAAATAGATATCTGGAGTGCAGGAGTTATCCTGTATATTTTACTAAGTGGAGTACCTCCATTTTGGGCTGGTAAAAAGACACAGTTCTATTTTTGATTTGATAAACATGAAATGATTTTTTCCTAATTTTAGGTTCTGTATTTTTTACTTAGTGGATTAAGAGTTTTTAATGACTGCTTCAGAATCGGAGAAGGGAATATTTGATGCCATTTTGGAGGGAGTGATCGACTTTGATAGTGCACCGTGGCCATCAATATCACACAGTGCTAAGGACCTGGTCCGGAAGATGCTGACACAAGACCCTAAAAAGCGAATTACTTCAGCTCAGGTCTTAGGTATATTTCTCTTGAGCAACAGTTGTATTTGTGATTAAGTACCGAAAAGCTTATAATTCCACAATGGTTTTAACTATTTTAGTTTGAATTTCGTGCAATCACATTACTGGTCAGTAGAAGAACCCTTGTGCGTGACTAGCAGATAACTATGGATTGGTTCTTTCTGCGAGGTTTCACAATCAAATATATGGAATTACATAGGTGTCATATCCACCAAATGCACAAGAGAAGGTCCCAGTATTTTAATCAAAATTGTTTTCAGTTCTGACTGTAGACAAATTAGTTACCCTAAAAGGAGTATATGACAACATATGAACACATGTCAAGTTAACACACACTAGTACTTTGCATTAAAAGTTTCATGGCATATCATTATGTACGTAATAATGTATATCTTGTGCAACTCTTTGTGAAAAGTTCAGTTTCACTATAAACCTAGATTTTCAAGAAGTAAAAATCTAGTAGAGTATTATTTTGGTTTTGGCTCATTTCTATCTTTTCAAACATATACACCTTGTTCCTGTAATTACTAATCATGGTTGATTTTGTCATTTCTGCAATTACCGTTCTCTTTCCCTTTGCATTAACATTTTACTTATGTTGGGTGTGCTTCTCTTTGTAACTGAAATTCTTGTATTTGGATGTTCATCATAGAGCACCCGTGGCTCAAAGAAGAAGCATCAGACAAACCCATAGACAGCGCAGTGCTTTCTAGAATGAAGCAGTTTAGAGCAATGAACAAACTGAAAAAACTTGCATTGAAGGTAGGTCTATCCAGCGGCTATGTGCATGGAGTACTTTCGATTTTGTATCTGTGATCTAGTTTATAGGCATCTGAATTACTAAAGAAGTCCATTTGGTGATCTGCTAACAAATTACGAATTTGATTATACTACAGGTTATTGCTGAAAATCTTTCTGAAGAAGAAATCCATGGGCTTAAGGCAATGTTTGCAAACATGGATACTGACAAGAGTGGAACCATCACTTATGATGAATTGAAGTCAGGATTGGCTCGACTTGGCTCTAAGCTGACTGAGGCTGAAGTCAAGCAGCTAATGGAAGCTGTAAGCTATTACTGAATATACCAACTTTTTGTTACATTCTGCATCCTACCCAACTCATATTCTGTTATTTGCACTCAGGCTGATGTGGATGGGAATGGAGCAATTGACTACATTGAATTCATTACTGCTACAATGCACAGACACAAGCTAGAGAGGGACGAACATCTGTACAAAGCCTTCCAATATTTTGACACAGACAACAGTGGGTAAGCTCTTCTATCCAAGAATTATCCACATTTCTTCAATCTTTATATCCAGATGACTGGAAAGTCTCTACTGTCGCACATAATAACATTTTTTGTGGCAATTGACCTCAACTCTCCTCTTCTGGTTCTGGGTTTTCTCAGTCCATTTGTCAATCTAAACTCTTTAAAATCTCTAAAGCAGTAATTTATAGTCTCATACAAGATTGCGTGCTACTTGATGTTTGCAAACATGCAACTCTACTTAGTTTGGGGCACAGGGGAAAGTTGAATTGGTTTTAATTTCATAAGTAAACAGAATGAAAGAGTTCCATTGAAAATTGATGAGATATGGCTCAAGAGACATTGGTATCCAACTATCTGTTAACTAGCTAATGCTTTTGTCCTTTTGACAGGTTTATTACTAGAGATGAGCTAGAAAAAGCTATGAAAGAGTATGGTATGGGTGACGAAGCCACAATTAGGGATATAATATCTGAAGTAGATACAGATAATGTAAGTTGATCATTCTTTTTCCAGACTGATCATTTTCTTTATCCATTTGTCTGTATTATCATATACTCATTATTAGTCAATTCTGCTGGTTGTACAGGATGGTAGGATCAACTATGAGGAGTTCTGCACAATGATGAGAAGTGGAACCCAACAGCAGGGCAAGCTATTCTAACTCTTTGTGTTGTGATTCTCTTACTGCTGCGAGCAACCATTTAGTTCCACTGCCAGGCATATATGTGTAAATTGAGGGGCTATATGCTTAGATTGGATGGCACCTTGAGCCATACAAGTAGGCAATGCTTGCTTTCATTACTCTCCAGCAATTATAGATAGTTGCCATGAAGATAAAGCTTTTAGTTTGCACTGCTTTCGATTCACTAGTGGTACGGTTATGCATTACAAAGTTATCAGCTTATATGTTTGTATTTTCTTTAGTTTTGACTTCATCTTGGTCCGTTGATATTTGAGGAACAATTGAAGAAAAAGCGTATTTTTAACTTGTAAGTTCGTCTGTGGTTCATGCTATTTCTTTCACGTGTTTTCCTAAACCCTAGCATTTCTAGGAGACGCTTGCATATAATTCCTTTGTTTAATTTGAGCCCGCATTGCTCTCTGAATCTCTGATAATACCAATTGAATAGAAAAAAATGCTAGATTTGAAGGGCATTGGCTAACCTTCATTATGCATCATCATAATCGAGTTCTATTATAGTGCTAATTTAATCCCGTTCTCACGCTATGGCCTTGGAGCTGAATTATTTTGCTGAGCTCTTTGACCTGATCCGCTTTGCTGTTGCAGCAGAACTCTTATTTCTCATAGCTGAAGTCTCTCTTCAGTCCTTGAACTGTTGTCAGGTACTTCCATCTCCATCAGGTTGGATGCTCAAGACTCCATCAGGAATCTTGGGGAACCGACTTTCAAAGAGCATTCAATCTCGCATAAAAGAATTGCTTGGTTAGTTCAAGAACACTCTTGTCCAATTTCACGTTGTCCTTCTCGCTATACAGCTACTACAATAGAATTTAAGGTCTCGTTTGGCTCGCGGAAAGGAAAGTAATATTTTTGTCTTTCCAATGTGAATGGAAATGAAATTTCTAAAGAATTTTTTATTTTGATGTTTGGTAATATAAAAAAAATCAAGTTATCCAAAAAATTGTTAAAAAATTTGTAATTAATGCAATGAAAGAAATGAATGAGCAAAGTGATTCCATTGGAATATGGAAATAGGACTGTCAATTCCGACACAACACGATAATACGACTCGAAACCCGCACGAAATAAAGCGGGTCGACGGTGGGTCAACCCTCCATGACCCATTTAATAAATGGGTCGACCACGGGTTAACCCGCCAACACGAAGTGAACCCGTATAACCCAATTGTGCTATGTTTCTTCTTGAAATTTTGGACGTTCAGAGTAATTTATCATAGGATTAGACAATTTGAAATATTTCGCTTTTTAATTATTGGATTTAATTATTTATGAATTATATATAATTATTTATATTCTTTGTCTTGTGGAGTTTTTAGTGAATTTAATCAATTTATGCATTTTTTTAGTTAAATGGGTCTCATTGTTAACGTTTAAATGAGTCATTTTGTCTAACAAGACACGACCTATTTATTAAATGGGTTAAGCGGGTTGGAAACGGGTAACCCGTTTAATAAATGGGTTGGGTTTGGGTTTACGTTTTTGACACGATTATTAAATGGGTTGGGTTTGGGTTTATATTTTGCGACATGACAAATATCTTAACCCGACACTACCCATTGACAGGCCTATATGGAATGAACTATTTCCCTCATATTTTCTTTTGCTTCAGGAAAGTATTTTATTTCCTTTTGCATCCCAAGTATTTTATTTCCTTTTGTATCCCAAACGCAAGAAAGTAACAACTTTCTCTCTTACTTTCCGTGAACCAAATGAGGCCAAAACACGAAAGAATAAATTTTTAAATAACTAAAGATAATAATTCGTTAACATATGGGGATAATTGCCAGTACATAAAGGAAGAGAATGCAATTCATTTTTCATTTTTAATATATATATATATATATATATATTTTTTTTTTCATTATATAGAAAGATGATCAGAGGATTTCACTCCTACCTCTATGGTGACTCAAACCCATGACCTCGATCTTAGGTAGTGAGTGCTCTAACCACTGAACATTTTTAATATTAGTTATAAAGGAAACAATTTTGTTGATGGTCATTTGCCTACGTAGAAGAAGCATATTTTTCAATAGCCAAAGAGGAGTCGATAAAAGTAGGGGGCTTAGCAATCCAATGTTTCTCTAGGGGGTTTGATAAAGCATGTGTAGCAAGGTTCTCAGCAACAACATTAGCCTTCTGGTGAACAAGAGAAAATGTAGTCTGCTGAAAGCTGCGTGACATATATTGAATCGCACTAATGATCTGACCAAATGAGGAGGAGGAGGAGGAGGAGGAGGAGGAGGAGGAAGTGTCGGACTCATCAGAAGCAGTAGAAGTTTGCAGAGCATTCACAACACGTACGGAGTCACCCTCAAAGCAAACTTGTGGCCAACCCAGTTCCTTAGCTAGACACAGAGCCTCAAATGCTGCCATTGCCACCACATCGCCCTCTGATTCAACATTAACCAACCTGCACTTTGCTGCCACAAAACGTCCCTTCGTATCCCGAGCAACCACACCTAAACCTCCCTTCCATACAGTATAGGCGCCATCATAATTTATCTTAAGATAACCCTCAGCTGGACGGGACCAAGTGACTTGCAGCAAACTAGGTGGTGGTCTTGGAATAAGATCTATAGCTGTTACCACAAGTGGATCCCTGATTTCATCCAGGGACAACTTGGGGTTAGATACTTGATCTTAGGGCTGGGATTTAGAACCGTAAAACCGAAGGAACCGCACCGAACCGCACCGAAAGTCTCGGTTCGGTTCGGTTCTACGACATAGGTATACACATTTTGTTCGGTTCGGTTCCTAGAGACATGTTCTCGGTTCGGTTCCGGTCCTTGTTTTTAAAACATCATTGGAACCGAATTACATATGTCAGTGTATAAGTGGACATTAGTGGTGAGCTTATTTATGTAAAATAGACCCATTCTCATGTGATCTTAGCCTTCCAAATGCGATCAGAGCCTTCCATCTTATCTCATAATCTCTTATCCATTCGATCAAAACCCTAAAATGTTATCTCTTCCGCTCTTCGACTCTTCCCTCAAAGGCTCAAACTGACAAACTCTCACTCTCTCAGTCTCCATCCTAGAAACACAAACGGAGAAGGATCGGCCGCACCAAACAATCACGGCACGTCTCCAGCGAGACGTTAAAGGTCTCCCTCGTCCTCGTCCTGTCACCAAACAATCAGTGCGCGTAGTCCTCGTCTCGATTGCAAATCCTACAAATCAAGTAATAGAATATCAAAACCCAGATGAGCGAGACGACCTCCCTCAAAGTCTCACTCTCTCAGCCTCCTTCGATTTGTGTAAGCTTTCATTTTGCTCATTCTACTCTCATCGCTCTGCAATTTCCTCTTCGATTTGAGAAATCTGACTACTTTTTCCTCTTCGTTTGAATCCTGTCCTGCAGTGAGTGACTGAGTATAGGAGAGCGAACACAGCTGCAACCAGCAACCCGTCTCCGCCAGTCCGCCTCTCCGGTCTCCGAGCTCCGCCTTCAGGCTCCAGGTATCTCACTATCTCTCTCTCCCTCTCCGAGCTCCGCTCCTCCTCTTCTTCTCTTCTGAGTTTCTGAATTCTAAATTTGTAATCTGTAAAATTGGATTCGATACTTGGATTTCCATTTAATCTTGTGGGAAATGGGTTCGATTTTGAATGCGTATAGTTGAAATGGGTTCGATTTGACGATTTCCATTGGATATTTTGATCTTGATGGTAATTATAGGTTTTTAACAAAGATAATGTTGCTGATTAACTGATTTGATCTTGATGTTGATGTCGATTTCCATTTGAGTTTTCTTGTTGTTGATTCTCCTCATTTAGTTTATGGGTTTGGCGATTTGGATTGGGATTTTCTGGGATAATTTGCTCCACTAAAGTTTCAGAAACAAGAAGAGCTGGGATTTTCTTGATGATGATGCAGATTACTAAGTTTCAGTAGAAATATGTTCACTTCTTTTATGATATGCTCCCATAACATTTATTAGCTTCCAAATTGAAATTCACTTTTCTTATAGTCTAATTTGGGTTCATTTTCCAAATTTGGTTGGCACCTGATATATTCAGGTAGAAGAGAAACTTGAGTCTGGACAGGGGAAGACAACTTTCCGCCGTTTCTTTTCTAGATTTTGTACACCAATCTTTTTGGAGGTATGATTACTGCTATTGTCATGGTTTCTTTTTTTACTGTGTACATATGATCCATATATTATTCATTAGCTAGCTGTATTGTATTGAGAAATCAAACCAAAGCACCAACACCTATAGCTGTTATAATCTTCATTACTGATTTCTTATATTTGATCTTGCAGTCATTCGTTCTAACATTTTTAGCTGAGTGGGGAGATCGTAGCCAAATAGCGACAATCGCTGTAAGATGCGCCCTTTTCATAGTTCACTTTACTGCTGCTTTATATAATCGTTTTAGGGATGGAGAAATCTCATTAGCATAATTTTATTGATAACCAGATTTATATAGTTACTTCAACTCAAAAAAAAAAAGTTTCAGTCTTGATTTCAATTGGGTACTTCTGTTTTAGTTAACCACCCTACGTGTAGTTTGTGACAAATTTGGACCTTGGAATTAATCTGGTGCTGGAACTCTAGGAATGTGCAGAGAATATCATTAGTGATTTCTTTTTCTTCTTTGTTTTTCTTGCTCCAACATGAAAAAGATGGCTGATTTGATTCCCATTTCCCATTTTGAAATTACCCCATTGTTTCTTCTTTGAAATTATCCTTTACACATTTTTGTTTCACATTGAGAATTTGTGTTGAAAAAAGGCTATATTTTGAGTAAACAAAACTTTAGTGAAACCTGTGACACCAAATGACCAGTTTTAGAGAGAAAGTCTCATTATTTGTGTTTATTTGTTTAACTAATATATCATTCTCTTCATTGTAGATATTGAGGAAAATCTGTTGGTACTTGGTTCTGTCACCATACGATCCAATGCAGTCAAGCCTTCTTAATTCTACCCTGGAGGATAAGAATCTTTCAGAGAGTCCAAATTTTAGGTATTTTCAACATATGTAATTTTAGTTTAATCAGGTATGTTTTAAACTTTTAATTTGGCCTTGCTTTTTAGTCAATTTGGTGTCCTGTATTTACAATTTAGCTAATTTGGTCATGTTTATCCGGATTGGCAGGAAATCTTGACCTACAGATTGCTTCTTGCTTACTGCCTTGGAGTTGGAGATCTAATTCCATGTCCGAAGCATCTGCTAGCTCCTCTGACCCATCCGCTTCCAATTTTGAATGATGCAGCTGCAATTTAGTTTGCTGCAAATTGATTTATTTGCTGCAAATTGATTTAGTTTTCAGTATTTAAGTTTGCTGCAAATTGATGCAGCTGCATTGTTTAATTTGGACTAAGTTTATTCACTTTATTGTTTAGTTTTATTTGCTGCATGTGAGACTTTGAGTTTGCAGTTTATGCATGTGAAACTTTTGATTGTTTGTGTTTGATAGTTTGAGAGTTTTGAACTTTTGATTGTTGGATAGTTTAATGCTTTCATCACTTTCATGCTTTGACAGTTTGGGAGTTTGCAGGAAATTGTTAATTTGCTATGTTGATGTTGATTGTTGAATATGTATATTGTAGATACTGTTTTGAGTTTGAATGAGTGAATAAATTGTGATATATTGAATCATTTGAATGTATGTATGGAAATCAGGAAAAGTGAAAACTAGAAAGTAGAAACAGCTGAAAAGCAGTGTTTCTATATGGAAAAACCGAGGAACCGAACTTGGAACCGATCCGAGTTTGGAACCGAAAAACCGATAATGGAACCGATCTGGAATGGAACCGGAAAACCGAGGAACCGAACTTGGAACCGATCCGAGTTTGGAACCGAAAAACCGAGAATGAGACCGATTTGGAATGGAACCGAAAAACCGAGGAACCGACCCGAGAATGGTCGGTTCGGTTCTGCATCGGTTCTTCATACAAAAAACATCAAACCCGAACCGAAAATCAGTTATCGGTTTCGGTTCCGGGTTCAGTACTTGACATTGCAAAACCGACCCGAGTCCAGCCCTACTTGATCTGCGATCTCTTTAACGATGCGTTTGATAAGTCGAGATTCATTCCTATCATTTAAAGCATATATACAAAATAGTTAGTAGATCCATACACATTACTACAGTTCCAATACAAGTGTAGTATCCGTACACATTATTACACCTTCCAATACAAGTGGTGTCAAATGCATGTTGTCCTTCATGTTCTATTAATCAAATATATGTAGTACGTGTTCTTCAAGATATGTATAAATCGATATCACACTACCTAGTATAGTAGTACAGGTCTGAACCAGTAATGACTTGTGTCTCTAAACACTTATTTGCATTTATGACCTGAACCGTTTGTTTTTTGAATTAATCTTTAAAGTTCATGTCTAAAAAAAGTTATATTCCAAATTAAAGATCCTTAACTCATCCAGCTATACCAAATAAATGAACGTCTTTGATGAAAGTTAACATTCACAACTTATCATCCATTTGTTTGATGCAATTCCATGAATAAATTATTTATTTATATATTAATTTTTTGCAAATATGATTTTCAAATATTGATTTAAAAGAAAGAGTTCAGACATATGGGTCTGAACTGATGCAAACCCGAGTTTTTTTTTTCCCCAATATAATCTTGTTAAGTACATACATATATATGGAAGAGTTGAGCTCTTTTGATTGGTCTAAGTGGTCAGAGAAGGAAAAAATTGAGTTAGGATTTTGATATAACCTATAACCTATAACCTATAAAATATATATATATATATATATATTATTAGTGTTGCCAAAAATAAAGATAATGAGATTATTGATGTAATTGAGTGACTTGGTGATTAGGCGTTTCCCTGATGGATGTATTAGAGCACTTTTAGCAATGTTAGCCATTTTGTAGTTGAATTTTAGCCAAAATAGCTAAAAATAATTTTGGCTAGCCACTTTTAAAATAAGTTTGCATCAGTTCTCTCTATTTTGAAGACATTTCTAAATTACACAGGATAACTTAAGCCCTCGTTTGGTTCTCGAAAGGAAATCAATTCCTTAAGAAATCTCATGGGAAAGGAAAATAAATTTCCACTAGCTTTCCCCTCCGGTGTTTGGAAAGATTGGGAAAGCAACAGGAAAAGATATGTTGTTTCCATTTTAGTGTTTGGTTTGTGTAAGGAAGGAAACAAAATTATACTAATATTTCATTTATATCCTCATATATTAAAACACAAATCATAAACTTTCCAAATATAATTGGCGATAGCAATTTTTAACAAGGATATAAATGTATTTTTATCATGTAATTAATGCACATTTAATGCTGGGAAAGTGGGAGGAAAAATGAATTCTTTGGAGGATGAGAGGATTCACTTTCCCCCATATTTTCCCTTCTCAAGGGAAAGCTGTTCATTTTCTTGTGTACACCAAACATAGGAAATGAATACATTTCCTTTCCCAAGCCCTCAATTCCGTAAACCAAAAGGAATGTTTTAAATTTACAAATATAATAGAGTCTCTTCTCGCTCCCTATATTTAAGAGCGAGATAGCTAAAAGTTAAAATAGGAGTTCGGTGCAACTGCTAAATATAGTCTCCAAAATAGCTAAAAGGCAAGATAGAGAGTCCCTAGTGGAAATTTCTTATGTTTTGAGTCAATAAAGTTTATTTTTCAATAAAAAAAGAAAGAGATAATGAACCAAAAGAATAACAAAAAAAAAATCCTAGCTATTATCTGCAGCGAAACATCAAAAGAGTTGAACATACTGATCCTTCAAGGGCCACCCGGACAAATTCGCCGCTTCAGAAAGAGCTGCACCCCATCTACGCACAATCATAATATCATGCTCAAAATCGAGTTCATGTTGGGCAAGTGCCTTGCCAAAAGTACCTCTCAGGTGTCGTACATCAGAGGGTTTCACTTTGTAAAAAATTGGCCTAACCATCTGTCCTTTTGATTCTCTACATCCAAGGATCTCAACAAGCTCGTCCAAACACCATGGTGATTCTGCATAGTTTTCAGAGAACACGATGACAGACATCCTTGATTCATTGATTGCTCGGAAAAGTGCTCGAGATATGTCTTCTCCTCTTTTGAGCCCATCGTCTATGAAGGTCTTGATTCCTTTGTTGCGCAAAGCTGTGTACAAATGCCCTGTAAAATTCGAGCGTGTATCTTCACCTCTAAAACTCAGAAACACGTCGTGTTTGTAGGACATGGGGACTGAAGAAGGAGGAGAAGAACCAGCACCAGAAGAAGAGGCTACTTGATTAGTTCTACCAGCCATATTGCTAACTTCTTGGATGCAAGAGCTAACTAATTAAACAGATCGAAACAGCCCTCAGCCAAGTGCTTTTCATCACTATAGCTGTTACATATCGAGAATTATTCAGCGCACCAACGGTGCAAGTGAACCTACAGTTAATATACAATCTCAACCATTCATTTAATCCAGCCGTTCATGTGACACTAACCTCCACACTAACGCCGTTAAGAATTGAAACCCAAAAAAAATGCTGGTTACCATGGTAGAAACAGAGATAGGTAAAAAAAACTCTCTCGTCCTCTGGTACCCCAGGAACCTTACCTTTCACTTTTCTCTCTCTCGTCCTTTGGATCCCGTGGTGTCTTGCGGCGGTTGGAGGGGAGTTGGGCTCGATGGATAGTAGGATCGGATCGATGGGTTGACGGGTTGGTGGAGGGAAACGGAGCGGAGGCGGATCTTTGCCGGATCGGAGTGGGGATTGCTGGGCGGAATCACGACGATGGATTGGGTGTAGCAGAGCCATTCCGGATTGGTGGATCGGGATCGCTGGTTGGTGGTGGGTTGGAGGAGGGCGGTCGTGCTGGCCTGTTTACTGGATTGGATTTTCGATCTGGATTTGGGCCATACTGGTTTGGGAGTTTGATGGGGTGTGGGATCCTTCGCTGTTGGTCCATCAGCGGCGGGATGGCGTTGGTGGTGAGGGTCCGACCTCGGGGGAACTGCGGCGGCGGTGGCTGTGGCGAGGTGCAGCTGCTAGCTTGGACCGGCGGTAGCTTAGGTTTCTTAGAACGTCAAGAACATCGAGAAAGGTCCTTACTTTCCCATGTTCCTCTATTCAATTTCTGCTTAATTCATTATCATTTGTTATATATTGCTTATACCATCGTTTTTTCTTGTAAATTTGTATTGAAAATGGACTATAATGTTAGTAAAAGACTCATTTCATAGTTATATTGAATACTCTGTTCGGGTGTTGTAAACTTGTAATGTATATATTGAAGTAAGACTTGTCTAGGGATTCAGTAACTTGTGTTTGTTATATTCGAATTGCGTTCGTGTCAATCAATGTTATGGTTTTAATGAGCTTGATAAGCATGATACTTGATCAATTACTAATTTTTCTTATATTGGACATGGTCGAACTGAGGTTTTTGCAAATTATTGAAGCATTTTTTGGATGATTCTGCGCATTAGTTGTGTTGATTATGAAGTTTTGTTTGTTTGAGTACTAGTTTTTAGCCTGTTGTTCTGATATCTGTTCTGTTTGATAGTTTGTGCTGATTTGGTTCGCGGTGCCAAGGACAGGAGGCTCAGGGTGAAGGGACCAGTGAAGATGCCTACCAAGTTTCTGCACATTACCACCAGGAAGTCACCCTGTGGAGAAGGTATGTTTCGGTGAACAGAGCTTTGGTTAGCCTATGGATTCATATCTGGTTTACTGCATGCTAGATAGATGATGCTTATGTCTCAATGATGTATAGCGAGTGTTTCTTCTTTTTTGGTTCTTCACACAAAAAGTAGGAAGCTTTCTAGTTTATGATGAGTTAGAGAAGTGTAATTTGTTTTTGATGTCGGTCTTTTCATACAGTCATGGTCTCTACACTTGCTTGTTGGCATTAACTGTTTGTTTGTGATTTGCAGGTACCAACACATGGGACAGATTTGAGTTGCGTGGGCATAAGCGTGTTATTGATCTCTTCAGCTCTCCTGATGTGTGAAGCAGATCACCTCCATTACAATTGAATCTGGTGTCGAAGTGGAGGTCACAATTGCCAACCAATAAACATCTCACCTCAAGATTTGGTCTAGTTTTCCTAGTTAATTGGAGATGTTCCATCCATGATGTTGTTCTTTTGTTATTTTAAAGTTGGAGACTTGGTTGTGTATGCATGCAATGGGACGATGGTTTTGATATGATGCAATGGATGATGGTTTTGACATAGGCAAGTACATACAAAAATTACCGAAAATTCTTCCGTGCTCCGAGCTTGCCATGCTTGGGCACGTCAGCATAATATGGACCGCTGGATATCATATCTGAAATCTAATGGTTGAAAATGTTCACCGGGTAACCTGCTCTCCATGGATACAAATTTGCTTGTCATCTTCTTCTTCCTTTTCCTTTGGTACCGACACCCAGCAACAACTGCAACTTTTATTATTTTTCCATCTTCATGCAAACCCAAAAGACCCAAGAAGAAATTGACAGAAACTCATTTCAAGTCCAAAGAAGCTTTTCCAAAGCTGCAATCCAATCTTGAGAGATGTTTCTAAAATTTGATTGAAATTCAAAAAAATAGGCAAACAACCCAGATTTCTCTTCCACCTTGAATTCAACTCTCAAATCCAAATATGATCATCATTGTCGTCGTCCTCTGATAACCCATCTTGTCATTAAAACCAAGTAAATCCACACTGCAAGTCTGCAACTGCACTTGCCATTAATCGAATTTCAATTAAACTGAATTTATAGTCCAAAACCATGCATCCGTCAAAAATCTCATGTAAAGGAAGAGTGGAACATGACCCATTTAGTTTTTGCTGGGTATTTATGAAGATGAATTTCTTAAAGATGAGATTTTGATGGTTTTTTTTTTTTTTTTTAGAATAAATTTTGATGGATTTGGTTTGCTGGCTTCCGTCAGGAAAGAGGAACTGGTTTTCTCCTTTCCTTCATTCTCTTTCATCATTATCATAATTATTATTATTTTTTGATAAGTTTTATATAGTTAACTATGGTTAAATTATTCTCAAAAAAAAAAAATACTATGGTTAAATTTAAAGGACATGTGGCATTAATTTAGAAGGTGGGCAAAAGTAAAGGTTCTAAAGGTTGGCTCGTCTGGATCGTCCGATCTGACTTGGCCCTATTTATTGGCCCGAAATAATAATTCATGGACGGTTCAGATGAAGAGGTGCTGAGATCAAAGTTCCAGATCGCACCATCTAAAATTTCATTTTTATTAAGCTAATTTAACAAGCTTCAGACTTCTGAAAATTATATATAAAATTTAGTTCAGGTGTCCGAAAAAAATTCTCGAAAATTTTTACTAACTCATCGTGCAGCGTACTTTATTATAGTGTCTCAAGCCTTGTATTTCGGTTTCTCGGTCAAATATAGCTACCTTTATAACCCTATATTTATATATCAAATTTCTCAAAGGACAGCCTCATCAAGGCATACAAAAATGGGGAAACAGATAGTAGGATTAGACTTCCCCAAGGGAAGCCGAACCACGAGGGGATAAAATTTTCTAAATTTTTACATTGACTGATATAGCTCATACTCGCGAGAGTGTAAGAACTGGCGGCTCGGAAAAAGAAGTTGCAAATGAGCGGTTATGTGCATATTAGTTTTATGTGGTATTTAGGGTTTAAGGTTGACCTAGAAAATCGAGACCCAAACAAAGAGAAAAATAGCTGAAATTTTGACTACAACAATTTCTTCTTGTCATGATAACATCAAACGGTCAATTTAATCAATTCTATTTCCTCCACATTGTTACTCGCGGAAGATGCATTTTTTTATACAACTAATAAACAAGCTAGACCACATTAGTAGACATATAAGGATTTTGTGCGATCCAAAAAAATAAAAATTGGAAATAGATAAATTTGACATTACCCATCTATTTATAGCGTATTAATAGGTATTGTGTAAAAAAATTAACCCGATCCGCTGCCATTTCGACATGAAATAAACCGGTCAACTCTTTAAAAGTTTTTACTTCCCTAAGGGAAGTCGACCCTTGAGGAAATAAAATTCCCGAAAATTTTACATTAGTTGATATAGCTCCTACCCACGAGAGCGTGAGAGCTAACAGATCGAAAAAATAAGTTACGAGTAAGCTGTTATGAAAAATATATTTTTATGTAGTATTTAAAGTTTAGGGTTGACCTACTAGATCGAGACCCAAACGACACTGAAAATAGCTGAAATTTTGACCATAACTATTTATTCTTATCATGATAACATCCTACATTTTATTTTGATAAAGTCTATTTCCTACACATTGTTGCTCATGGAATTTATACTTTCATTACAACTAATAAACTAGTTATAACATTAGTAGACATAAGAATTTTGTGCGATCCAAAAAATCAAAATTGACAAATTGACAAATTTGACATTACCCATCTATTTATAGCGTATTAATAGGTACTGTGTAAAAAAATTAATCCGATCCTCCGTCATTTCGACATGAAATAAACCGGTCAACTTTTTAAAACCTTCTACTTCCCTAAGGGGAGCCGACCCTTGAGGAGATAAAATTCCCGAAATTTTTATATTAGTTGATATAGCTCCTACCTACGAGAGTGTGAGAGCAGACAGATCGAAAAAATAAGTTACAAGTGAGCGGTTATGAGCATAAATAGTTTTATGTGGTATTTAAGGTTTAGGGTTGACCTACTAGATAGAGACCCAAACGACGCCAAAAATAGCTGAAATTTTGACCATAACCATTTCTTCTTATCATAATAACATCCTACGGTCGATTTTGATAAAGTATATTTCATACACATTGTTGCTCATGGAATGTATATTTTTCATCACAACTAATAAACTAGTTATACCACATTAGTAGACATAGAAGAATTTTGTGCAATCCAAAAAATTGAAATTAAAAATCGATAAATTTGAACTTACCCATCTATTTATAGCGTATTAATATGTATTGTGTAAAAAAATTAACCCAATCCACCGTCATTTCGAGATGAAATAAACCGGTCAACCATTTAAAAGCTTCTACTTCCCTAAGGGGAGCCGACCCTTAAGGAGACAAAATTCTCAAAATTTTTACATTAGTTGATATAACTTCTACCCACGAAAGTGTGAGAGCTAGTAGATTGAAAAAATAAGTTACGAGTGAGCAGTTATGAGCATATTAGTTTTATGTGGTATTTAAGGTTTAGGGTTGACTTACTAGATCAAAACCCAAAAGACGACGAAAATAGTTGAAATTTTAACTCTAACCATTTCTTCTTATCATGATAACATCCAACGGTCGATTTTGATAAAGTCTATTTCCCTCATCTTGTTGCTTGTGGGAGGTAAATTTTCTTATGTAACTAATAAACAAGTTAGACCACATTAGTAGGCATATAAGGATTTTGTGTGATCTAAAGATTTTTAATAGAAAATCGATAAATTTAACATTCACATCTATTTATAGCATATTCATAGGTACTATGTAAAAAAATTAACCCGATCCGTCGTCACTTCGACATTAAATAAAACGGTCAACCATTTACACACTTATAACTCCCTAAGGGAAGCTTAACCACGAGTAGATAAACTTTCTGAAATTCTTACATTAGTTAATATAGCTCATTATCACGAGAGTGTGAGAGCTGACATATTGAAAAAATAAGTTGCGAGTGAGCGGTTATGAGCATATTAGTTTTATGTGGTATTTAGAGTTTAGGGTTGACCTAAGAGATCGAGACCCAAACGACAACGAAAATAGCTGAAATTTTGACCATAACCATTTCTTCTTATCATGATAACATCCAACGGTAGGTTTTGATAAATTGTATTTCCTCCACATTGTTCCTCATAGAAGGTATATTTTTTCAATACAACTAATAAACTAGGTTAAACCGCATTAGTAGGCATAAAAGGATTTTGTGATCTAAATAATCAAAATTGGAAATCGATAAATTTGACATTGCACATCTATTTATAACGTATTAATAGGTATTGTGTAAAAAAATTAACCCGATCCGCTATCATTTAGATGTCAAATGAAGCGGTCAACCACTTATACACTTATAACTCCCTAAGGGGAGCTTAACCACGAGTAGATAAACTTTCTGAAATTTTTATATTAGTTGATGTACGTCATAGCTATGAGAGTGTGAGAGCTGACATATCAAAAAAAGAAGTTGAGAGTGAGCGGTTATGAGCATATTAGTTTTATGTGGTATTTAGGGATTATGGTTGACCTAGTTGATTGAGACCCAAACAACTTCGAAAATAACTGAAATATTGACCATAATTATATGTTCTTATCATGATGACATCCAACGGTTGATTTTGATATAGTCTATTTCCTCCACATTGTTCCTCATGGAAGGTATATTTTTCAACACAACTAATAAACAAGTTAAACCGCATTTGTAGGCATATAAGGATTTCGTGCGATCTAAATAATCGAAACTGAAAATTGATAAATTTGACTTTACCCATCTATTTATAGCGTATTAATAGATATTGTGTAAAAAAATTAACCTGATCCGCCATCATTTAGATGTCAAATAAAGCGGTCAACCACTTAATACACTTATAACTCCCTAAGGGGAGCTTAACCACGAGTAGATAAACTTTCTGAAAGTTTTACATTAGTTGATATGGGTCATAATCACGAGAGTGTGAGAGCTAACAGATCGAAAAAAGAAGTTGCGAGTGATCGGTTATGAGCATATTAGTTTTATGTGGTATTTAGGGTTTCATAGTTGACCTAGTAGATCGAGACCCAATGCATGATGAAAATACATGAAATTTTGACCATAATCATATCTTCTTATCATGATAACATCAAACGGTCGATTTTGATAAAGTCTATTTCATCCACATTATTCGTCATGGAAGGTATACTATTTGATACAACTAATAAACAAAGTTAAACCACATTAGTAGACATATAAGAATTTTGTGCGATCCTAATAATTGAAATTAAAAATTGATAAATTTGACATTACCAATCTATTTATAGCGTATTATCATATATTGTGTAAAAAAAATAACTTGATCCGCCATCATTTCGACATTAAATAAAACGGTCAACCTTTTATATGCTTCTACTTCTATAAGAGGAGCTGAATCACGAGGAAATAAACTTTAAATTTTTTTTACATTAGTTGATATAGCTTATGCCCACGAGAGTATGAGAACTGACAGCTCGGAAAAAGAATTTGCGAATGAGTGGTTATGTGCATATTAATTTTTTTGTAGTATTTAAGGTTTAGGGTTGACATAGTAGATTGATACCCAAACAACGACGAAAATAGCTGAAATTTTGACCACAATAATTTATTCTCGTCAAGATGACATCCAACGGTTGATTTTGATAAATTCTATTTCCTCCACCTTGTTGGTTATGAAAGGTGTACTTTTTCATATAACTAATAAATAAGTTACACCAAATTAGTAGGCATATAAGGATTTTTTGCAATCCAACAAATCGAAATTAGAAATCAATAAATCCGTTGAATGAGACTAAGGCAATATTCTACACTCATAATAAAATAGTATCGGCTTTCGACTTTGTTTCAAACTCGTTCCACTCAGTCAACCACACAATGATTTTAATATAACTAACGATAAACCACAATTTCCAATTCTATCTCAAATACTATGAGGATGCCTTTTATGACCATTTCTTATAAGCACTAGCTTCGGCTTTGTGATACATGTACAAAATCTAGAAATTTTTACTTCAACCTCATAGAGAAATTAATTTCACACATTTTTTCAATTCTTTTTCTTTTTATTATGTCACTAGTGTAGTCTATTTAGAATAATAATGGATAACTTTGAGATCACAAATACTATTAATTAAATAAATTATCAAAAAACAATTCATTAAAATTAAAAATACATACACTAATAACTAAAATGACCCTTAAAAAAAAAAAATAATAATAACTAAATTTTTTTACCACACTCATAATTTATTGTAATAATCTCATCCAACGGTCGGTTTTTCCATTTTCTTTGAATTGATAGGGGTTGCTCTTTGGAGTGTATGATATATAAATATAGGTTTATAAGAGTAACTAAGTTTAACCTAGTTGATCGAATTTGAAACGAGAACCAAATTAGCTGGATTTTTTACCATCACCATAAAACATTACAATCTCTCCATCGAGCGGTTGGTTTCTCTAAATTCATTTTTCACTTCATGGTTGCTTTAGAATGAACCTCAACAATTTAAATACAACTTTAGAAGGCAAATTGGTATAGGACAACGTCTTTGTAATTAAAATTGAAATTTTTATCTTATGTACACGCATATCCATAGATGAAATATTTATAGACGTGATGTAAAAAAATAAGTACGTTTCGCGGTTGTCAAGCCATCGGTCAACTAAGAAGACATAGAAGTGACGACCGTTGACCAATTTGATCGGATTCGAAAATATAGTGAAATTGGCTAAATTTTTTACCACACTCATAATTTATTGTAATGATCACATCCAACGGTTAGTTTTCTCATTTTTTGAAATGATAGAGGTTGCTTGATATATAAATATAGGGATATAGTACTTGGGCGGGATATTCAAATTTTCAGTCTTTTTGGGGGGAAGTTTCAATTTTTGGGGAGGTTTCACAGACCCGGTATATAAATACAAATTTAATTTCTTTAATATTTCACTTTCCTTTTTGTGGTGTTCTTGGTCCCGAGTGCCGACTTAGTCGCCCATCGCAATCCCAAATCTTGCTATCTTGATTTCGAAGTGGCACCGCCGTATCCCTAATTGGAAATCGCCACTAAGGCCCATATCTCAATTTCAATTTAACTCATCGATTTTTACTAACCTTGCCCAGATGCAACATCGTCCTAACTCCTAAACCTCATGCCTCGCATCTGCCTTCGATTTCTTGCATCTGATTATTTCGTATCCCGATCGCATACATTTTAAGACTTTCAGGTTTAAGATTTACATATATAGGCTTTCTGTTGAACATGGTTCCAACCCTCATAAGAAGGAGATGGAAATAGGTACTTGTTCATTTTGTTTCTGATTTTGTCTACAGTCCTGTATTTGTTAATAGGTTGAATGAATCAAGGTCTGTGCTGCTTGGATTTCAAGGCTTGAAGGAGGTAAACAATCACCGAACACAAGTATTACTTCTTCTTGTTTTTTTTTTTTTACCCGAGTCTGGTTATTGATATATGTGTTTGTTGAATTGGTTTGTGTGGTAAGGATTTGCGAACTTGGAGGTCGAAGAACGACTCACGTTGAGGTCTGTTGCGATGCAAGTGTTTTTATAACGTTTTACACACTTCAAAAGCATGCATTTGGATTATGCTTCCATTTTCTATACTGCACATTTTTTAGGTTTTTGTGTGATCCATGCTTAATTATTCGGATGAGTAATGTAGGCATTAGTGGTTCATTTGGCATTTTTCATTATCAGTTATTTACTGTTGTTCATTTTCTATTTCATTTCGTGGTTGTTGATTTAAGGATTACTTCTGTTCTCATAACCTGCCAATCCCCTCCTCCTGAATGTATATGCAATAATATCCCTTACTTTTATTGTGATGTTGTGTGTATAATCTTGCTGGGAAAATTGAGTTTTATGAACTTGTCACATCAAAATTTATTTAATTGGGATTTTATTTTCTTTACATGATAGTGATTTACTACCTAAGTTTTCTCATTCCAGCTTTTGGTGCCTCTTGTTAGCTCATACAGGTATGAGGAGGTGAGGTGAACATGAGTGGCAAAATCAAAGGCTAAGCTGCTCCATGAAGTGATCTTGGGGCAGGAATACAGTCATCTGAGGATATCAGGATATTGGCTGCATGGAGCAACGAACAGATCAATGCAACTCTGAATCATTACAGATATGACTTTGGGAGTGATATAACAAGGTATACAAATCTGTTGTATAACTATCCCTTGCTAGGTATCCTTAGATTTCTTGTCCTGCTCATGATTCCGTAATCAGCTTAGCAAAATGCCTTTGTTCTTCTTTTTTTGATCCTCCTTGATTGAATTTGGGACAGCCTATTGTATTTGGGTAGTATGTATTATGATAAACCCTGAGGTTTTATATCCTCGTTTGACTGTGAATGACGTTGTACTGTTGTAGTTACTATGATGGTAAAATTTTTACATGCTTTTATTATTTATCTGGAGATGAGTCCTTATTGGTTTGCACCCAAGCGAATTTTGATCTAAAAGCAACGAGATTGTGTTTGAACACATTTATTTTTAGGCAGATTGTGTTGTTTCAGTCTTTTGATCCTCTGTTTTGGTGCCCTTGGCTACTTTCTTTTGTTGTTGTTCGGTGTTTTGCGCTTTATGCGGTACTGGAAGATCTAATCAAGCATCCAAAATTATTGTAGCAGGATCTTTGAGGTATTGTAGCTGTATATTATATGCAACCCAGATGATGCGCAAACTGAAGACAGAGAGAGAACAGTTTCAGACCCTTACATAAGGAGGTGTTCTTTTGGATTTTTAAATTTGAATTTTTTATTGTCGGAAAAAAAAAAAGAACCTTGTACTGCAGAGAGAATAGAAACCATGCAATAGCCAGACATGAGGCACTTACTGGTTTAGCGGTGTCCAGAAGAAGACATGATTCACCACTGTTTGTTTCATCAGAGCTGGAAATTTTTTAGGGTTGAGGGTTTAGCAATGTCTGGGGTTAGACATTATCGCCTCAAATTCTGATGGTTACCCAAACTAAATTGAGATTGGAATTCACTCTCACCTTTTGTTGACTCTGTACTTGTATCATGGTCTATTGGTTGGTTTTCAGGGAATATGCCAATATGGTATGAAAAATACTAAATGCTGAAAGCAATTAGACACGGCACAATCTTTGATTTGTTTACAGTAAGTATTCTACACCCTGGTCAAGGTGAAATGCCTCCACATGTGCCTAAGCTCTCTTCAACATCATACAATTCTACAGACTTCCATGCATCTCAAATCTATTGAAGGAGCACACTGATTTGCTTAGGCAAATTACAAATTTAGAAGCAAATTACAAATTTAGAAAATTTGTTATGTACAATGAAGCACAATAGCTACATGCTTTACGAAGCAAAAACTGAACTTAGGTACAAAAAATTTGTAACAAAGGGCTTCATGTAACTACTCTGTGCAGCAACAAATAGCAGGACACTTTGACCTCATGTAGAAATATTCTCACGTGTCTAGCCATTGCCATTGTTCCAAATGCATTAAATAGAAGCTGCGTTGCAAAGTAGGGGTCACTTTTAATGACCAAACTCCTGTCAAAACACAGATGCCACATCAATATCAAAACCACTGCAAGATCATTTCCAGTTATATTACTGGATGAAGATCATAATTACATACATCAATGTCATCTATTTCACTTTTCATATAAGGCTTAGTTCTATAGGTTTCGGGTTTCATCAAATCAATCAGAGATGCAACTAATCAGCAGAAAGCCACAAAGGAAGGAAGAACACCATCATTGGAACCTTGAGAGCTATGCCACAGTGCAGTAATTCAGAACATGAACTATAAGGCAGTAATTCACTATAGTTGAAAGTTATGATTTAATCAGTACCTTCATATACAAAGGCAAGCACTTGAACGATTTTAACAAAAGCAGTCCATTTTGGACGTTTAAAATGTTGTCATATTCAATTACTGTTTTCCCACCATACCCAACAATTCTTATCCACCAACCAATGGAATGTTGTTAATACATTTCCAAAGTTTTAACACTTCTTGGGGATGATGATTTGCTACATACATAGCGAAAGCTCATACAATATTGGACCTGTACAAAAATAAACCAGTAACTTTTGGCCTTTTGCCTTTCCTTGTGAGTTTTATTTTTAATTTTTTTTTGATAAAAATCACTTGGTTATCAGTTTCACAGCTATACAATTATTTGAATTTGAAGAAGCAATTCATCTAAATGTTCAAAGCCAAAATGTCTGACACGCTATCTTCTTTTGGCATAATGAATTGACTGAGGTTACAACATAACAAGAGCAGCCAAACTGTCAAAACGAATTATATATTTATATAAAAACAAAACCCAACAAGTGACTTAATCACTGAAGCAAAGGAGCATAAAGTATAATCCGTCACATCTGTATCTGCAGTTGAGCCAAGATTATGCTAAATATGGTATTATACACAAAATATGAAGCCATGCAAGACACTTTGCCAATCCTATCTAACAGATTCGCAAGCCTTAATGGACAAACTGAGAAGGGGCCACTCTCATTGTCACTTATCGATCACACAGACTGGAATGACTTTGTTAATACGGTCATAGCCAGTTTCCTAGAATACCCCCATGTTCAATGCTAAATTTTTTAAGCTTTATACTGGATTGCAGGACCAGTACAAATCCATGTTCAACCAGTTTCTCTTAGTTTAATAACCCTCAAATGACCCATACAACTCTCAAAGCTAGGAGATGTTGGAGAGCAAATGAAACAAACAACGCATGGGTTTACCTGAAAGTCCTTAACCTAGGAGCCTAGGATAGTTGAAAAACATATTCTATCAGTATCTTAACCCACTAGGTTTCTTCCTTATTCTTCAGCTAATCAAATACAATCATCATTAGAACCATATATGCTCCTGAAAGTCATTTAGAACTAATGTTCATGTCAGCTGACTCAACTCACCTTCCAAATCATCATCTAGGACATTTTATGAGAGGAATCATACCAAGTTCACTACCAAAAGACTAAATGAAGAGAATGAAATGTCCAACTTGGCAATTATATAATGAATGGTTTCCCTAAAAAATAAAAAGTAGTTGCACTACAAGGGTCCCAAAGATGTCACTTAAGAATTCTTTCTACTTACAGTATATGCAGAATGCAACCTTAAATGCTCAACAAAGCAAAACACCCATTTACAGAGAAAGGCCTTTTCTTTTCAAAGTGGTAAACTTTCTCAGCAACCAAATAGGCCATAACAAAATGGAAACAAGTTATAGCTAAAATTCTCACAAAATTGAATATGGGTTTGACTCCAAAACCCTAGATTAAGCCCTAAAACCGAAAAAGAAAACTGGGGTTTTGAACGGAGAGGGAGCTCTGCTCAAAAGCAAAGAGCTTTTTCAAAGCAACACGTCACCATCACCACCTAAACCGAAGTCAGTTTCCATTTTTCAAAATCGTAGTTCACAACCCAGCCTCAAAATCATTTTCAGAATCAAAATGCACAAACTCAATTAGATTGCAACCAGAAAATGATTCTTGTATGTCAAATTTTATTCACCGATCAAGAAATCACCTGGACAAAATCAAATTGAATCAAATTTAAACCCAAGAGCAAACGACTTACAGGGGAATTTGAGCTCCGTGGATTGAATGCTAAGAAGATCTCCAGATTCGGTATTGAATTGGGAACTAGGGTTTCGCAAGTGAAGATAACCTGAAACGGAGGGACACCCATCTCAACCTGGAAGGAAAGAATTGGGCTTCGCCTCAGGAACTATTAAGAATTGGTCTTCACCTGTTCTTCTAATTCTTTTTGTTCGGAGGGACCCTTCAAGAATCGAGACTAGAAGGACAGGTGAACAGATTTGATGAACGGCTCTGTCTTCTCCATGCGCACTCCGAATCATTTGATTCAATTTGACGAACGGCTCTTGTGTTCTGCATCAACATCAGTGAACAGATTCTCTGCTAGCTGCAAACAAGAATTGAAAGATCGGGTTTGTGAATATAAGGTCGATAACAACCACAACTGGTGGTCGTGGTAAATTTTGTTTTACTACGCTTTTCTTTTTTTGTTCTTCGTTTCAGTTTTCAACGACCAGCAAACGTCTGTTAGCGCACGTGACTTGCACACTGCTGGTGCAAGTGACCCGACGGTGCATGGAATCCTCTCCGGTTACATATTATATATATGCTTGTGTGTACACACACACACACACACATATATATATATATATATTTGTCAGTTTCTGCTTCCTATTGCCGGCCAAAAAATAATAATATATATGTCAGAAACATGATCGGAAAGCGTTGGGAGGTTCGTATTAGGAATTATTCCAAGAAATTTCCTTTGATACATGCATTATTGGATTCTCCACCACCTCCAATATGATCAGTCTAGGGACTCTAGGCCACTATGGCACTAACCATATGTATGGCTTCAGCAGTAAAATGAAATTGTGATAATAAGGAGGGTGTATTGTATATGGAATTAGTGGAACTTTTAAAGAAATCTATGAAATTTAAAAGTCTGAGTGTATTCAATATAGACTATACCAAACTCCAATAATTTTCCAGCCTCCAGACCAAAGATTTCAAAAAGTCTATCAAAGTTTCCTCTTCAAAAAAAAAAAAAAGGTCTATCAAAGTTCTTCTCTGTACGCACGAAGAAATTTGTCCTTCATCATCTCTCTTTCGTAATTTTTTTGTCTTTTCTCTAATCTTTTATGATATCAACCTTTTTTAATACCCAACATGTTCATTGTAGTTGTTGAATGTGAATTTTTTTTTTTTCAATTGTGATACTTCGAACCCTAATAACAATAAAAATGATTTATAAAACCCTAAAACTCAAATATTGTGGTCTAACCCTAAGACCTTGAACCATACTAAATTTTATCTTATTAATTAATTATTCTCATTAATTTGAATTTATATTATGGTTCAAAAAAAGGTTGAACAATTGAATTTCAATTGATTGATTATAGATCAAAACATTGACCAATATTGCTACAATATATGTTAATCGGCGAAAACAAAATTGATGAGAATAATTAACCATAAACATCAAGTGATCTATATTGTATATTTATGTTGTTAGGAGATTAGGAATGAGAACAAACGCTAGACAGACTAACAATCATTGAAGATATTGGAGCATTGAAGATACAACAAGTTATTTTTTTGAATCGAAGGAAGTCAGTCAATTTTATAATTCAGCAAGCAGTACCAGAAACGACACACCCCTGAGGGGCCGACAGAAAGAGCTGTCCTTTAGGACATACAGAGGACCTATTCTAGAAAAAAATAGAACCTCGCACTCCCGGGTACACCCACCTTTTAAGGAAGTTCACGCACCTTTATTCTAACAAAACCTAGAAATCTTAGAAGCAGTTTAAATAAATATAACAACTGAGCAACTAGGTTTTGTGACCCAAAAGAAATTTAAATATTGCTAATAGATGAGGATGCAAATTCCTCATCCATCATAATAAAATAAAAAACAAATATGAAAATAGCAAGCCAAGCCCTAGCAAAGATTGAAACCCAAGCCCATGAGAGGGCCCAGACCCAGCCAGCTCTGCTAAGGACACCCAGCGCAGCCGCTTGTCCTATCACCAAACCGCTGCCGCCACCACCATCTTCAACGCCACCATCCTCATTGAAGCCTTCGACAGAATCCCCATATCCATCCCAGACCAGAGTCCGACCGCCACTAGAAAGGCCGCCATCACCAACAACAGTCACCTGTAGCAACGCTGCCCATCCTGCCTCACGAATTGGGATCCCAAATCCGATCCTGATCCCTCTTGAGTGGCTGCACCGCCCACTGTCCCCTGTACGGCGATCAGAAAACCCGCCACTAAGAACACTACCATCAGTACCAGAACGCAACCACATCGATTCAAAACCCACAATATCACCAGCTCGGATCTGCCCCACCTCCTTCTTGAAATGCCCAAAAGAAGAAGAAACCAGACACCTCTGGGCTAAGGAACCACGATCAAACCCCAAGAATGGGAAGGCATCCATTAACATGGATGAAGTTCTAGATTGAAAAGAAAAAAATTTCAACCTCACCCTAGCAAAGCGGCTGCTAGGTCAAAATGTCTAGGAGACAACAAGTTATTATTTTGTTTTGTGTTTGGGCTGCATTTGTTTTATTTTTTTTAGTTTTTAGTTTTTATTTTTTATTTTTATATATTTTGTACATCCTAGGAAATCTGTAGAAGTTATTCATAATAAAGCATATAGATTTTCATGAATCAATAAAAGTTTGTTGCTAAAATCAATGGTTTTAAGAAATCTATAACAGTCTATCAACTTTTTAAAGAGTTTGTGGACTTTTAAAAAAGTCTGTCATTTAAAAAAAGTATGCACAAATCCAAATACAATACACCCCCCTAAGTTGATATCTCGATTTTCCGGGCCATTTGGAACACAGAAGAGAAATATCAAAAAGAAAAACTTCCCTGCCTAGGAAGGTAATTTTTTAGGAGTTTTTATTTCCAATCTTCACATTCCAATTTTCCTTTGCGTTTGATGATGTTATGAAAGCAATTGAACTTACTTGTGTTTGAGACTGGAAGAATATTTGGAGGTGGATTGCAAGTTGGTGCTCAATTATCTTTGCTCTCCAACTCTAGTGTCTTGGCAGGTGAAGATTAATTGTATGGAATAATTGCTTACATCATATATCTCAAATGTATTTTAGAGCCTATGTACATTATGTGAGAGTAATCCAATGGAAAATCCGCTGGCAAATCACGTTTGCTTCGAGGTATGTCTAGTGGGACTCATTTGCTTTATTATTATTATTTTTTGAAATGGGGCTAGTGCGGCTGTCCTCAAATCTTGATTAATGAAACTGCAGAATACAGGGGGGGACATGAAGCCTGAACCCCAAATTACAATAAGCATCGAGAGAACATCTTGAAATAATACTAGGAGTCTCCACCAAATCTATGTATTCTAACAAGCACCAATTAACAAAGAGTGCATGAATAGCTACTCCATTTGATTTGACATAGCGGTGACATACCGGAAAGATAACTCTATTACAAAGAAGCATCATTACAAATAGCACAGCTTTCCCACTATGTTGCTGCATCGAAGTAAATCCGGCAACACGTTGTTTCATCCTGCCGCTAGAAGGTTGCATCCATTTGATCATGCAAACAGTTCGCCGCTTAGCTAGGTCAGACAAGGCACACAGAGTGTGCATACGGGGACAACGCCCACGTCGTCCAATTTACGACAATGACTTATTTCCGGTATAAAGCCACATTTAATTAATAGTAATAAACAATAAAAGATAACAAAAACTTAGTATAGGTCTTGGGCCAAAGCACAGGCCCAACATTTACCAAGCCCAAGCCAGGTATGAGGCCTGCAGGCAAGGTTCTAAAAAACGGCCTAGGCGGCCGACTAGGCGGCGTTAGGCGTCGGCATCTCTTTCCGATTTTGACCTGGGCGAAGTGGTTAGGCGTCGAGCCTCCAAGCGGCCGCCTAGGCGGGTTAGGCGGAGGGTAGGCGGCCTAGGCGGACTTGTTCGGGGCTAGGCGCTGAATTTTTTTTTTCTTCTGATTCTAGCCAGGTATCAAAAGAATGAAGAAGATTCAAAACTCAAAATCATTTAGAGCTACCCTCTGAACTGAAACCCAGTCCTCGACTAAACCCTTGATTCAAAATTGACAACCCAATGCCGGCGACTTGATTGACAGTGGTGGTTCCGGCGATGAACCCGATGAGAGAGAAAGCTAGAGACCAAACTTCAAATCTTGAGTCTGAACCCGATTACTGGAGCTTTCCTTGGTGAAGGCAGCGAAGATCTTAGGTGCTTGGTTGTCAATTTTGGCGAGAGAAAGAAGAAGGATGACGAGAGACTGAGAGAGGTAGAAGATGAGAGACTGCAGAAAGGAAAATAGGAGAGTTCACGAAGAAGAAGGCAGATTTTTCTAATCACACTTAATTGGAAAATGACAATTATGTCCTCACACTAATTAATATAATTACAATCAATAACACTCTGATGAGAGAGTCAGATAATTAAAACTAAAAGAAAAAGAAAAATAAAAAAACACACACTTGTTTATATATAATAATAATAATAATAATAATAATAATAAAGTAATAATAAAAAACCGCCTAGTCCCCGCCTAGGCCTCTGGGCGCTAGGCCCCAAGCTACCTAGCATTTTTTAGAACCTTGCCTGCAGGTGCATCTCCACCACCAACTTGCAGAAAGCAGCCTTGCCGATCCACCCTTAGCCATGGGTCAGGTGCACGATCTGATGGCTGGCTGTCCCTGTCTCCACCCACCATCCCCATCCCTCTAACAAAGAGCACACCCTTACCCAACCAACTCTCTCCTCGAAGCGGCACCACATAAGCCAAACCAGATCGAGACCTGATCTGATTCGTGCATAGCAGAACCCGTTCCCTCCGCTGCCGCCCCCTAAATATCAGGCGATCTACTGCGCTTCAACTGGATCAACCTCGGCACCATACGCTTACCTCCGAATAGCTGCTGCTTTTCCCCAACAAGGCCACCAAGCAAACCAGATAGTAAAAACACCCCCACGTCGCCGCCACACTGTCTAGGCTCACCACCGGACACTAAGTCCTTTCTCGCCCGTCCGACGCTGCTGCTGCAAGGGCGTGCTGTTGGTCTGGGCATGCACTTTCAAAGGGAGGCTCATAGGGTTTTCAGAGAGAAAAGTAGAAAGTATTTCTTTTGCTGATTAACATAAAAAAACGGCATGCGAACTATCGTTTTTGTAAGAAAAGTAGGCTTTATTATTTCTTCTTTTTGTAAGAATGATTGGTCGAGCATGCGAACTATCGTTTTTGTCCTATCTTGTTGGTTAGGAGGGTTAGACTAGTTGTTTGCCTTTCTTTTGCTGTATTCTTTTGAGTTAAATACTGCTTACTCCCTATACTTATATGATTTCATCGTTTCAGTCATTGACCTTCGAATTTCACCTAAAAAGTCCTGAACTCTCAATTTCCTCCCAATTGGTCCCTGCCGTCAAGCATCAGTCAAAAACTCCGTTATGTTCCCCTAAAAAGTCTATTATACCCTCATTTACTTAAATATTATATATATATATATATATTTCTCTTCCTCTTTTTTTTCTTTTTCTTTCTTTTTACCTCTTCTTCTTCTTCCGACTCTCTTGCCTCCTTCTGTTCATCTCTTCATCAAGATGGCTCCAATCCACAGACCTTCAAGAGGTCAAATGAAAAAAAAGAAATAAAAGAGAGAGAAAAAATAAATTTTAAAAACAACAAAGTAAGTGAGGGCATAATAGACATTTTCGGCAACTTTAACAGAAAATTTTGACAGCAGGGACCAATTGAGAGGAAATTGAGAGTTCAGAAACTTTTCAGGTGACATTCGAAGGTCAGGGACTGAAACGATGAAACTCTATAAGTATAAGGAGTAAAGAGTATTTAACCCTATTCTTTTTGTCGTTTTCTTTTGTTGTTTGTAAGATGAAGGTCCACGCATCTGATGAAGCACAGGCTAGAAACTGGGATATGTAGCAAGTTACTGATGGTGTGACTGACCAAATCAAGGTAATCTTCCAACAATGTAACCGGCATTATGACCGACCAACCATTTTCCACATAGATCCTCTATTGAGTAGAGGACAAGTTTCTACCAATGTTACTAATGGCATAATCGACCATAATAGGGAAAGTTTCCATCAATGTAATCGGTGATATGACCAACCACACATATTCCACATAAGATATACGTCAAAAAGAGTCTTCCAGATATGCAACCAAACAACTAAATAGCAGGAACCCAAAGTGCAAAAAAAAAAAAACAAAACAAAAACACCAACTCAAGCTTAGACACCAGGCTTGCCCATCTCACCATCATTTTTAAATTGCCCTGTATCCCAAATTTGAATCCAAGATGAAACCCTAGCCCTCCTATCATGAGGAAGCCCAAACCCAGACCAAACTAGGCCCAAATCCATGGTCCCCATGCACCTATGCCGCCTTCTCTGATAGTGCTGCCACTATTATCACTCAATCACGGCCACAAACAAGCTCTATTAAGAACAACGCCACCACCAATCCTCATACGATCAATCTCCACATCTTGATTCAAACCCCACCATAGCTTGTGAATCCAGCAGGCCAAGGTCGTCACTGGTGTCCCATTGACACCAAGCAATTGTCGTAGACCCATCGACGTTGTTGTACAAACTGCCATACAAACCCATGTCGCTCTCCCGCCTTCATGTGCACCCTTCAGTCGCCCATAGTTTGGGCACAAACGCCCAACCTCTATCGAAGTGCGGGTATGAACATGCCACCTTCAGTAAAGCCTGTAAGCTTTGGGTAGAATGAATCTGCACCTCACAAACCGTCGGACAGAATGAAATCAATCATGATCGCTTATACACAATAACCTGTGTACGTAGAGTGCTCAACCCCAATGATGGGATCCGAGAAGAAGCCCATCGAGGATGAGGAAGGGTGCTGGAGTTGCCCGTCCAAAGATGGCAGACTTTGCTAGGTTTCATTTTCTTTTTTTAAGGGTTTAATGCTGAAGGACATGGAGAACAAAATTATGAGTTATTATACTTTTAGGAATATCATAAAAAAGACTGTGATTCAATCTTGGTTTGAACATGACAAATAAGACGTTGAGTTTCTTAACAGGGGAAATTATTACATGGTCCCGGACCATAGTACACGTGGTGGTAAGGAATATAATGTGTTTATTCTCTCTCTTAACAGAATGGAGGTAAGGAATATGATGTGTTTATTCTCTCTCTATTGTTTTTATTGATCATTTCACATGAGTTGATAAAGTTAATTATCACTTGAAAAAAAAAAATAGTCCAAATGTGAATTTAGAATGTATGAATAGAAACACCCCATTTAGCCCGGTACTATTTGGTCTAGTGGCATAGTCTCCCTTTCATAAGTGGGAGGTTGTCAGTTCGACTCACTAAACACTAGTTATAGCATTTGAGTTGTTTATTTGATCCAAAAAAAAAAAACACCCCATTTAGTAGTGGCTTTTTCTATCACACCTCTATGCGAGCGTCATTATGTGTAACTTCACTTAAATTTTTTTGGATTAACTTCACCACATTCTCCTATCAAGCCACCACCCCGATCAGTCAAAACATCCTAAATCTTACAACTGTAAAACTGAAACACCATAAGAATAAGGAGCAGAGAGTTATCGGCTTCTTCTTTGAAGCTGCGAATGGGAGCTTTCTGCCTTTCTTTGGACCATGAAACAATGACATGATTCCTAATACAACAACAAAGTCTCACCATTCAGATTTGGCTTGCTGTGCATCAAGTGGTAAAGAGGCATAATTCAGTATCTGGAATATACGTTGAACCATTCAGCTTTCACTTACCGAATAATTCTTCTCCGATCCTTTTCAATTTCAGGCCTTCATCTTCATTCAAAATAGTATCCTAACCAGAACACATACCCAATACCAAGTAACACCAATCAAGAAACAGATACACATACCCAATACAAAAACCAACTCTAACCAGAACACAAAATTTTAATCCCAGTTTCTACAGAAACCCAACTTTCAATTCTAGATCTGTTTCAGGTCTAGAAACCCAACTTTCAATTTCTACAGAATTGCTAATGTAAGGAAATTTCGTTACCGAAATTGAATCTGAATGCAGAGAGTAGGCGGACGAAATGGTCGGAGGACCTTACGCAGTCGTTTCGCTCCTCCTTTTCCCAAACCCTAATCTTGTTGCTTGAGTGCCGCTGTGTGTGTCCAGCTGGTTGCTCCATACATTGGAGGCATGTCCCTGCAAATCCAGTGCTCCACTGCCAATAAGCTTTTGCTCTTCCACTTCTCTAGCCCATCTCTGTGAAAAATAAAATACAAGTGGCCACTGAGTAATTAGTAGACATCCAATAGAACATGTTCAAGCAAAGTTACGGAACACTGCACTTAGTATCTAAGTGAAATGAGAATGAAACTCTCGGAGGAGAAAGAAAACAAAGGTATGTTAAAAGTAATCCTGTTTTGAGAACTAGACTTGTTAGCAAGTGATCTATTCTTTGTTTCATCATTAGCTTGTTCTATTTGATCTAGTTTTCAATTGGACTGTCACCTATGCAAAAAATCACATGCTTGGAAAAGAAAAATCTGATCTATAATTTATAATCTTGCACTATAATCTGAAACTTGTAAAAGATAGGCAGATAAAGTTTAAGATATGCATGAGGCATGTTTATAGGTTTATCAGCGTGTACACTGAAAAATAAAAGATAGAAAGATAAAATTATAGTAAGAATTGCAGAAATGGGTTCTGAAATTAGGCCCACATCATTATCAAAAATAACTTTCAGATGACTATAGACCACAAACTTCTTACTGATTCATCAACGAAGTGCACAAATAGCATGATTTGTGCCAATAATGGAATTAAAAGTAAAAGCTGTAAAGTGGAAAGAGTGTAAGAACAACTGAGATTAACCAATTGTAAACGGTAAAACAGAGGTTGAACTTCTTGACAAAAGTTAGCATGGTGTAGAGGAATTTTACCTAACTTGTATAAGGACGAACACTCCCTGGATCAAAGTTAAAAGAAAAAGAACAAAATAAATCAGTTTTCCCTCGTCCATTAAGTAACCCCAAGCTAAATAAAGCAAATTTCCAAAACTAACTAGATGGTTACCCTCCAGTATATTTTCTAATCAAACCGACAATTCAGATATCAGTACCACCTCTTATTCATTCAATTCTTTTGAAACCCGAAATCCCAAGCTACAGGATAAGAAGAACTACACATAATCTAACAATAGGAATATGTGAAATAGGGAAGTCTGTATAATTGAGGGAATGGGCACATGCTTAATTCAGTAGCAAGATCACTTTGGTTGCTGAGTCACAAGACTTCCTTGAAAAGTAACCGTAAATATGTAGTATTAGAACATGTGTGGGATGAATGACTCAGTTTATGTCAGTTCAAAAACAAAACGTAACGCTAGAAGTTAAGCTAAAGAACAGTAAGAAGACAAAACATGCACCATAAAGATAAGAAATAATACATGGAGAATCAAAACAGATAGAAATAGAAAAAATAAGTCTGATGCATATTTGATGAAATGGCATTCACCTTTACTGTATACTTAGGATATTCACCAAGAGCCTTAACCAAGCAAGGAGAACTGAGCTGAGCAATCCAACGGGCTGCAGCAACCATCCCACAGTGAGCATATCCTAGGACTAAGTTGCTTATTCCACCATCATCCAAACCGAACGGTGGAAAGGGGCCACTGCACCAGTTGTGGCAGTTAGTGTATCTTTGATACTATGCGTACCACATATCAACATAAGAAAGCATTTTGAATCTTTTTCATGTACAATTCATGGTGAACGCAGGCTCCAGAAGCTGCAACATTATGTTTTAATTAATAACACAATTAACAATCACTCACTAGTACAAAAGTAAATAAAAAACGGAAGTGCTTTATCACAAGGATCATAGAATTATTAGGAAGTTTATATGCAACTTTGTGCGTCTGCACCATACTTTTATTCTTTCCCAGTGATCCCCTTGACTCAATTCATTTTTGTCTGGCATGAATGATGTTACAGAATATGGACTAACATTTTCTGCTATCAGTTTTTCCTTGCTATGAATACTACTTTCTTCTACTATGGATTAATTCTCAAGAAAGACGCAGGTTTGATACCTCATTCTAAAGGATATTGAAAGAAACTTCACACCAATCTAAAATGTTATCCAGATAAGAAGCTATTTGGTCAAAAACTAGGTTCTGTAAGTGTTTTGTTATTATGTACTTTTATTTACCTCAACTAGAAAGATGTGTACTCAAAGAGTTTTTTCACATTACTTAAAAAAGTTCAAGTAACCAAATGCAATAAACAATCATATCCATGCACATCATTTCGATTACTCAGAAGGACAATGTAAGCACATAACCAAATGCAGTTACATAGAACTAAGTTAAGAGCTTACGAACCGCAGCCTTGGGCTTCTGAAAAAGGACAGCTTCCTTAGAGAAACTGCTGGACTTTAAAAACACCGGAAACGGTTTCTTGGAAATAGATAACAAAGCGTCAACAGCTTCAAGTAATAATTTAGTTCCTCAATAATCTTAGCGCCTTTGAGCTACACACAATCACTACCAGCATACACACTCGCCACTTGTAAATTCCCTTGCAAAGGTGAAGTAGTAAATTCATAAACCATTATGCAAATTCCGAACCTTATAGCATCAAAAATGTCGAATTTACAGCAAAAACTCCAAAATTTGAGGCCAATTACTTTACCTGCCTACGCATGAGGTAGTTAATACCGAAGGCCAAGTCGCTGATTGGCCATTTCCCTAGAGTCTTAGAGTAAGTGAAACACAGCGTATCGGACAAGGTGGACATTGACTATTCCACGTGGCCGGCACCTGAGCCGGTTGCCTAGAAAGCCTCCTCCTCGCCTATCTTGACTTGAAGAATTCTCCACTTCGACGACGCTCTCCTGCCAAACATGTAGTATAGAATCACAGCAGCTCCGGCGGCGGTGGCCGCAGCCATCAGATCGAAGCTTCAAGATTCAGATCTCAGAAAAACACAGCATTGAGCTCTCAAATTGAAATCCTTGCTGTAATTTAAACGGAGCAAAATTGAATCAGGGCTGCGAAGAATTGGAGAAAGAAGGATTTGGGGAAGTGGTTTCTGAGGAAGCAAGGTACAGTGTGTAAGAGAGAATGTGCGCCAATAAAGAAAGGAACGGTGGGAAATGACGGGAAGGTTCTTCAGGGGGTGTAGTTGACTTTACGTTTTTGAACGTAGTGGCGTGGGGAATATGTGAATTTGAGGGAGAGCAGTTTTGTCATGACGGGTGTTTTGTTTCGAAACTGAAGGAAACTGGGATTCAGAGAAATTAAGGTTTGGAGATGGGAACAAAGGTAATCTTTGATTGGATTTATGTGAATTGAAACGAAAAGTAAACTGAGAAAAAAGGGAAGACGAAGACGTCTGGATTTTTGGTAATCGGAGATTTCAAATTGATACAATTGGGGAAAGGCTGTTTGAGGAGATGGGTCTGAGCCTTTGATGAGATGGCTCGAAGAAAAGAGCAAAAAACTCTATTTCAGTATTTTGTCCAAGTGCTGAAAATGACCCAATATTTCGTCTAAGATAGATCGAGATAGCTCTTTTTTCTTTTGTATTTATGAATCAGACAACAGAAAAACAAGTTATGTTGTCTGATTAGGTAAAAATTAAATTTAAATTGAGACTTCAAAGAGGGAAAGTTCCCGCTATATGCTTTGATTGCATGTAGTGTGTGGTGCTAGGTTTAGTTATTACTCATTCACACAACACAAATAAGTAATTTGGTTGTGGGAGTATGCAATCACTAGATACATCTTAATCAAAATTTGTAGGTTTTAAGGGGGAATAAGTGCCATTTTGGGCCAAATCTACACACATCCAAACCCTCCAAATATATCGCTGTTTATCACACAACAGAAAGTAAAAAAAACAGTTGTATGATATTTTGCAAGCTACACTCATACAACAGATATAGCTATTCTGTTGTACAATGTAGTATAAATTTGAAGCCAAATTTGAGCAAGCTAGGAGGGAAATCTGCCGCACATTTTTTTTTCATTCACACAATTGACCATTCTTGTAAGTGTTGTGCAATGACCTTCTAGCTAAAAACTTCTGAATTTCAATAGCCTTACACGACGTAAGTTCTTGAAACGTGTTGTCTGAAGCCATTTTCATAAACACATAACGGGTTTTTTTTTTTTTTGTGTGAAAAGCGTAGTCTGATAAGGATTTTCCCACAGTGTTATTAGCCTTCTGGTGTATAAGAGCAAACGTAGACTGCTGAAACATGCGTGACATATATTGAATCTCACAAATGATCTGACCGAATGAGGAGGAGGAGGAAGAGGAAGAGGAGGCAGTATCAGAATCATCATAAGCAGTAGAAGTTTGCAGTGCATTCACAACGCGTATGGAGTCACCCTCAAAACAAACTCGGGGCCAACCAAGTTCCTTCGACAGACACAAAGCCTCCAGTGCCGCCATTGCCACCACATCGTCCTCCGATTCAACATTAACCAACCTGCACTTTGCTACCACAAAACGTCCCTTCGTATCCCGAGCAACCACACCTAAACCTCCCTTCCTCACAATATAGGCACCATCGTAATTCATCTTCAAATAACCCTCAGCTGGACGGGACCAAGTGTCTTGCACCACACTAGGTGGTGGTCTTGGAATAGGATCTATAGCTGTTCCCACAAGTGGATCCCTAATTCCATCCAAGGACTTGGGGTTTAATACTTGATTTGCGATCTTTTTAACAATGCGTTTGATAAATTGAGATTCATTGCTATCATTTAAAGCATAAATAAAAAATAGTTATTAGATCGATACTCATTATTTGAATTGGAAGGTGTGAGTATCAAATGCATGTTGTCCTTCATATTTTATTAATAATATATATATACAGCCCTTCTTGGCTGCGGATATCCGCACCTAAGCAAAAGGTGCAGATTTCTAGTTTTTCCCCACTTTCTTATCATATTTTCACATCGTAACCGTTCAGTTTTTAGGTCCTAATGTATAGATCACTTATGCAAATTTTCAGCCAATTTGGTGATCGTTAAGTCATCCAAAACTGCAATTTACCATTATAAATACGAATGGTTCCGGTTTGACAGATTCAGTTCGTTCGTGTAAATTGCAGTTTTGGATGCCTTAATGATCATCAAATTGGCTGAAATTTTATAGAAATGATCTATACATTAGGATCTAAAAACTGAACGGTTAAGATGTGAAAATATGATCGGAAAGTGGCAAAAACTGGGAAATCCGTACGTTTTGCTTAGATGCGGATATCCGCAGCTGAGCAAGGTTGTATATATATAGGGCACGTTTATTTACTTGGAAGGAAATGGAATGATTACGGGGTAAAAACATTCCTGTGTTTACTAACACATAAAGCAATCTGAATGATTCCGGATAAAAGAATTTCTGGGTTTACTAACACATGAAGGAATCATAATAGATGTAGGTCCCACATCCTTATCAGGAATTGATTTCTGAATACTCAGGAATTCGATTATGATGGGGGAATATGGGTTTAGGAATCATTCCTCCGGAATCAATACCGATTTCTTTCTTCTCCCATTCCACTTGTCTCCGATTGATGATTATTTTCCATTCCAAGTAAGTAAACGTGCCAATAGTGTTCTTGAAGATATGTATAAATCGATGTCACACTAGTCAGTATATATAGGTTTGAACCAATTATGATTTACGTGTCTTAACTTTCTTATTTGCATGTAGTCGATATTGTATAGTTCCATAAACTGAACTATTTATTTTTTAATTTAACCTTAATTTAAAGTTTATGTATGAAAAAAGTTAATATTCACAGACCTTTGTAGAACTATATATTTTTTTCAAATCAAACAAATGCACAGTTTTAGTGAAAGTTAATGACCTACCATCCATTTGCTTGATGTAATTCCATGAATAAGTTATTTATTACATTATTTTTTTGCAAAGTTGATCTTGAAATATTGATTTCAAATATTAATTTTTTGCAAAATTGAGGTTCAAATATTGATTTAAAAGACAAATGCGTCAAATTATAAAACTAAATTGGCAACAGTATACAAATAAAAAGGAATTCGAACACATGGGTCCAAACTGGTTTTGACATGAGTTTTTTTCCAATATAATCTCATCCTAATTAAGATATTAGATTACTATGTACAATGCTCTAATTAAAACATGAAAGAAATAAACAATTGTCCAATAATGCTTAACTAGCCTCTTAACATGTGCTCCGCACATGTCAATTTGCTTATTTTCTTAAAAAACAAAATTGTCAATCATGTGTACGAACATCCAATCTTATATTTGAGGAAATTTCTCATCAGTTTATATTAGAAATGTTGTTTCCTATTTTATCCTAATTAATTGGCATGCATCAATTAATTTTTATATTTTTTTGTTAGTAATATTTTATTTCTACTTTTTTTTTTTTTACTATTGCAGTTATAAATCCCACTCCTTGGACAATGCTATCCCACTCCCTCACTCTCACCTCCCACGTTAGGTTTTGCTTCTTTTTTTTTTTTTTTTTTTTTTGTTTCCAATATTTTAAATTACCAATATATCTTTTATGTGTTAGATTATAAATTATAGAGTTTTTCATGAACCATGGGTAAAATAGGTAATTCAAAAATTTAACCATTCTCCCTGAGAATTGGCTTAATTATATAAGATTTGCTTATAAAAAAGATATATATTAGCCACAAATATGGAAGACAAAAATTTCCATGGGAACCGCACCTCATGGGAGTAAGCTGGAGGAAACGGGTAATTAATTGGTAGCAGATCGTCCTTCCCCCTCACGTTTACTAATTACATTCAAGAAAGTGAATACAATAATTATAATAGAAAATTACTCGTAAGTGTCATTTTGAAACTTTAATTAGACATAAGGCCACTGAATTTTTCTTGTACATATAAGGCCACTTTCATCTATAAATAATTTCGTCTCTGACAATTCTGCCCTTTTACCAGACAAAACCAACTACTCATATCCGATAAATCATTCTCTCTCTTTTAAAAAAAAATAAATAAATGATTCTCTCCGGCGACAGCGGCCAAGATGCCTACGGCTACGAACAGCACCATTAGATCCAGTGACGATGCCTGAGCTCGAACCGACTGGCGGCTAAGACATTTACAGCTACAAACGGAACCATCAGATCCGGTGACAATGTCTGAGCTCGAACTGATCGGATAGCTCCTCGGTCTCACCAACCTTGCCTACCGCTCGTCGCTCGATCTTCAACCTTCGCCTTTCCCGGCATCAAGCTCAATCTAGCTCTAATCGGTGACTCGTTCATACTGTCAATCTGAGTCAATGCCTTGGTGACTCGCATCAGAGCCTTAGCGCTACCTCTCTATTATCCTTCAGTGGCGGCGGCGAGGCACTTGAGGTGCTCTAATGAGGTACATCTGGCGAGGCAATCGGTGCGCCTGGTTATCCTGCTTGATTTGCAATCCAAAGCCAGGCAAAACGGTCCGTTTGGTTTTCACCATCTTCTCCTCAGATTCACTTCCGATTCCTTCGAAAATGTCTCTCCTACTATCGGTTCGCATTTCCTTCCTTTCTCTCCAATTTACCTTTTCCTCTCAAATTTCCTTCATCTTTCTTGAAATTGTGTAATGTTTTTACTTTTCGGCTTGGTTCTGTGTAGGGGTGGGCGCGGTTCAGTGCGGATTGGTGTTAGGCCAAAACCGCAACCGAACCACTTCATTCGGTTGTGGTATATTTAGAACCGCAACCTCATTTTAAAAACCTACACCGCTTTGCGGTGCGGTGCCGATCGGTTTCGGTTGTGTTCGACTTTTTTTTTTTTGCATATTTTTGACCAAAGTCGACAAATTTAGCTGTCCTAAAATGAGTAACCATTACTATCAAAATAACCCACTCATAATCTGTTCACTAAACCAAGTAATGAACAATTCAAATAACCTGTTCATGACATCAGCATCTCAGTTCTAAACTAGACAAATAAGTAAATAAAAAACAGTTTGCGATGGGAGTTGGTGTCGCATTGGGAGTTTGCGATGCTCCAGTACTTCCCTAACAGTAAAATAAAAAACATAATTAGCATGATAATTGAGCAATCAAACCACAATTCTCAAACAATCATTAGCATCAGTAAAGAATCAGATACAAACAGAAACAAGATACAAATAGAAACAACAGACAATCAAACCACAAAGTACCAAACAATCATTAGCAATTTAGCATCAGTAAGTAAGAAACTGATGCTCTCATCCTCATTAGCATTGATAACAAAACCATGCTCATTAGAAGAACTGAAGAAGCAAGCAAGCAAGAAACTTAAGATCAAATCGAAACAAGCTGAACCCAAAATTGAACCCAAGTAAGATCATTCCGAAACTGATGCTCCCAAACAAGCTGAACCCAAAATCGAACTCAAAATCAAACTCTAACTCTCCATACCGTCTATCCTCAGATCAGATGAGAACTGAGAAGATCGTTGATGTCAGCGTCGTCGGCGTCAGTCTGCATCGTCAGTCTTCGATTGGCGTTGAGTCGAGGCGTCTTCGGTGAACTGAGAAACTGGGGAGACGTCGGCGTTGACTCGTTGAATTGAGAGAGATGAGGGTCCGGAGGAGGCAAAGTCGAAATGAGAGATTGAGAGGCTGATGCTAGGGTTTTCTCTCATTGAGAGTAATCCAGTCATCAGGGAGTAGCTGTACTTGGATTTCCACCATTTACAATTCGACAGCACATTAAAAAATATATAAATAATACTAAATTAAGTAAAATAATATTAATTTAAATAAATATTAAATATTCGGACCGGTTCGGTTATTTTCGAGCGGTTTAAAAGCTAAACTAGGTCCCGAACCTTAAAAATCCGGTTCGGTCCGGTTACATCATTTTTCTAGCCTTGTTTCATCCAGTTCGGTCCCCAAGTCGGTATTCCGGGCCTATTTGACCGGTTTTGAAGCTCCGGTTCGGTTTCTGCCCGCCCCTAGTTCTGTGTGCGTAAGTGTTGATTTTATGGTGAAGTGTGTTTGTCTCGGCAGCAAGAAGCTCAAGCTTGCTTGCAATTTGGGACACAGGTAAAATCATTATTTATTGTTCATGTTAACAGGTCTGGGATTTTATAGATGTGGCGTTTTCATTGGGGTTTAGAGTTGGGAACGACTATTTCGATGTAGCAAGTGTCCCAATTTCATATGTTTCATATCAAAATTTGATGTAAATTGAGAGGCTAGCTAGGTGTTAATTTTATTCACTTTGCTTGATCTTATGTAGGATAGGTCCCATAGCTAGAGTCAAAGAAAATTAAGAACTGGTGCATACATGTTGAACTTGTTTAGTCAAAGGGGGCTCCCATGGGGTTCTAGCACTGATGGTGAAAAAAAGGTTGGTTAAGTAGTTTTGGCAGTTCCTCAATTGTGTTTGTGATATTTCCATGTATTTGACTGCTACAGTAGCTCGCTATAAATGTTATAGTGGTTTTTCAACAAAGTGATAGTAGTTTTCTATCACTGTGTTAGTATCTTTTTCACGTGATGTCAGTATTTTTTTATTTATTTTTTTCATTTTATTTGATTTCAAGTCAGTAGCTCTTTATAATTGTTATAGTGGCTTTTCAACACATTGATAGTAGCTCTATGTCTATGTTAGTATCTTTTCAAGTTAATAGCATTTTGGTTTTCATTTTGATTGATTTCAAGTAAATAACTCATATGTATTATAGTGGCTTTTTAACGTAGTGATAGAGATAGTAGCTTTCTATCCATACGTTAGTATCTTTTTAATCTGATGTCAGTAGCTTTTTTGTTTTCAGTTTGATTAATTCAAGTCAGTAGCTCTCTATAGCTATTATAGTGGGTTTTCAACACAGTGATAGTAGTTTTTTTATGCTTATGCTAGTATCTTTTCAATCTAATGTTAGTAGCTTTTTTTCTTCATTTTGATTGATTTACAGTGATCATCTGTCAATAAGTTATCAAATTGGAAAAACATGATTCTGAATGAAATTTAATTTTCTTTTTGGTATGATTTCATACCTCTTAAACATTTCTTGTTTGAGATTTGTGTTGCACTATCAACATGAATAATCAGCAAGTTTTGTGCAACCTGTATATTAGTAGCTTTTTATTATTGGTTCAGTGGCTTTCTACACGTGTCATAGTAGCTTTTCGTAAATATGTCAGTAGCTATTTATATTACTTGTTTTTGATTATCAGATTGATAAAGAGTGCCACGTTTGCGGAGCAACGGTACATTGCTACTTTTAGTTTTCATTTCAAATACTAATATTTTGTTGATTTTTGTTCTTGCAGAATTCTTTCCCTTTGCATTTGTAGTAGTAGATTTCAAAAATCATGTGAATTTGGATATTGAAGCCTCCATTGACCAAGAGATCATTCAGCGAACCAAGAAATGTTGAAATGAAGTCTCGTGTTGGAAGTGGTAAAATTATGCCTATGGGTTTAGAGCGTCACCATTGAAAAATGGCAGTAGCATTACAACATTGACAGTAGCTTTATATAACTATTGTAATATATTTTCACAACTATGGTAGTGACTTTTTACAACTATGGAAGTTGCATTTTACATAGTTATAGCATTGTTGAACCCTACATACGTTTTATATCATTGAATGTGCTTTCTTTTCTCAATTGCAATAACATTTTTATTTTGGTTGTATCCTTTACATTTCCATAACTTTGTTAGTCTTTGAAAATAGCTTTCTCAATCTTTAGGAGTAGCTTTTATTCTGTTTGGTAGTAGTTTTTGTTTTGCTTAGTTATTGCTTTTGGAGTTGATGAGAGTAACTTTTGGTGATAATGAGAGTAGCTTTTGTTATTGGTGAGAGTATCATTCTGGTGTTTGCCTGTGACAGCAGCGTTTGCTGCTAGTGAAAGTAAATTTTGGTGTTGGTGACAATAACTTTTGTTGATAGGGATACTACCTTTTGGTTTTGGGGCGCGTTGCTTTTGGTTTTGACAGTAGCTTTTGTTGTTGATGATAGTAGTTTTTGTGACCTCGCTGGAAATCTGACCAGAGTAGCTTTTATTGCTGGTGATAGTAGCTTTTGTGACCTCACTGAAGGTTGTCGGAAATCTCACCAGCGTAGCTTTTGTTGCTTGCGACAGTAGCTTTTATTGCTAGGGATAGTAGCTTTTGTGACCTCACCGGAGGTTGCCGAAAATCTCGTCAGAGTACTTTTTGTTGCTAGTCACAACAGCTTTTGGTGCTAGTGACAGTAGCTTTTGTGGTCGTCGGAGTTTGCCGGAAGTTGGCCGGAGGTCGGCCGGAGTTGACCGGAGACCTTACTGGAGAGGAGACAGAGAATGATTGTTGACTTTTTACTCTAGTGGCATTTATGTAAATATGTTGGTTTTTTATAGCCAAAATATAACATCCTATTTAATCTAGTGGCCTTATGATGGAAAAAATTAATTGGTGGCCTTATGGCTAAAAAAACATTTAAAGATGCACTTATATGTAATTAACTCTAATTATAATTAAAAAAAATTCTTTGTATTTATGTATATTTTTATCGGGACCATTTAATAAACTTCATAATGTCATAATCATAATTGAGAGAGCCGCACAGGTTTTTTCTCTCAAACCCTAGGAACTTCGGCGTTCGTCAAGCGGTACTCGTCAGGTGGTGGCCTAGCATCAGCGCTGATCTTGGTCGCGGTGATGTGGGGGCTGCTGCCGGACGGGTGGTGGTTGAGATCGCAAGCAACGATTAATCATGGGTTGGTGTCCGGCGACATGGTTTGGTTACCAAGCAACGGCGGCTCGTGGAGATCAATGGCGAATCAAGATGCTTGGGTTTCCAGGTGGGTTTTGGTCGCAGCGTCGTATCAAACTCTATGGAGACGGCATCAAGGTGGGTCAAGACTTCTAGGGGTGCTGTGGTGGCCGGCGTGGTGCTTTCGACGATGATGCACAGTGCGGCAGGGGCTGGTTTGTGCCATGCCAACTTGTTGTGCTTTTGGGCTAGTTTTTCCTTTGGGCTTCTGGGCAGCAACCTTTATTACGGGCCTTTAGGTTTTTTAAGGTTTTAGTTTTTATTCCAATAACTCCCTTTTGTTTGGGGAAGGTAGTGGGTTTTGGCCCAATTTATGCTTGCTTTTTTAGTGAGCTCTAGTCTATATTGCTATGGTTTCTTTTTACACCAAGTTAATGAATCTCCTGGAGTACCACAATTGAGTGTATTGACGAAGGGAGATTCACTGTAGTTTTCTTAGTGTAAGCTGAGATTTGTAGTTTGGTAGGCTCTTGAATATTTGCGCGACAATGTACTAGTGGATGGTACCCGTATTCCCTTACTTGCTTGACCACTGATTTAGGGTACAAGCATATGAGGTTTATTTGTATGTGTCATTCTGGCTTTGGGATTAAATGAAATCTCTATTACTCTGTCAAAAAAGAAAAATGTATATTTTTATCGAGAGATTTAAGCTCTTTCGGTTTATCTAAGTAGTGAGGGATCCAATATAATTGAAAATTGAGTAAGAATATCGATATAACTTAATACACACACACACACACTATTATTAAGAGAAGAGAGCTTGCTCTCTAAAACTGAATTTTTTTATCAATTTAACCCTTATATATTAAAAAACTATGAAATATAATTAATCAATATTGATAATATAGTAAATTGTAAAATAGAAAACAAAAGAATAAAAATTAAAAAAATAGCAAAAAAAGTGGTAGTTGTACGAAAAGTTTTCTCATTACCTTTAACTTATCTCCACACACAAAGTGGGTGGGTCCTGCTAGTATATATATATATATATAATATATATATATACACAACATTTTTTGGTCTTTTCTAGGGATATGACATTAGACCAACTTTTCGATCATATTTTGGCATCTTAACCGTTTAGTTTTTAGGTCCTAATGTGTAGATCACTTCTGCAAATTTTCAGCCGAATTGATTATTTTTAAGGCATTCAAAACGGAGACTTAAGATTATAAGTATGAACGGTTCAAGTTTGACAGATTTGGTTCGTTCGTTGATTTAATCTAGTTTGATACCTTAACGATCACCGATTTGGCTAAAATTTGCATAAATGATCTACACATTAGGACCTAAAGACTGTACGGTTGAGATGCCAAAATATGATTGAAAAGTTAGTTTAATGCCCTATTCCTATAAAAGACCAAAAAAATGGATCCTTCATGAAAGGGCCTATATATATATTGGTAAATAGCATGTCGCCAAAAATAAAGAGAATGAACCAAATTAAAGAATAGCTGAGAACAAAAAAAAAACCTATCTATTATATGCAGTGAAATGTGAAAAGAGTTGTACATACTGATCCTTGAAAGGGAAAAATTTTTAGGTTCACCATTAGGGTAAATGAGTATATTCACCCCCGTTATCGATTAACATATTTTTAGTTAATAAATTTATAATCCAATGGTCTATATTTTAAATTTTCCTTTAAAGATCATCTCTATAAAAAATCAATCGAATCGGAAATCGTTTAATTATCTAATTGAATCAAACAAATCGATGGTTCTAACAACACTTACTACTATGTACTATGGTGAACTGTCCATGTATTTCATATAAATGAATAACTAAACGGTCTTCAATTTGATTGATTTTTTACAGAGCTAATCTTTATATTACATTATACAACATGAATGGTTGGATTAGAAAATTATAAAGTTATTATGTGTTAATCGCAAGAGATAGTGAATTTGCTCATTAACTCTAGGGGTGAACCTAAGAATTGTTCCTTGAAAGGCGATCCAGATAAATTCGCCACTTCAGAAAGAGCTGCACCTCATTTGTGCACAATCATAATATCATTCTCAAAATCGAGTTCATGTTGGGCAAGTGCCTTACCAAAAGTACCTCTCAGGTATCGTACATCAGAGGGTTTCACTTTGTAAAAAATTGGCCTAACCATCTGTCCTTTTGATTCTCTACATGCAAGGATCTCAACAAGTTCGTACAAACACCATGGTGATTTTGCATAGTTTTCAGAGAACATGATGACAGACATCCTTGACTCATTGATTGCTTGGAAAAGTGCTCGAGATATGTCTTCTCCTCTTTTGAGCCCATCACCTATGAATGTCTTGATACCTTTGTTGCACAAAGCTGTGTACAAATGGCTTGTAAAAGCAGTGCACGTGTCTTCACCTCTAAAACTCATAAACACATCATATTTGTATGAAATGGGGATCGAAGAAGATGGGGAAGAACTGGTATTCCGTGTTAGAATTTAGTTAAAATATTTCAAAATACCAACTATATTTGAAACCTCCATTAGACCTTTAATTGCATATGGAAATAGTCATTAGAGTTTTTCTATTGGAACCTCCAAATTTACTCACTTGACCTCTATGCTTTTTACACCTCCTATCAAATTTTCAAATACTAAATTTACTCATTAAACCTCACTAAAGTTTCTCAAATAACCTCACTCATATGATTTACAGACAAACTAAGATTTTTATAATAAAAAACTTAGTCATTTCAATAATTTCATTACTCTTTAAATCTTAATTACATCTCCATTCCTTAATCAGATAACATAAATCTCTTATCCAATAAAAAAAGTCAAACACAAGGTATTGAGTTTTAAAAATTAATAAAAAATAAAATAACATGAACTATTATGTGATTTTTTTAATTTACTTTTTCTTTTTTAACTGTGCAAAAAAAAAATTAATCAATTTTCTTAATGTTTCTCTATTTTCTGTACCTCATGATTAATTATTTAAATATTTTTTATTTATTTTTATTTGCTAGCTCTTTTTTTCTTCTTCTTCTTTTTACAAATATAATGGATAGATTTAGATTTAGGTCATAATACAATTTATTTTGTTCTCCTTGACCAATATGTGTTCAATATGCATATCATACATTTGTATCTTAATCATAATTTTATTGATGAATGCTTTAATGAGTATGTAGTGAAATTGGAAAATAAAAATAGATAGGGAAAATAATAAAGAATGCAATCTAATATTATTGAATTGGAAAGTCTAGAGAAAATAAATATAACAATTTTTTTGGTATAATTATTGTCCTTAATAGTCATTTTATAGTAGGTTATATATGTCATTTAATAATTCATAATAAAGTGAGGTCAAGTGAGCAGATTTGAAGGTCCCAACAGAAATTCTCTAGTCATTAACCCTCTTTGATTGTGATTGACACAAAGATTTCATCAGTTTACTCATATATCATTCATTTGTTCAAAGTCTGCAATTATGGTGGTTCTTTATTTGCTTTCTTCTGTTTTGGTTTACTCATTAATGTCAAGATATATATTGCCTTTCTGTTATATAAGTTACAGAGTTTAAATGTCATTCCTATTTTGACGTTTTAATTCTTCCTAATCAATGTCATAATATTCCTTTTGGTTACATAACTTACATAGCTTAATTGCTATTGTTAAATTGCCATCGCATTGAGCATTCCTGCCATATATATAATCCCTAGCTTTCCAGATAAAAAATACAACAGAAATTCAATCTCCTTTATTATCTTTCCGAGCTCAAAGTATTCATGTATTTCCTTTAATTTATCTATTCCACTAAAAGAAAGTTTCAAGTTGTTCGATACTATCCGAGTATTCTGAGTGTACACCTACAAGGATCGAGGTTGTTGTACCCTGGAGGGTAGGGTGCCACAAACCTGCTACACCAAGACATTGTCTCAGAGGGGCGAAATCTACTTTTAAGGGCAGTGTTTACACGCCTCAACCTTAAACTCTTTTCGAATAATGTGTCTTTCGGAAGCCTATAAATCCAAGGGTAAAGTTCTATAATTCTTATTATTTTAATCTATTATGACAATAACATTATGATTATTATTTGTTATTAATATATTGTATTTTTGAGATTTTGTAGGAGGTGAAATCCGGTGATAGAAGTAGCATCCATCGACCATATTTTCCAACATTCCAAGCCATATTTACTTCAATGCTACTGCTAGATATCACTAAACATAAATAGGCCCTCAGAATTGTGGTTTGCGTCTCGGAGAGCTTCTCCAGCTTGTTATATATATTAGTGTTTGTCGAAGAGTTTCAGCAGCCACGTGAAAGTCAAACTATTGATTTGCCAGAGTGCCAAACAATTTCTAATGTAATTCGGCCACAAGAAATAATGATAAAATGATGCAAGGAACATGATCGGAAGCGCGGGACTGTCTATTATTGGCAGGTTATTGTAGTCAACCCTAAGTTTTCATACCAAAACCTATATTAGTTTGCCTGTGTTCCTTGGATCAATGTATACAATTAGAACTTTGACAAAAAAAAAAAATGCATATTAGATTTAATAGATGGAAAATTATTCCTTCACTAGAAGTTCTAGAACTTTGGAGTCCCCTTCCACTTCGATCTTGTTGAAACCTCTTTCTCGAGTGGTGGCAAGGCTGTTACACAGCAGTCGCCTCTGCCACCGGAACAGTAGTGACGTCAGTGTTCTTTGCAGTTGCCAGGATTGGCTTTCCAAAGTGTTCTTGGATTATGAATCCTGTAGTAGCCGAGTTTTTTTTTTTTTTTTAACAGAGCCATCAAAATTGATTTTGACTGCATCCTAATCCGGGGGTCTCCAAGAAATAATGCTTCGATTGGATGGGATGGAGACACCACTTGTATTCTGGGTTGCAGTACTTGGAAGATTTAAGGTAGCATAAGAATCTGCGATCACAGTATGTGGTGTAACAGTACTTCCTTGGAAGTCTGTGTCATTTCGTGCCTTCCAAGTTTGCCAACAAATAGTAATCATTTTTGCAAATAGATTTTGGTCATAAAGTTGGAGAAGGAATATCTGCGTGTCTCCAAACAATTCTAGTAAAATCACAATATCCAAAAAGATGGTCAGCCGTCTCATTATCATTGTTACATAAAGGGCAAGACTTATCATTAATGAAACCAAACGTAGAGAGTCTATCTCTAGTTTTCAGGCGGCCTCTAAGAAGAAGTCAGCCAAAAATTTTAATTTTTGGCTGGTTGTTTAATTCCCAGAGCTTATTGGTCAGATCAATTTGGCTATGCTTCCTTGCATTTTCCAACTGCAAATAGGTTGCAGATTTAATGGAGAAACGACCATTAGAAGATGGTCCCCAGACATACTCATCCTCTTGTTCAGGTAAGGGAATAGGAATTCCTAATATTTGTTTAACAATGCAAATATCAAAGTAATGAAGCAATTTCTCTTTGTTCCACTTACCATTACTTAAATAATCAGCAACTATTTCATCCAGTTTATGGTGAATTTCCGTCTATGATTCAGTAGATTGTAAAGTGGGAAATCAAACACCCAGTTAAAAGACCAAAATTTAATAGACTTATCATTACCAACGATCCATCTTAAGCCTTTGATGATTAGCTCCCTTGCATCCAGCACTCCCCTCTAAGCCAGAGAATTTGTTTGTTTCTTTTTAACCTCGAAAAAATAGAAAATTTCCTTAGATACTTCCTTCTAACTATTTGAGCCCACCAGTTTTCTTGATCATTACAAATTTTACAAGCTAACTAAGCTAAAGCAGCATTGTTGAAAAAAGCTTAAGGTCTAATTCCTAATCCTCCTATAGACTTAGGCTGACAAATTTGGTCCCAAGCCACAAGAGGGCATTTCATGTCAGAGCCCTAGAAGAAATCTCTGGCTTGCTTATCAATCTTATTGGTAATCTTCTGTGGACATTTAAAGCAGGATGTGACATGATTTGGGCATATTGGCAAGATTAGATTTGATCAACGTTAATCTGCCAGCTCTTGAAAGTAGGGCTAGGAATCGGAGATCGAGAAACCGATACCGATACCGACCGAACTGTACCGATACCGATCGGCTCGGTTTCGTTTATGGTTTCTATAGTACCGAACCGAAACCGTACCGAGTGCATTGGGCTCCGGTCGGGATCGGATTGGGCCTTTTTAATACCAGGATGTTACCTACTCGGCCCATTAACTTGGTCCAAATCGATGTAGGGATGCAGCTCGGGTAGGTGACCTAAAGTCCTAAAGATGCCGCATTCACTTTCAGTCCTTCACTCTCAAAGACTCAAACAGCCAAACCTTCTTTGTTCGATTCAGCACCACGATTCCATTGATTGATTTGATTTCATACAAATTGAAGACAAGAACTCAATAAGTTAAAGCTCCGATTCCAATACCGGCAATACTTCTGCAGCTTTCACGAACTGAAGAAGGCTCTGATTTGAATAATTTGATTATCAATGCGAAAGCTAGGAGTAAGTCTAAGTATTGGGTTTGATTCTTTTGAATTTCAAATGATTATCAGATTATGAGATGCTTGTTAGTATGTGATTATCATGGATGATGGTTGACTGGTTGAGTCGTTGAGAACCATCCACAGATTAACTAAATGCCATTTATCATGTACCTTTAATGAATTTATCATGCATGGCTAATGGCTTACTTGCAAACTTGAGCTTGTTTGAGATCTGTTGGTATCGTTAAAAAGTTGAAGAGGCTCTTGAACATTGAAACAGGGAGTGAAACTGAGAAAGTGTTGATTGATATGGCAGGACACATGAGTTCTAAAGTTCTCAAGTATTATGGCTGCTTCAAGGATCTAAATCCTTTGGTGTTTATGGGGCTTGTTCTTGATCCCAGATTCAAGCTACTTAATATCACCCATTTGTTGAAAAAAGAAGGGTATGATAATGACATTGTCGAAGCAAAAGCCAAGGAGTTAAGGGATGTGTTGATGTCATTGTATGAAGCTTATGCACCAAAGGATGCCCCTGTAAAGAAAAAGGAGGTTTTAACCTCAAGTTCACAAAGTACAGTTACAAGCAGTGACAGCAGAGGAAGAGCATCAATCTTGAGTGATTGGAGAAAAGTTGTTTCAGAACTTGATGAGCAAGTGGTTGCACATGAAGTGGACAAGTATCTGTTGGACCCTCTTGAGTACACAAATTTAGGAGAATCAGATTTCCCTATTTTGTTATGGTGGAAGCTGAATGGAGCTAAGTACCCTATTCTTGCAGCAATAGCCAAAGATGTAATGGTTGTTCAAGTGTCCACAGTTACATCTGAGGCTGCTTTTAGCACTGGAGGGAGAGTAATCGACAACTTTAGGAGTTCATTAACTCCTAAATCTGTGGAAGCTTTGATATGTTTGCAAAGTTGGTTGAGAGGGAATGATATTAGCTGCATAGAGGATGCTCCAGACATCAAGGAAACAGAATTCTATGAGAAATGTGAGAAAGGTAAAGTTTTCTGATTTCTACTCAACTGCTCAGTTTTTTTTTTTATCATTACATTTTTATGTTTTTCAATTTCTAATATTGTGCAAATGATTGTGTTTGGTGTAGATCATATAAACTCAGCATCTTCAAGTGTTAACTCATGTCCTCCTCCAAAACCAAAGGGAAAGGATGCAAGTGATGAAGTTGTGGAGGTGATTGAAGATGAATCTGAAAATTCTGGTTCTGAAGACTCAGAAACAAGTTGACTGTCCTCATTGAGTCATTTCTATAATTTCATGAACTGTCCTCATTTCTCAATTTCAGTTTCAGTTTTAAACTTTTTAATTTTTTATGGTTTCAGCCTTTGTGCAATACTTCTATGAGTTTATTTGAGTTGTAAACTTGTAATAGTATTAGTAAGCCTTTACTGTAATGCTTAGTTGCTTACTGAATTACTTAGTCATGCCTTGATCAGTTGATTGCTTTCAGTTTACCAGTTTGTTTATGAGTTCATTGCTTACTGTCCTACAGTCTTAAGGGATCACTGGATCAGTTTGTCATGCCTAATGCGTTGATTCACTTGATTGCTTACTGTCTTACTTAGTCATGCCTCCAATGCTTAGTTGCTTATTGTCTTTACTTTCTAGTTTCTATCATGATGAAGGACTGCATTGCTTTGAAAGTTGTAAGTTGAAACTTCACAGGATTTTTGAAAGTAGAACTGGTGTACCGAATGGTGCCGAACTAGTTCCGAACCGATCGGTTTCGGGTCGGTTCGGTTTTGATAGGCATTTTGATGAGTACCGAGCCGTACCGAACCGAGTCAAACAATCGGTCTCGGTTTCGGTATACCTTATTTACCGAACCGTACCGAGCCGATCCCAGCCCTACTTGAAAGTGTTCATTTCTTCCAGCCACTGAGCTTTCCTGACATTTTAAGAAGAAGCACTTTTGCATTAATAGGATCTTTTGAAAAAATAACATTGTGTATACCTAGGTACTTACCTATGGTCGATTTATGTTGGATGTTCAAAATGTTGACAATATCTTGTTTGATATCATTTGGCACCTTGGGGGAGAAGTAAATAGAAGATTTATGAAAATTGTTCTTTTGGCCAGAGGCTAAGGAGAAGTTGTCCAGCACCTTGAAAATGTTCCTGGCACTTTTCTTGGTGGCTTTTCCAAAAATGAGACAGTCATCAACTAAGGTTAGGTTTGATATTCTAAAACCCAAAGAAGAAGATAAAATCCCAACATGGGACTTATGGTTAACCGCTAGATTATTCAAATGTTTAATTAGAGGTTCCATTGCGAGGACAAAGATATAGGGAGACAATGGATCACCTTGTCTGATTCCTCGGTTAGGTTTAAACCAACCATTAGCTGTACCATTTACCAAAACTGAAAAGGAGGCAGTGGAAATGCAGTTCATGATCAGATTTATCTAGTTTTGGTGGAAACCAAATCTTTTGAGATAGGTAGCAACATAAGACCAGTTAATGAAGTCATAGGCCTTCTCCAGGTCGATTTTGACTGCCATATTGCCTGTGTTTCCTTTTTTCCTCTGGAAATCAGAAAAAAAGTTCATGAGCAACAAGTATATGTCTTGGATAGATCTTCTAGGTGCAAAGGCACCTTGGTTTTTGGAGATGCATTTTTCAAGCAAGGGCTTCAATCTTTTGATCATTAATTTAGTAATAATCTTATAGGAAAGATTACAGAGACTTATGGGTCTAAAATCACTGACCTGTTCAGGGTTCTCTATCTTTGGGATCAAGGCAAAATTGGTATGGTTTATAAGATTAAGGGGAGTACCATTATTGAAGAAATCTTTAACCAATTTGATCACAGGGTTTATGACCTCATTCCAGCAAGTTTGAGAAAAGATAGCATGCACACCATTTGGTCCAGGGGCTTTGAGAGCACCAATAGAGTTAACAGCATCCCACATTTTCTCATCAGAGACCTGTTTCAAGAGAGAGCAATTATCATCATTAGAGATGCATGGTGTAATGATGGAGACAAAATTTTGCATGTAAGTTTCATTTAGCGGATAGAGTTTGGAATCTTCTCTTGAAATCCTGAACCAGAACCAATGCAATTTCTTGTTGATCAGTAGTCCAGAAACCATCAGAGCTTGTCATCTTTGCAATAAAATTGGATCTTTTTCTGATGGTAGCTTGGGTTTGGAAGAATTTAGTATTCCTATCCCCCTAAGTTTAGACAGTTGGCTCTAGCTTTTTGAGCCTAGAAGGTTTCCTCCTCCTTGTAACATTTATTAAAATCTGCTCTGATTTGTGCATCTCATTCCTGCAAATATACAGAACGAGGTGAAGACATAAGTTGAAATTGAACATCAGTGCTGCTCTTGTTAAGTTCCTCAATACGTTTAAAAAGTTTTCCAAAAGTATTTTTATTCCAGGATTTAACCTGGTGAACAAAACTGTTGTGAAATTGTAAGGAAATTTAAGAGAGGGTTATTATTAAACTGTTGTTTCCAAATGTTCTCAACCATAGGTTTTAAATCCTTGTGGGATAACCACATTGCTTCAAATTTGAAAGCTTTTAGGACTCTCTTTTCTTTATGTTTAATAGTCAAGCAGATAAGGCCATGATCTGAACCGATGATGGGCATATTTTTCAGAATTAAATCTGGATACTCATTTTAAAAAGCTGCATTAACACACACTCGATCCTTCATAAATGATGGAATCGTCACCGTGTTTATTGGTCCAAGTGTAGGGTAAACCAATAACATCTAAAGATAGAAGATTTTCACTATTCAAAAAATTGCTAAAGTTTAACGTATATGATGTTATTACTCGATGTCCACCACGATTTTCATCCAGAGAAGTGATTATATTGAAATCCCTATTAAGCCATTTACCATCATTTGTTGGTCTTAGCTTGCCCAAATCATATTAAAGAGTGGCCTACTTTTCCTTCTGAGGGTAGGCGTAAACAAAAGTAGTAAACCAATTATTATTTGATGGAATATCAAATATAATGCAATGCATAGAACGATCATGAGGAGTAATCACAGTGATTTTAACCATCCTAGATTTCCAAAGAAGTAAAATACCACCACATTGACCATTAGCACTACTAACATAAGAACTGTCATAAGGTAAACACTTAGTTTTATTTAGGATAGAAGCATTAGCTCTAGTATCTAAGATACAGAGCACATCAACATCAAAAGTAGACACATAATAAAGGGATTGTGCTACAAAACCAGACCAAGCACTGCCCCTACTATTCCAGCATAAAATTTTCATGGCTGAAACTTTGTAAGATGAGGCGCTGTCCTCCCAAGCATTTCCTGCTGCTTCAGCCATACTCTGATCATCAGCCATCTCCCTGGTCCTCTTCTTTGATCCCGAACTCATACCAGAATTCTTTGGAGAAAAAATCAGATCTCTCTTGCCATTCATCATCATAACCTCAAACTCATTCATATCATCCCCAACGAAACCAGAAGCCCTAGCATCACTAAAGTTATCAAACTGCATGTTTGGGGAACTATAGTTAGTATAAAAATAATCTAAGGCATGCATTGGAGAGTAGACCTTATCCAAAGTATAATTATTCTCATGCGCAGGCTCATGCGCGTCATTGTAAAGTTTGGCAATTTCAGCAAATGAAGAATAAGACAAGATAGAACTATCAGAGCCAGTAAGCTCACTACTTCCTCCTCTCTAGGGAAGAGCCCTTCTTGGAGTCATTATCCTTGTTCTGATCATCATTGCTGATGATAATGGTACCTTGTCCCTTAGTGGCCTCCTTGAAGCTAATCCCCGGCTTCACAAAGCCTCCTTACGAGTAACATCCTTTGCCTCCAATGTCAACAAGTGTCTTCCCTATCCTTCTATAGTTCTTACTTGCCTTTGTTCCTTTTGTCATGCTGTCATAGAGTAGTCATGATTCCTTTTAAGAACAAGCTTCCATCCTGGAGAAGGTGGATTGAGTTTAACATTATTAATACTCATCCACATACCCGTCCCTATTTGGCTGAGGGAATTAAAAACTACTAGCAAAATAACAATCACCCACATATTTTAATATGTGGGTAATAAGACTTTCTCACGTTAAGACGGTAATAACCTCCATTTTTTTTTAATCAAAGCAAAACATAATTGCAGTGCTTTACTTTACATAATTACATTGCTTTACCTTTCATGATTATGTTTAATTAGTAGGGTTGCTTGAGATTGTTTAATGATCGTCCGACACTCTCGCTCGACCGACACTAGAAAAACAGAGCAAAGGCTCTCTCTCTCTCTCTCTCATTCTCTTGTCCGAAGACACCAGAAAAACAGAAAAGGCTCTCTCTCTCACTCTCTCTCTCTCTCTCTCTCTCTCTCTCTCTCTTGTCCGAAAACACCAGAAAAACAGAGCAATCTTCATCAACTCATCTCTCCCACCTCAGGCCACCTCAAGGCACCAGACCACATCCCACGCTTTCGCCTCGTCTTTTCACAGCTGCCAGTGGCAGCCTTGAACCGCAACAAGGCCGGCAGTGTCGGCGGAGGACAAGGTTCTGTTTTGAGCTCGTTTTGGTTCGATCTCGATATCTTGAGCTACAGGCCACCAATTCTCTTGATTTTCGGCTCATTGGACTCGCCTCAAATTTATGAACTAGTACCAATAAGGACCAGACCTGGGTAGAACTATTTCACGTTCGTCGGAGCTCGCCTCGGTTTAGATCGAAAATCACATTTGGATCCGGATATCTCGAGTTACAGACCACCATTCTTTATGATTCTTGGCTTGATGAACTCACCATGAGTTTCTAAACAAGTCTCCAGAAGGGATCGAAGGGAGTGGTGGAATTTTTTACGTCGAACTCAAGCTCACCGGATTCTGGAAAAATTCCGGCCACCTCGACTGGTTCTAGGTAATTTCGACCCCTTCCGGTCATTTCCAACTTACATGCTAGTCAGGAAAGTTGTTAATCTTGATGAGATGAAGAGGAGCAGCCCAGCCCCGACACCATTGGCGGTGGTCGGTGGCGGCTCTGCCACTAAATCCGGCGGCCTTTTCGGCCACCTCCGGGGACCTTAAGGGTAGTTTCTGCCCATTTTTATGTTCTACATATTAAGACGATCATTTCGATATATTATACGCAATTTTTGGATATCTATGATTAAGTTATGAATTTTTACGTTTCGATCTTTCGATTTATGATCTGTGAAGATCTGACTGTCCGATAGACTTGTAGTTTTGATAAGTTGATCGTATGACTGTCCCAGTGACTTTGTGTGGTTATGGGATAAGATCCGACAGTTGGATCTTCGTATAATTTTGAAATAGTGATTTGGAAGGCGATTCGTGAGAATCCGACCGTCGGATTTTCATATAAATTTGTGGAGATGTTAGTAAAGGTGATTCAGGAAGATCCGACCATTGGATCTTCATAATAATTTAGGAGGATGATCCTAAGGGCGATCTGTGAGGATCCGACCGTTGGATCATAGTTTAATTTCGATCCGACCGTTGGATCATCGTTTAATTATGTTTATGAGTTGTTGGCTAAGTTAAGATCGTATTTGATTAGGTGATTGATGGATTGATTTAGCGGACGATTGTGAATCGTATCTTGAACTGTTAAGAAGACGCAGCGGAAATTTAGAGGTGAGTAAAACTCACGTGGTTCATATTACGAACCGAGCATTTTTAATTACTTTATTTTTTTGTTGTAATTGTGTGAAAATATTTATGGAATAAATATTTGTTTTAAATCATACGGACTTGATCAACTACGGTCCATAGGTAAGTAAAACGATTTTAATTATACAAAATGAATTTCACGATTTTCTTGTGTGAACTATAGTTGGTATTAGTGGTCATTCCTGAGTGGGTGATTACGTATATATATATTTACGTGATTATATGTGGAATGGTATGACATTGAAGAGTGGAATTGGGATGATTACATTATTATGGATTGAAATGTGACTTACCATATTTTTATGCGATGAACATGATTGATGAGTTCTTGTTGATATTCATGATTTACATTGGAGGATGTATAGAGGTGGAGAATGTAGTGTTCTGAGGACAGGTGTCCGAAGTTCGACGGTTAAGAATAACCGGAGTGTTTGTGTTCTGAGGATGGGGATGTCCGAAGTTCGACGGTTTATTATTAACCGGAGTATATTGTTCTGAGGACGGGGGTGTCCGAAGTTTGACGGTTATTTTAACCGGAGTATATTGTTCTGAGGGCGGGGAGCCCAAAGTTCGAGGGTTATTAAGTTAACCTGGGAATATGTCGTTTTACTTGCACCTAGGCCAAGGTGACTGGTAGCGATGTAGTTAGAGCTCTAACGTGTGGTTGGGATGGACCAAAGTGGTAATATGTGGGTTGACTGTTTTTAGGACCAAAGTGGTGTACTGTGGTTAGAGGATTGTGAAAATGTATTCCTTGTGGATTTCTGAGAATTGTTCGACTTTTCTTTGCAGATGTTGAGTTTGCGTGTGTTTACTTGAGTTAAAAGATTTTGAGATAATAAATCAACCGTTCTTTTCTTTTACTCATACGGGCTGTCAAAAGCTTACCGGGTTTTGTGTTGTTGCAATCCCGGTACACTATTCAAAAGGTGTAGCGGGTAATCCTACAGGTCAGGAGAATCGGGAAGGTGATCGGGCTGCTTAGAGTAGTGGTATTTGAGTTACAGCATTATTGTGAGGTTGTTATGCTCATTTGAGCTTACATTTAAATTTGGAGAGAGTGTGCTGTAATAATAAACTCTTGAGGATTTGGTTTATGTATTATTGAGTGATGTGAGTGTGTTTATTTATGAGAAAAAAATTTAGAACGTTTATTTGATTAAGTTGTTTAATTCATGTTTCGGATTTGAATTTATTATTCAAAATTCCGGGCGTAACAGTTTGGTATCAGAGCGTAAGGTACATATTTGGTGATATGTCAATACTTATCGAGTGATGACCCGTCTGCAGTGGATCCCCATTGTGTGCTCTCCGGTATTGACAAAGTCATTGGGTATGTGTGAGTGTTAGGAGTTGTTTAGGCCGCTAAGCTGTCTTAGGAATGCGAATATTTTTCTTGTGGTATCGACTTGGTTAATATGGATTGTATTTGACTTCTACTGTGTTGAGTGTTATACATGTATTAACAAGCATACTATGCTTCATAGGTAATGGAGATTCCGAGGGGTGGGCCTAGATTTCATCGTGGGGGCGGAAGAGAAGGCAGAACTGGTGGTAGGGACAGGTTCCGTCCCTTAGAGGAGCTTTATGATGATGATGCAGAGTCTTCCATCGGTGTACAGCCTACTCCGCCCATGGGTGAAATGGCTGACCCTGGTCGTCTGTTGAGATTGGCTAGAGAAGCAAATCATCTGGGAGCAGCCAAGTTTCATGGAAGCATGTAGCTCAAGATATCGAAATCGAACCAAAACGAGCTCAAAATGAAACCGTGTCCTCCGCCGCCACTGCCTGCCGTGTTGCGGTGCAAGGCTGCCACTGGCAGCTGCGCAAGGACAAGGCGAAAGCGTGAAATGTGGTCTGGTGCCTTGAGGTGGCCTGAGGTGGGAGAGATGAGTTGATGAAGATTGCTCCGTTTTTCTGGTGTTTGCGGACAAGAGAGAGAGAGAGAGAGAGAGAGAGAGCTTTTGCTCTGTTTTTCTAGTGTTGGTCGAGCGAGAGTGTCGGCCGATCATTAAACAATCTCAAGCAGCCCTACTAATTAAACATAATCATGAAAGGTAAATCAATGCAATTATGTAAAGTAAAGCACTGCAATTATGTTTTGCTTTGATTAAAAAAAAAATAGAGGTTATTACAATCTACCCTCCTTAAAGGAATTTCGTCCTGAAATTCAGACACACTCGTCAACAAATAGCTGAGCATACCTTTTCCTCATGTCAGACTCCAACTCCTATGATGTGTTACCCTCGTCATGATGACTCCACAACACCTTCACAAGATCAACCTCCTTCCTACGAAGTTTCTTCGTAGACCTATCTAAGATACGAACAGGTTCAACCACAAAGGTTACATCCGTGTTCACCTTAATTGTACCATGATCAATTACGTGGGACTCATCTCGGACGTACTTCCTGAGCATAGACACATGAAAGACATTGTGTACACCAGACATGCTAACAGGTAAGGCGAGGCGATATGCCAAGTTCCCAACCCTTTCTAGAATCTCAAAGGGTCCAACAAACCTTGGTGCGAGTTTTCCTTTCTTACCAAATCTCATCACACCCTTCAACGGTGAGACCTTCAAGAACACATGATCCCCCGCATCAAACTCAACTGGTCTTCTCTTCAATTCAGCGTAACTCTTCTGTCTACTCTGTGCGGTCCGGATCTTGTCTCGAATAATAGTGATATTCCCAGTGGTTTCCTGAACAATTGCAGGACCCAAGAGTCCCTTCTCTCCTACTTCTGCCCAATAGATATGAGTCCTACATGGCCTACCATAAAGAGCCTCATATGGAGCCATGCCTATGCTGGTGTGATAACTGTTATTATAGGCAAACTCCACCAATGGCAGATGATCCGTCCAACTTCCCTTAAAGTCCAGAACACAAGCTCTAAGCATATCCTCCATTACCTGATTCACTCTTTTAGTCTGCCCATCTATCTGTGGATGAAATGCGATGCTCATAGCTAAAGATATGTTAAATGCCTTATGGAATCTACGCCAAAATTCTGAAGTGAAACGAGCATCTCGATCAGAAACAATTGTAACAGGCACACCATGAAGCTTTACTATCTCATTCAGGTACAACTTACACAATGCATCCCTTGAGTATGTTTTCACCACAGGAAGAAAATGTGCAGATTTCGTCAATCGGTCTACAATCACCCAAATCGAGTCATAACCTTGCCTGGACCTAGGCAATCCAGTCACAAAGTCCATGGAGATATCTTCCCATTTCCATACAGGAATCGGTAACGGTTTCAGCATCCCTACGGGCCTCTGATGTTCCGCCTTCACTTGTTGACATGTAAGGCACTTCGATACATTTTCTGCCACATCTCGCTTCATTCGATACCACCAAAACTGTCTTCGCAGATCCATATACATTTTGGTACCCCCTGGATGTATAGTGTATCAAGATCTATGTGCTTCTCGCATTACTTCCTCCTTGAGGTTATCAACACTTGGGACATAAAATCTTCCACGAAATCTTAACCCTCCATCTATCCCAATAGCCCACTCAGAAGGGCCCTCCACATTCGGATCAGCAGTCGTCTCAGCAATCCTTGCCTGAGCAAACTCATCAAGTGTCTGACCCTTAATGATCCTAGAATTCAAGGTAGACTGTAAGGTCATACTACCGAGAAAGATTTCATGTCCACCTCTTGTGGGCATAAGATCAAATTCGGATGCAGCTTCCAACATGAGCCACTCTTGTACCATAAGCGATGCCATGATTATTCGGGGCTTCCTACTCAAAGCATCTGCCACTACGTTGGCCTTTCCAGGATGATACTCCAAAGTGAAATCATAGTCTTTGATGAGCTCCATCCATCTTCTTTGTCTCATATTCAACTCTTTTTAGGAGAATAGATATTTCAAACTCTTATGGTCAAAAAAGAGTTCGAACTTCTCACCATAAAGATAGTGCCTCCAAATCTTCAAGGTAAACACTACTGCAGCTAGCTCTAGATCATGAGTACGGTAATTCCGCTCATGAACCTTCAGTTGTCTAGAGTCATAAGCAACCACGCCACCATTCTGCATCAACACACACCCCAAACCCTGATGAGATGCATCACTGTAGATAACTAAACCACCACCACTAGTAGGAATAGTCAACACTGGAGCCGTAGTCAATCTAGTCTTCAGCTCATTGAAAGCCTTTTCATACTCATCCGTCCAAATAAACTGAGTGTCCTTCCTTGTCAATTTGGTCAAAGCTGAAGCAATACCGGAAAACCCCTCAATGAATCGCCTGTAATACCCTGCCAATCCAAGGAAGCTACAAATTTCAGTAACAGTGGTAGAGGGTGACTCCAACTCATCACTGCTTCAACCTTCGAAGGATCCACTGAAACTCCATCCTTCGAAACTACATGACCGAGGAACTTGACCTCCTTCTGCCAAAATTCGCTCTTCTCGAACTTGGCATATAATTCCTTCTCTCTTAATGTTTGCAGTACAATCCGCAAATGTTTATCATGTTCGTCAGACGACTTTGAATAAATCAATATATCATCAACGAACACCACCACAAACTGATCTAAGTAAGGACTGAACGTACGGTTCATTAAGTCCATGAATGCCGCAGGTGCATTAGTTAAACCAAAAGCCATGACAAGGAACTCATAATGTCCATACCTGGTCCTAAATGCTGTTTTTGGGATATCCTCATCCTTCACCCTCAACTGGTGATATCCAGATCTCAAATCAATCTTTGAGAACACAGTAGCCTTTCTAAGCTGATCAAACAAGTCATCAATCCTAGGTAAAGGGTACCTGTTCTTGATAGTCACCTTGTTCAGCTGTCGATAATCCACACATAATTGAAGTGAATTATCCTTCTTCTTCACAAACAGCACCGGTGCACCCCAAGGAGATACACTAGCCTGTATGAACCCTTGAGCCAGTAATCCATCAATTTGAACTTTCAACTCCTGAAGTTCAGCTGGAGCCATCCGATATGGTGTTTTCGATACAGGGGCAGTACCTGGTATCACATCAATGGAGAAGTCCATTACCCTTTTGGGAGGCAACCCTGGTATCTCCTTAAACACATCAGCATACTCTGAAACTACAGGAATCCCTGAAATCTCAGAGGTACTATTCCCTGACTCAATATGAGCCAAAATCCCTACCCTCATGGCCATGTCAGACCTCAGACAACGATAATGAAACACTGGTTGTCCAAGAATACGGAAGGACACAATCATCCTAAAGTAATCAATCGATGCATGGTTCGGGCTCAACCAATCCATACCCAAAATCACATCATATGTGCGATCTGGAATCACAATCAACGATGCAGAGAACTCTCTACCACCTATCCCAATAGGGCAATCATTACAAAACATATCCAGCTCAAGAGATACACCTAGAGGTGATATAACACATAATGATCTAGTAAGAGGCATGGCAATCAATCCCAACACATCCACTACTGAACTAGATATAAAAAAGTGGGAGGCTCCCGTATCAAACAATACTCTAGCAAGATAGTTATAAACAGATAAGGTACCTTCCACCCCAGTGCCTCTCTGACCGATTGCAAAGACTTTAGTTGGTACTGGAGGTAAGAGCCTTTGCTGGTTACCCTGTCCTCTAACCCGAGGTTGAGTACGGTCCTTGGCAAGGTGTCCACTCTGTCCGCATCGAAAACATCCCCTAGCCTTGGGATTAGTGCAAGCCCTAGAAAGATGACCCAACTCATTGTAGTTATGACATCTCACAGGCACTGCAGGTGCAGCTTGTCTGACAGGTACATCCCGAATAGGAGGAAGAGGAGCTGCTGCTACTCTAGCTGGGGCCTGATGGTGGAACTGAGTCTTTTGTCTCTTCCAGTATCCACCCCTACAGTCTCTGGATCCACTGTTACCTGCCATTGCCTTTCCCTTTCCCTGGAAATCCCTCTTAGCTGTTTCCTTCTCCTTATGAATCAAGTTCTGCTGCTTAATGATTAAAGCCTTTGCTAGAATTTCCTTCATGACCTTTAGTTCCAAAATGGCCACATCACGCTCAATGGAAGCATTCAACCTCCGCTGAAACTTCTTGGCCAAATCCTCAGCATCTATTGGTTTCACAAACCTATATAGCCTGGAGAACTCTGCCTCATACTCTGTCACCGTCATCTTCCCCTGTGTTAGTGAGAGGAACTCCCCTTCCAATTTTTCTCTCACTGAAGCTGGAAAGTACTTCTCTCGGAATAGTCTCACAAAACCATCCCAAGTCTGGGTGGTCACATCAATGGTCTTTTGCGTACAATTCCACCACACCCTAGCCTCACCCTTTAGCATGAAAGTGGCTAGCTTCCTCTTTTCGATCTCATTACAGTCCATCATCTCAAAATAATTCTCCATATCCTCGACCCATTGATCAGCCACCATGTAATCCATGCTTCCATGAAACTTGGCTGCTCCCAGATGATTTGCGTCTCTAGCCAATCTCAACAGACGACCAGGGTCAACCATTTCACCCATGGGCGGAGTAGGCTGTACACCGATGGAAGACTCTGCATCATCATCATAAAGCTCCTCTAAGGGACTTAACCTGTCCCTACCACCAGTTCTGCCTTCTCTTCCGCCCCCACGACGAAATCTAGGCCCACCCCTCGGAATCTCCATTACCTATGAAGCATAGTATGCTTGGTTAATACATGTATAACACTCAACACAGTAGAAGTCAAATACAATCCATATTAACCAAGTCGATACCACAAGAAAAGTATTCGCATTCCTAAGACAATTTAGCGGCCTAAACAACTCCTAACACTCACACATACCCAATGACTTTGTCAATACCGGAGAGCACACGATGGGGATCCACTGCAGATGGGCCATCACTAGGTAAGTATTGACATATCACCAAATATGTACCTTACACTCTGATACCAAACTGTCACACCCCGAATTTTGAATAATAAATTCAACCGTTCTTTTCTTTTACTCATAGGGGCTGTCAAAAGCTTACCGGGTTTTGTGTTGTTGCAATCCTGGTACGCTATTCAAATGGTGTAGCGGGTAATCCTACAAGTCAAGAGAATCGGGAAGGTGATCGGACTGCTTAGAGTAGTGGTATTTGAGTTACAGCATTATTGTGAGGTTGTTATGCTCATTTGAGCTTACATTTAAATTTGGAGCGAGTGTGCTGTAATAATAAACTCTTGAGGATTTGGTTTATGTATTATTGAGTGATGTGAGGTGTGTTTATTTCTGAGAAAAAAATTCAGAACATTTATTTGATTAAGTTGTTTAATTCATGTTTCGGATTTGAATTTATTATTCAAAATTTCGGGTGTGACAAAGACGCGTGAGAGAGGAGAGAGGAGAACGCGCCTCACGCGCGGAGAAAAACCAGAAGGAGATCGAGAGTGCTCTCTCTCTACCGAACAGCGCCGACGCCCTGTCGTTTCGTGCGTTTCGGTCCCGGAGAGGATGTTTGCCTGGGCCTGCGGTATGGTTCTTGGTCGATGGTCTGGCTCAAGGATGGAGGAAGGCGTGGTGGTGGTTGCATCTGGATCTGTGGCGTGGCCGAGGTTTGAGACCAGTCTAGCATCTGAACTTAGTAGGATTGGGGAGGTGTCTTGGGTCGGTCGGAAGGTTTGGCGGGATCTACGGTTTGCTGCTGTAGATCGGTGGATCGACGGTGTTCTTTTGTTGTTTGATTTCAGTTTCTGTTGTAGATCCATGGGTTTTGGCTGTTTGGGTCTACGGTGGTGAGCTGGGTCAGGCAAGAGTGGGAGCGCTGGTCCTGGGGATATGACATTGGTGGTGGAGCTGCAGGAGTGGTGGGGAAGCGACGGTGCAGCTAGTGACGTGATTTGTCGATGGGGCTCGTTTTGTAGGCGGCGGCCTTGGTGGAGCGCGGTGCTGCCTGGGTGGATCGTGGCGCTGAGTTTTGGTGGGGAGTGGTGGTTGGGCCGGGTCCTTGTGCTTGGGCCTTGTTGTGTGGCCGGGCTTTGGTGTTTAGTTTTTTCCTCTATCCGTTGGTAGGCTTATCAAGGCTTGGTAACTGTTTACTGCTTTTTTGTTTGTCTCTTTTCAGTTGTTGCTTTGTCGGTAATAACCTCCAACCGTGTTCCGGTAGGAGGCAGTGGCTTGTGTGCCTGTTTTGCTCTAGGTAGGTGGCGAGTTCCTTGCACTTGCAAATGGTCGCTGCCTCTTAGTAGCAGAGGGAAATTAAGTGTCACAAGATGTAGTGTCCAGTGGCATTATGATGGGAAAGCTATGCATATGGTAGTTATGCTTTGTTGCTGTCGGGTTGCAGATCAAGTTATCTTTCAGATGTATCACCGCTGCTTTAACGCAGTTAAAGCAAATAGAGTCGCCAGTAGAGCGCTCTTTGCTAGTTGGTGCTTTGTTGAGTACAAGCTTTTAGTAGAGACTCAGGATAGTATTTCAGGATGTTCTACTTATTGTATTCAGGGGTTCAGGCTCAATGTCCCCCCCTTGTATTCGACAGTTTGTTTAATTAAGGCTATCAAGGCTTGAGGGCTGCCGCACAGCCCTTCTCTCAAAAAAAAAAAAAAGACTTTCTCACACGGATTTCCGTGTGTGATAGCTTTTACCCACGGTACACGCACAAATTGAGTTACCGTGTGGTTTGGAGGGGGGGTAATACTCATCTCACACGGATTATGTTGTCCGTGTGAAAAGGTTACGTGGGCCCCACTATAATTCCATAGATATAAATTATCGGAATAGAACGCAATCTGTGTGAACAACTCTATTTCACACGGATTTCTGTGCTAAATGTATAAACTGTATTTCACATGGATTACTATGCCAAATGTGTTTCACACGGATTTCTGTGTCAAAAACTATAACCTTATTGACACAGATTTCTGTGTAAGATCCATGTACCCTAATTCTCACTGATTTCTGTATGTAATAGTGACAGCATTTTTTTTTTTTTTTTTAAATCTGCTAATTAATTTGCAACCCAAACATAATAATAGTTTTGATTTCTGTACAATAAATATACTTGGGGAAATTTACAATGAAGTGAACAAATCCACAACTCAATCAAAAATATTAAACTTTACATTCACAGCAAGATGTTATTTACATTCCTAGCAAAATACATTTCGTACCAAAGTAAATTCTTAGATTACAAAAATGAAGGCTGCTTTCTAGAATACATTGTTGTTGAAGGTGGAATATCACTAAGAGTTTCCCCCTTTAACAACATAATCCTTGTCCAAGAATAATTTCCATCAAAATGCTTTGAGGACTAACTCAAAGTAGACAACAACATAACCATCAAACTAGATAATGGTAAGTGAAACCAACCCTTTCAGTTCAGCTGCGAATCTGGAACAATTTCAGATAGCCACCATTCCAAGATCCTTGCCAACTACAAATGAACCTATAGGATCGTAAATTCTATTTCCTGTGACATTTACAGCAACCAATGATGTTGCAACAATAGCAAGACCAGCTACAGCAGCGCCATCCTCAGTCATGACTGCAACAGAGGTAGGATAATGACCACGCCATATATAGTCTCTTAATTTCATGCCCTCAGCAGCAGCACCTTTCTTGACAGCTTGTATGGCAACATGAAGAGAAGCGCCTTCAATAATAAACGAACCACCAATCACTATATCTACATATTGAATATTTGGAGGGGGCTGTGAAACCCACAAGTTTTGAACTCCATGAACTATAGTTGCACCGGAACAAAGACATCCTACCAATTACGTATAATATAAAATTGCTAAAACACAAAATCACTGCAAACTGTCAGGAATAAAAAAATTGATTATATTCTGGGCAGCATATCAATTAAACAAACTAGTTTAAGCCTATTAAGTATATCAATCAAAGTTTCAGCTCCAAACCTCCATCAAATCAGTGCCTAACTAGTTGAATCATTTAATCAAAGTTTTATAATTCTATGATTCCTATCAAACAAAATCTGGGCAGCATATTACAGCCAAGTACTGAAGAAACCAGAGGGCAGTAAAGCTTTATTTAATGTAAATATCTACTGACTGACGCATCAATCCTGGCTCAGAGAAATAGATAGTAGCCTATAGAGACAAAATGTTTGAAATTGGAAACTTTTCCTCATACTGAAACTTTCTGAGCAACAATAATATGTTCAACACATTAGCTTACGACAACAGTTGATATTAAGGAGGCTTTACCATGATTGTGCATGACCAGGGACATCTACTTTTGCCATAACATTAATGCCTGTTGCAAAAAATGTGAAAGGATTAAGTAAAATATACACAATCTTGTGAAAGTGACAAAAAAGAACATTATGTAATTCTTAATATCAGTATTACATAAAAAAGAGGAGAAAAGGAAAAAAAAAAAAATCATAGTCAAAAGTACACAATTGGCTGAAAGTCTAGCACATGGTAGAAGAGAAGAATCAATGAGGTTTCACAATACATAACAATATATATTAAGCAAAATGAGAGATTTTGTATTACAAATCGACATGTAATGCAATGTAATAGTCACACTACCTCTAACCCCCGCAATGCACCATACACCGTGTTTGCCTGTAACCAAAAAGCAAACACAAATCAACATCACAGCATAACCGTAACATATTGTTGTGAAATTAGTCTAAATGCAAGTCCAGATTAATTAAACATGATCAAAAATTAAACTGTACTAGTCAGAGCCAGAGGTAGTCCCACAGAATTGCAAGATACAAAAAGCCTGAGCCTTTAAGACAACAAAATTAACCCTTCAATCTTCACATCAGCAACAAACTATGCATCTGCCTCTAAAATTTTCATCAAACACCAAAGAATTCAAAAACTAACACACTCATATAAAGAAAAGTAGCTAGCTTGATACAAATTGCTAATTCATTCTACAAAAAGCTCAAGCCTTTAAGACAACAAAACTAACACTTTAATGTTAATCTTCAAATCAGCAACAAATTACTATAATAAACACCAACTGACCTCAATCGTGGCCTCCCCAATAATAGCTTTCCCATCTTCTTCAATACAAACAGAGTATAGCTCTCATCCACACCAAGATTAAGATGCAAAAACCATAACAAACCCAGTAATCAAAATCAAAAATCATTTCCATAAACCAATCTCAATTCCAGCAAAAACCCAACTCACATCTTCGCTCGCCGACTGCACCACAACTCATGTTTAGAACTTAGTCTAAGCCTGCCGACACAGAGAAGAGGGAAGGATGGACTGGAGGGAGGCGGTGCTTGACTCTAGAGGCGAGCAATCTGGGTCGGCTATGCCAATAGAGTGGAGGGAGGCGGTGCTTGATAGTGGAAGTGAGCAGCATCGACGCATCGATTGTTGCCGGAAGTCAAGGAGGCTGCTTTAAACTCGTCAGAGGTCGGTGAGGTCCGTGATGGTGGAGGTGAGTCACGGTCGGTGAGGTCTGCTTTAAACTTGAGGCTTTCTGTTTTTCTTGGTTTGCAGGTGAGGGAGAGATGAGAGAGGGAGAAAGTTTAATCGGCTAAGGATAAGAAAAACCGAAAAGGGTCACAGAGAGAGACAGCGTGTGAGACTAAAAGTCTAAAACTACTAGGGGAGGGAAATTGAATTTGTTCCAAATAAGTGAGTGGGAAAAACATTTACCACGAAAATCCGTGTGAGATACATATATATTTACAACTGATATCCATGTGTATTTATCTCGGTAATATATAACTGTCATGTTAATTATTATTTACACGGAATTCTGTCTCTATTCTATTTTTTTCACACGGAATTTAGTAGCTAATTTTTCTTTTCACACAGATATCCGTGTCTACATTTCACACAGATATTCGTTTATTACTCATTTCACAGAGAATTCTGTACTAAAAACTTATTGTAACTGAATTCTGTAGCTAATAGAGTTTTTCACACGGAATTATGTAGCTAATGGTTCTTTTCACACGGATTTCCATGTTAACATTTCACACAGATATTCGTGTGTTACTCATTTCACACAGATGTCTGTATCAAAAACCGGTCAACCCTTTAAAAGCTTCTACTTCCCTAAGGGGAGCCGACCCTTGAGGAGATAAAATTTCAGAAATTTTTACATTAGTTGATATAGCTTCTACCCATGAGAGTTTACAGATAAAAAAAAATAAGTTACAAGTGAGCGGTTATGAGCATATTAGTTTTATGTAGTATTTAAGGTTTAGGGTTGACCTACTAGATCGAAACCCAAACGACGACGAAAATAGCTGAAATTTTGAACGCAACCATTTATTGTTATCATGATAACATCCTACGGTCGATTTTGATAAAGTCTATTTCCTACGCATTGTTGCTTATGGAATGTATACTTTTCATTATAACTAATAAACTAGTTATACCATATTAGTAGACATATAAGAATTTTGTGCAATTCAAAAAATAAAAATTGAAAATTGATAAATTTGACATTACCCATCTATTTATAGTGTATTAATAGGTATTGTGTAAAAAAATTAACTCAGTCCGCCGTTCTTTCAATATCAAATAAAGTGGTTAACCTTATATACACATATACTTCCCTGAGGGGAGTAAAACCATGAGGAGATAAACTTTTCAAAATTTTTACATTATTTGGTATACCTCATATTCATGAGAGTATGAGAGCTGACAAATCGAAAAAATAAGTTGCGAATGAGCGGTTATGAGCATATTGGTTTTATGTGGTATTTAGGGTTCAGGGTTGATATAGTAGATCAAGACCTAAACGTAACAAAAATAGCTGAAATTTTGACCATAACTATTTATTCTAATCATGACAACATCCAACGGTCGATTTTGATAAAGTCTATTTCCTCCACATTGTTGCTCATGGAAGGTATACTTTTCTTTACAACTAATAAACTAGTTATACCGCATTAGTAGACGTATAAGAATTTTGTGCAAACCAAAAAATCAAAATTGAAAATTAATAAATTTGACATTACTCATCTATTTATAGTGTATTAATAGGTATTGTATAAAAAAATTAACTCAGTCCGCCGTTCTTTCAATATCAAATAAAGTGGTTAACCTTATATACACATATACTTCCCTGAGGGAGTAAAACCACGAGGAGATAAACTTTTCAAAATTTTTACATTATTTGGTATACCTCATATTCATGAGAGTATGAGAGCTGACAAATTGAAAAAATAAGTTGCGAATGAGCGGTTATGAGCATATTGGTTTTATTTGGTATTTAGGGTTCAGGGTTGATATAGTAGATCAAGACCTAAACGTAACAAAAATAGCTGAAATTTTGACCATAACTATTTATTCTAATCATGACAACATCCAACGGTCGATTTTGATAAAGTCTATTTCCTCCACATTGTTGCTCATGGAAGGTATACTTTTCTTTACAACTAATAAACTAGTTATACCGCATTAGTAGACATATAAGAATTTTGTGCAAACCAAAAAATCAAAATTGAAAATTAATAAATTTGACATTACTCATCTATTTATAGTGTATTAATAGGTATTGTGTAAAAAAATTAACTCAATCCGCCGTTATTTCGATATCAAATAAGTGGTCAACCTTATATACACCTATACTTTTTCACACGGAATTTTGTAGCTAATTGTTCTTTTCACAGGGATATCCGTGTGAAAAGGTTTTAGGTTTTACACAGACATCTGTTACTGTTATTTATTCACACGGATATCTGTGTCAGCATGTCACATAGATATTCGTGTGATATTCATTTCACACAGAAATCTGTATCAAATAATTATTGTAACGGAAATCTGTCCCTCCGTAATTCACATTACATAAAAAATTAATGATTTCGAAATAAACTAATTTATAATACGTACAGAAATCAGTGTGAATTGATTTTCACACTGATATCCGTGTGAAAATATTTTAGTTTTTACACAGATATCTGTGGCTGTTTTTTATGCACACAGATTTCCGTTGATATTGTTATTGTATAAATTATTGTGGGCCCAATTATGCTCATTTCACACAGATTTTGTTAATATTTCTATTTCACACGAATTTCTGTGGTTTTTAAGTACAGTCAATCCGTGTGTGTTGTTACACGGATTTCTGTGGCTTCACTTCGAAGTAAAGCATATATAACTTTCTTTGAAGCCAGCTGTTGTATATTAAAAAAGTTGGTCGCCCTTTTACTTGAGTTGTATTGCGTAAACAAATTAAGGCATACAATAATGGCGGACGTAGTATAGAACGAGTGGGGGCAGTGGCCCCCCGTGCAATTTTGACTTTTTTCGCATGCCAGTCCTTTTGTTTTTTTGTTTCGCCACCAATGCTTTGTTCTTTTTCCCATGTTTTACATTGTTCTTTGTTAGAACCACCTCCCCATCAACCTAATATTCTCTTCACAAGCGCATATCAGTAGCCCAAATGAAAGTAGTAGCAGCATACCAGTTCAGCGGCTTCAGCCTAAGATGCTAGATGATAATTCCTTGAGTGGTCCTGACTACGTGTCTCTATCTAGTATAATAGCATAGAATGCCAAGTCATTATAATTGTAACCCATTCCCAGTTTTGGATCATGAATGAAGATATTGCATTTTCCATTTCTCTTCCTTTTGTTGTTTCTCTTGTTTTCCCAAAATTCTGAAATCTGTACCTATCATTCTTCTTCCTGTTCCTTCTTCGGCTTTGTTTTAGTGAACCCCAAAATCTACTAGCTAAAGAAGACGCCTTGTATGGCCTAAAATTTTAATTCCTTTGTTTAATTTGAGCACATTGCTCTCTAAATCTCCGATATTTCCAATCGAAGAGAAATAATGCTAGATTTGAACGGCATTGCCTAACCATCATTTTGCATCATCATAATTGAGTTCTATTATAGTGCTAATTTAAGCCCGTACTCACGCTGATCTCCTTGGAGCCGAATTATTTTGCCGAGCTCTTTATCCCGATCCACTTTGCTGTTGCAGCAGAACTCTTAATTCTCATAGTTGAAGTCTCTCTTCAGTCCTTGAACTGTTGTCAGGTACTTCCTTCGATTAGGTTGGATGGTCAAAACTCCTTCAGGAATCTTAGGGTACGTACTTTCAAAGAGCATTCAATCTCGCATCAAGAAATTGCCCGGTTAGTTCAAGAACACCCTTGCATTTGAAGTGAAAAAAATGCTATTGAAATTTAACGGTGTTAGTGGTCAGAGTATCAAAATGCTAATGGAATGAAACTTAAGATATCCAAATGTAAAAATTTGATCTTTGGGTATGAAAATGAAAATAGTCTCATAATTCAGGGGTATTTTGTAATTAATCCTTACACCTTTAAAATGTTAAGTCCAAAATATATGAACAAGTAAAAGAAGAACTAGTTTAATATGTAATTAATGTCCATCCCCAACCCCTCCCACTGCCATTCCTAGCCAAAAATAAGGCAGGAAGCCGTAGCTATCATATGGAAAAGTTAAAAGAGGTGCACGTACATACTCATCCATGAGAGGCCATAATGACAAATTTGCTGCTTTGGAAAGAGCTGCCCTCCATCTGCGCACAATCTTACTATCATTCTCGAAATCGAGTTCATGTTACGCAAGTGCCTCACCAAAAGTACCTCCCAGGTGTCGTATATGAGAGGGTTTGACTTTGTAAAAAATTGGTCTAAGCACCATCTGCTATATTGGTTCTCTACATCCAAGGATCTCAACAAGTTCGTTCAAACACCATGGTGACTTCGCATAGTTTTTAGAGAATACAATGACGGACATCCATGACTCATTGACTTTGAAAAGTGCTCGAGATATTTCTTCTCATCTTTTGAGTCAATCGTCTATGAAGGTCTTGATTCCTTTGTTGCGCAAAGCTGTGTACAGATGACCTGAAAAATTAGAGTGCGTGTCTTCACCTCTAAAACTCAGAAATACATCGTGTTTGTATAAAATAGGGACCAAACAAGAAGTAGAAGAACCAGCAGCAGTAGAAGAGGGCAGTTGATTGGTCCATGAGCCATATTGTTAGCTTGTTGGATGCTAGAGATAACTAAACAGATTGAAACAATCCCTCATAATTGGGTGTGGTTTTCATTTCGATAAGAGACTTTCTATAGGTTCTTATATAATTAGTGCTACCTTCTGGCTGGCTTCTGTGCGAACGTAACCAAATGAAAATAAAACTATTAAAATAAATTCTATGGTACCTGCATATATGTGATACACTCATTTACATATCTGAGTCATCTGACAACAATTTTTTTGTCATTGTGGTAAATAGAGTTATTTTTTTGGTAATTTTAGTTCTATTAGAGGTAATTACTTCACCTACAATATTTTTACAAGTTTATTAACAAATTGTTGTTGATGTGGTAACTAAGTTCAATTATATGTAAATATGTAAAACAAATGTGATAACTTTGTTGTCAATGTTGTAAATTTGGTTCAACTAAATTGTAATTTTGTTTCAATTAGATGTAAAATGAGTGTATGATAAACACCCAAGTATTCAAAAAAGAAATAGTTTGGAGTTCATATTTGGAATTGATATATGTTATATATCTCTGCCAATAAACTTATGTTGATATCTATGCCTAAATGGATTCAACGAAACGACTGATATGAGTCTAGGCACAACCCAAGTACCCATGACTTCAACTTTCTGGTGATCGTTTCAAGTTTCAACTCGATCTGATGGGCTGGCATGGCAGTTCTACTATGTGGAGGTTGTGCTGTGATTGTCGATCTTCAAGGTTTGGTGTTGATGGCTATGTGGCAGAGTGGGGGTTTGGTGATGTTCATCAATTTCTACCTGCAATGTATGATGACAGCGGTGATAATCGCACTGTGCGTTGAGCTGGTGGGTTTTGTCAAAACACAGTCAACTAATTGGTGATTTTTTTTTGCATGAGGATCTCTAGCTTTTCCTCCTTGTTGCTGTGATGAGCGATAGGGATGATGGGTTTAGAAGTTGGATCTATCAGGATAAGAGTAATGTGGGGAATTTTCTATCAATTGGAGGTGCGGTGGGTGGTGGTGAAGCTAACGGCGACACAGGCGGAGATTGCATTGCTCGTCTTCACCTATTGGAGTTGGCTTTTTTTTACATTAGGGCACGTTTACTTACTTGGAATGGAATGATTACGGAGTAAAAACACCCCTGTGTTTACTAACACATAAAAGAATCGTAATGATTCCTGGTAAAAGAATTCCTGTGTTTACTAACACATGAATGAATTGGAATTGGTGTAGGTCCCACCTATTTATCAGGAATCGATTCCTGAATATTCAGGAATTTGATAACCAAGGGGGGAGATGGGTTTAGGAATCAATCCTCCGTCATCAATACCGATTCCTTTCTTCTCCAATTCCATTTGTCTCCGATTCATGATTGTTTTCCATTCCAAGTAAGTAAACGTGCCACAAAGATAAAGGTACTATGAACGACAATGACGTTACTAATTGTGGTGGTGCACGGCTGTGATGACGACAATGATATTGCTAGCGGCTACTTTGGGTTAACTAACTGTCTCATCCGAAAACTCCCAACATAATTATCTTCATAAGAACATATCCAACAAAACACAAAACCTAATCCACAGAAACATAAGCCCTCAACTTCACATGACCAGAAACAAAAAAAGTACACCTGAAAACAGCCAAGCACAGTTCCATAAAACCAAGACCGATTGAAAAACATGCAGACCCAACCACTACCAAAACAAACAAACGCCTTCAGATGCAACATAACCCAAACCCGATAAATCAGTGAAGACAAAGAAGCGAAAGCACAAAAATACAAACCCAGTACCTCAGTGAAGAACATCACACAGCTCGCCGGTGGAATAACGAACATGCAACCGGAAACAAAAATGAAGACACCGGCATGAATTGGGGCAAGGAGGGAGGGAGGGAGAGAGAGAGAGAGAGAGAGAGAGAGAGAGAGAGAGAGAGAGAGAGAGAGAGAGAGAGAGAGAGAGAGAGAGAGAGAGAGAGAGAGAGAGAGAGAGAGAGAGTAAAAAGAGGTGAATCGGGGCAAAGTATAACCCCGCAGATCAAGCGAGTACTCTAGGGAAATGATAACAAGGTCCTGACCATGCTACATGTAGTGGTCCGGATAAATGTTATTGGCCATATAACTTGTAGTTATTTCTGATTGGTCTCTTAATTTAATTTTTTTTTTCACCCTCATGCATGATCTCCACCAAATTTGAATGATATTATTAGCTTGGACCACCATATGGCAATGCCATGTGGTAGTCCAGAACCACAGAATAAATAATTCCTCAAATGCTCAATCACCGAAAGAAGGCAAAAGGGGCAACGCAGGAAATGCATAGGCAATTTCGTAACTTGACTTAAGGAATGAACAGTGAAACCCGCAGGCCATTTAGAAGAGAGATGAATTTGGTAGGGCATGTCAAATTATCTTTCTTCTTAGCTAATGTTACTCTGTTGTTTAGGAGTGTTAGATTATTTTTCTTTTCTTTTTTAATTGAGGTTTTGATCATTTACCCTAATTATAGGGACTTTTTTCCTCTTTACACCAGTCACTTATTTTTTTCCCATTTACCCATAAAGACACTAATAAGGTCTTCCCTAATACTCATTTAAGTTTTTTTTTTTTTTTTTTTTTTTAATCTTGAGACTTTTTTTCCCTCACCCCTTTGTTACATAGAGAGCTCGAGAGCTCGAGAGCTCGAGAGAGAGAGAGAGAGAGAGAGAGAGAGAGAGAGAGAGAGAGAGAGAGAGAGAGAGAGAGAGAGAGAGAGAGAGAGAGAGAGAGAGAGAGAGAGAGGTCATAGGTGATTTCGCCGGAGTCCCGTCACCGGTTGCCAAATTTTGTTACCGATCGCGGGCTACCGAACTTCTCTGAAAACCTCGCCGGAGGTCCCCAAAGAGGTCGTCGGATATCTCATAGGTTACCATAAAGGTTTACTGAGAGATTTGCCCCTCCCCAAATGAACTTTTATTTCCCCCAACAAACCTTTATTGCCCCCAAATGAACCTTTAGGTCGCCGGAATGAGAATTAATCTCCTTAAAATTAAACAAATAAAACTTTGATTAAAGAAAAAGATGAGAAGATTAGATCAATTCAAAACTTTTATTCGGGGGTAATAAATGTTGAAAAATGTTTTATTAGGAGGCAATAAAATATTTTTTCTTTCTTTTTTCTTTTCTTATAGGCCCATTTTACCAAAAAGAAAAAAAGAAAAGAAAAAAAGAACAGATTGTATAAAGAAAACGAGACCGAATTAGATGATGGAATTCTTTTCAATGTTGTGCATGCATAAATTGCTTTGCCAAGCAATTAGAACTCGAGAGATGTGGAAATAAACCGGCCTCAAAACACTAGGTGTATAATCTAGTAACCTAGCTCTCTTCTTTTTGTGCTGACTGTACTAAATTGATGCCCTTAATGACTAATTAATGAAATGGGTGCTAAATTGTTGAAGGCACAAAACCTAAACGACATGGCTATACCTCCACTCAAGCCTTCGGTACTCCATCAACGACCCCATCCTTCTCCGACGATCCGGATCCCTCCGATGATGACTCAAACTCACTTAGCCAAAACGACGCCATCACGAGCCCCTACCCGGAGCAAAGCTCTTACCCGAACTACCGTACTGACGCGTGGAGCTTCTCCGCTTGCTAGTTCTTGTTGAATTCGAGCTGGAGCTTCAACTTGATCTGATCATAGAACAAAGCGGTGTCGTTTGGGTGCAACTCGCCTTTGTTTTCCCCTCTGCGTCATGTAGTCCGAAAATTGCGGATCTCGTCCTCCGGGTCTGGAGCCTCCATGGCGCAATAATGTCAGCATCGTGCTAGAGAGAGAGAGAGAGTACGTGCAGATCGGAGAATCGAAGGATGAGAGGATGAGAGTGTAGATTGGAGGGATGAGAGAGAGAGAGTGTGTGGCATGATAGTAGTTATTTAATTTGATTGAATGAAAAATAGTTATTTTATTTTAAATTGAGTTAGTGAGAATAAAAAAATATGTTGTCAGGATAAGTAAGATAATTAATTTTAGAGAGATTATTCAGAGCACTTCCGTGTAATTGCACCAACATAAATGAATGGTTAGATTGCATTTCCATTAATTTTAGCTCATTTTAGTGATACCCTTTTTAATTATGATGTTCTCTCTCTGTGGTTTACTTTGGTTACTTGGAAATCCTCCCATTCTAGATATCTCTTTTCATCTACATCATTGAATAAGATCTTTCCATAAAAAATAACAGATCAAACTTTATTTTTGTCCTTTCCGTGTAATTTTGTTTCCCCAGACAGAAGCTATTCAGGGAGAAGCAATTTATCACCAAATGCATGCCTTGGGCACATCAATATTAATGAAATTTGGTACATTTCCACATACATGTTTATCACAAATACTCTAACCAGGAGAAAAGTCTATAATAAGTTGCACGTATTATGGACGATCCATCCAGTTATTACATACCAATATATATATCACGGCCTCACAGATCAAGGACTAGGAGCACCACGTACATATATAAATAGTAGCGAACTAGCTAGTTGAGCCCCAAAGTTGAGTCATGCATCGATCGATCAAAAACCATGAATCTTGATCTGCTCCTTCTTGACAATTCTTGCCTGAACAAGAAACTGGAGCACGTTCTTGCGCTGATCGCCTTGGAGCTGGATTATCTTGCCGAGCTCTTTGTCCTGAACCACATTGCCGTTGCAGCAGAACTCTTTCTTGAGATCCTTGAGTATCTTCTCGTAGCTGAAGTCCTTCTTCAGCCCTTGAACTGTTGTCAGGCACTTCTTCCCATTCCTTTGCTGCACACGGATATGCACATACTCCTTGGCCCCCGGGGCATCTGCGTCTCTCGCTTCCGCAAATGGGTCAAAAGCAGTTGGGATCACAACGTCTAACTCAACCATATATGTGCTTTGCTTGATGGATCTCTAAACGTACAAAGGAAGCTGAAAATTAATGCCACAAAAACACAAAATCGCTGGTTATTAGTCACGATCACAATTAATTCAATACCTACCTACATCCCACTAATTGGGAACATGGAAACATGATCGAAGACATATTGTAAACAACCATATGAAAACTCTCGCCATGCTCCCATGTATTATTTCAACTATTTAATGTACTTTTTCGCCAACCCCGATAGTGAAAAAAACTCAATATAGCAGAATATTCACAACCAATGAAACAATCGATCGATATATTTGAAAACCATTGACATCAGAAACCAAGAAACAATCTACTAAACCATGAAGTGACCTGCTTATATGTGACTTGCTTATATCACATATAAGCATAGCATAGAAACAAAATCATAATTAAAACCATGACTAGACAGCTTATTCATTCAGAACAAACGTAATATGAAACAGCCCGGCCGGCCATTCCATCTTTCCGGCCACTACCACCTAACACACAACTCTCATACGACAGCACGAAGAGAGCTGGTAATCGTCTCCTCGTCAACCGGTGACCAAGACAACGATACCACCAGACATAACATGTATGTGGTAGAAGCAGAATCAAACATAGCATCCCAAAGAGAAAACAGATTTGACTATCCATCAAATATCACACCAGTCAAGAAAAGAATAGCTAGAGAAATGAAACGAGGAAATGAAAAAGCGTACGTACCCTGATCGAAGAAGAGGAATTCAAAATGGGGGTAAGGCTTTGCTCCCGAAACCTTACCCAAAGAACAAGCTTCGATACAACAACAATGATTTGGTTGAGAAACGTCCAGAGCCCCCTGGGGTGTTTATATAGAGGCGTCAAGCGCGGTTGACGGTAGGGTCTGAACCACAAGTTCAACTAATCATGGTTAATAAACCTGAAAGGTGAGTTATACACGTGGACGGTGGGATCGAGCTGGATGCGTTGATTTAACGCACACCGTAACCTGGGTTTTGGTTGCAAATTCGGTGGGAGGGTCAAGAGGTGGGTGGGACCCAATGAGAAGAATCTAGAATCCAGTACATGATTAAAAGGAAAAGAACATGGTCCATGCGTTTGGCATACTTATTGAGAGAGCTAGCTGCGTCTCAGTTTGGAAATGCCATTATGTGTTTCTAGTTCGATTCTTAGGCCTAATTGCCTAATCTTAGAGTTAAGAGCATAAAATAATAGATTAAAGAGAGAACAAAAATTAGTAACTATAGAAATCACATGGCCAAATTAGGTTCTCTTTTATTGGTGGCTTTTTAGAGAATCATGATCCAATACATAAATAAGCATCAGAAGTCCAAAGTTATTGGCCACTCATTCCCCTTTTTTTTTTCTTCTATTTTCGGTTTATTTTGTAATTTGATTGTATTACCTCTATTCATTTGATGAGCACTAAAGTTTTTTAATATTACATAGTTATTTTGATACTTTATTATTTTAATTTTTTTGCTCAAAAAAGGTCTTCTCTTACTAATAGGACTATATATTACTACTAGTAGTAAAACTTTTATCCTTTTTTTTGTGATTGTTTTTTTTTTTTTTTATCAAGGAATTTAGAACATTGAAGTATATTTGCACCAACAAGAACGAACGGCTGGATAATATCAAGTACAATTTTTGATTATTTTGGTAAAACATTGACAACAAATATCAAGCATATTAGATGCTGGTTCACTTGCCACTGCCACTGCCGATGCATAAAAGAATTTTCGTCAAACAAAATGTTTTACTTTTGGGGTAGATTTAACCAAGGTTTTAAAATATCTGTGACATTTCCGATATATCCCCCAATATCTCTTTTTTTCAACGGACCGATATATCTTGGGGGGTAAATATCTTATCTTCTAACGTTTCTGCTAAATTTCTCCGACATAATCAAATATCCCTGATATATTATATATTTGCGATATATCCCCGCTAAAGTGAAGAAATATCTGTAAAATTTGATATAAAAATTATATATAAAAAAAAAACTCAGTAATTCTCTAAATGAAAATATGTGTGAAGAGAGATCTCCTCAAAGCAAATCTGAGTGGGAGAAATCCCCTTAAGCTGAATCTAGGTGAGTAGAAAATCTCCTCAAAGCGAATCTAGGTGAGGAAAAAAATCCCCTCAAGACGAATCTAGGTGATGAGAAATACCCTCAAGGCGATTTTGGGTGAGAAATAATTCTCTAAATGCAAATCTGTGTGAGGAGAGATTTGGTACTGTGTAGTCTGTGACTATGTCTGTAACTCTGTATGTAGTTTATACCTCTGTAGTTGAATAATAGAAAGAAGATAAAGATTCAATTATTCAAATGAGGCCAAATGACATTGCAGAAGGAAGTCAAGACCTCTTCCACAAGTTGTAGAAACTGCAACTAATGCTTGAATCAACTTAGAGAGAGTCTTATCTGAAGAAGTTGTTAAAAACCCATAAGATAATTCAGATAGTGATGATGCGCGGGGTGGTACAGCAGCTTCAGATAGTTCTGATGATGGTGGAGAGGGTGGAAGCGGAACAAGTGGTGGAAATGAAAGATATGAATATGAACAATCTTCTATGGATGGAGGATAAAACCAATTTACTTGTGAATAGGTAATTTTGATCATACCACCCAAGATGAAGACCACGGAGTGAGAACAGCTGGTCATGGTGCTCAAGAGAAGACCCGATATGGGAGGAGGACTAGAGGTGCAACTTATGATCAAAGTACCCTATTTGATGTTTCTTCAATTGCCTTAAGTTTTGACTCTATCAGTTTAGGCACAGAGCTCAGTGGGATCTCAAATGAATCTCATGAAGGCAATAATCAATTTGGTTATGATGCTTATGGATATAATCAATATGGAGAAGTATATGATCAGTCATCCAATTGGGTTCATCCTTATTATCCCCTTATAGAGGAAACAGTCGGCAGCCCTAAAGAGATTTATAACTATCATGTTCATCACTACAATTCGCACAATATGGGTCATATGTCTTGGTCTGATTATTGCATTTTCGTAGACCAGCGAGCGGTTTTTCAACTGCCTAAAGTCTATTTTTTGATGTAGATGAAGTTGACATTCATATGTATTTATATGTAATTATAAATTTTTAATAAATTGACTTTTTTCAAAAACGATATATTTTCTCCTCTATCCCTGATATATTCCCGATATTTCATATATCTCCCTTTTTCAAAATATCGATAGATATGAAGAATCGATATTTAAAACCTTGGATTTAACTACCACATATAGGTTACTAATTTACTCTTAGAATGAGGTTGAGTCCTCTAGGGTCAAACATATGTAAATGAGTTGCCGCACTCCAAGACCCCAACTAATTTTTTTTTTTTTCAAGTAAAAGGCTTCCATATAGTTTTTTATTTTTTATTTTATATTTTATTTTATAGCAAATTGCCAAAATACCCTCTAAACTTGCCAATATAGTCTAGAGGGTATTTTGGCTACTAAGTTTTTATTTTTTTCAAGTTAAGTTACACATAATGACTACTCCATAAGGGGGCGTATGACAAAAAAAAAAAAAAAAAACCCACTATCTGAGCAACTTCACCAAATTAATGATTGAACATATAAAAACAAGTTCAGTCATTTCAGCTTTTAGACGTAGTTCTATCAATATCTCTTTTCTTATATAAAAAAACCTTCTCCAAATATACATGCTTTGCATGTGTAATTTTTATTTTTAGAAAATAAAAAAGAAAATGAATGAAATAAAACAATTATTGCAGAGAGAAGATAGTGGGAGAAAAAAGTGGATCGTGAGATGTTTTCTTTTAATTTTTCTTAATAAAAATATATTTTTTAATTATCATATTTACCCTTGTAATTTAATTTATTCTCAAACTATTTTAGTCTTATAGGTTATTTCTGTCAAATTTTTTGATTTTGACTAATAAAACCTCTTCTCTTAATAATAAACTAGTTTTATCCATACATGCTCTGTATGTCGGCTTGTGTTATAGTTTTTTCTTTATTTGCGAAAATAAAAAAGAATAGAATTTAATAAAACAATTATTATAGAGAGAGATAATGAAAGAGAAAAGTGGGCTGTGGGATAATTTTTTTTTTTTAAGAAAGACGTATTTTGTAATTGTCATATTTACCCTTGTGATTTAATTTATTCTTAAAGTAATTTATTCTTTTAGCGTTATTTTTGTCAAAATTTTAGATTTTGACTAACAAAACCACTACTACAAAAAGGTCATCAAACGACGGTGGATTTGTATTGTGTGATGACCAAGCTCATCGTGGTCTAAGTGAGTGTTGTGTGATTGAAAAATCAGACAACGGTGATTTCACCGTTGTGTGATAATAGTTTGCTCAACATAAATAACTATTTCCGTTGTGTGAGTTCTGCGCAGCATGTGCCTGGCATGGCGTGCGCGGCGATGCCTTGGCACATTCAGAGAACAGAAGATGAAATTTTGCCATTGTCTGAGATTCATAACACACAACATGTATGACTTATTCTTTGTTGTCTGAGATTCATAACACACAATAGATATAACTCATTCTTTGTTGTCTGAGATTAATAACAGACAACAGATATAACTTTTTCTTTGTTGTCTGAGATAAGTAACACACAACCGAAGTGAAAGTATCTCCCTTGTCTGATGATTTACTCAGACAACGGAGATGATTTTATTTCCGTTGTGTGTTATGAATCTCACACAACATAATTTTGTTTTCTTTTGTTGTTGGTTGTTAGTTCACACAACAACTATATTTAGTTAGCTGTGGTGTGATTATTGTAATCAAACTGACTAATAGCCAATGACTGTTATAGGAGAAGCCTTAGTTTTGAATTCTTTACAGTCGTACAACACATTGTTTTGTATTGTGTTGTATCAGATCAATGCTAGGTGAAATTGTACAAATTCAATGCTAGAGATTATTACCAATAAACAATAATTTTATATTAATTTTAAAAGTAACTTTGATACACTCCAATCGATTCACCATATACAACATTACAAGCATTTAAACATTTCATTGAACTAAGCTTTCCAATTTCATAAGGTATACAAGATTGTGTTCAATCCTCACCCACAAGTCATGCTGCAATACGAGCAATCCAATTTCCATCTTGTGCAGCATATGCTTGAGGATTCTGATGGACAAGTTCATTATCTTGTGCAACATTAGCTCTAGATTCATCTCCTGAATGCAATCCACACCCAACTTGGATGCCCAGGACAGTTGCAGCAGCTGTCTTTGCCGCTGGGTCAGCATCATACTTCTGCATATAAAAAACTAACATGGTCTGTGATTATGCACCCCTCCCCCGATATTAACTTTAAGAAAAAGCATACCACTTTAATCCTTGAGATACCGATTCAAACTTATTTAAGATCCAAATAAGCTTATATAAGTTTTAACTGGCAGCACAAGGCCTTGAGACTTATTTCAGATTCAAAGAAACTAAGGAGCTGCTTCTTCAGTCCAGACCAGATTCGAGAGACAAGAACATATAAAAGTACTTGAAATTTAAAAAGCATGTCAGAAGTTATTACTAGGTTGTCCAGACTCACCTTCTTTATCCTATATCTGCAAAGGTTTGCTCCTAATTATCCAGAAAAATGCACAGCTTAAGCATCAAGATTACAATAAGTATGATAAACGAAAACTGAAAACACAAGAGCAAAAGAGGCTGAGACATACAAAAGGCTGCATGGAATGGAGAGAAACCCAGATTGGAATGTGTTCTTGAACATATTTTACTTGCTTCTAGGTCAAGCTGCAATCAAAGCCATTTATGCAATGAACCATTTGAATGATAGAAAAAGGTAAAGAAAACTACAGTAACAAGGTAATAGTTGGATCCAATATCTAGTCCATCTTATTAGGGGAAAAAAAAAGTAAGAAAGAAAGCCACAAAAGGTGTTAAGAAACTGCCTTTGGGGTAAATTGCTGCCAACCTGATCAACTATGGGCAACGAAAAGCACTAGACTCCTGTTGCTAGATAGCACTTTCTATATATGTAAATTCCTGTAAAACTATATCATCAATACTCTTATATCATCAATACTTTTAAAGATAGAACTCAGCAAACAAATTTTAATATATGGCCCATATCATCGATACTCTTATATAATTTAGTGGAAAAATCATACATTTTTCATTTGTGTTTTGTATTGTGTTGTATGACTATAGAAAACTGTACAACTTCAATACAGACATCAGCTTTGCATAACTATAAAGCGTACCTCCCTAACTGTTAAAATTCCAATCAACACCAGCAACCTTTGGCTTTGGCTGAGAACCTGATGCGCATCAGTGAAGTTCGATCACTAGTTCTTCCAGTAAAGTACTAATGGAAAATATATTAACAAGAAGAATTGAATCGGAGGATTTGAGGTATAAATTGAGCAAATCAATAAACATACCATTTGCCTTGCTTGGGCAGGTGCTTTTACTTATGTGGATAGCAACCTTTTATCATTCAAGAAGATTGGCAACTCGACAGCCTGAATACAAGATAACACATAACAAAAGAAATGATCAATGAATTGTAACATTCATCTTTTCATAAATCATTTCAGACGCACCAACACATTTGTTACAGACACATAATCAAAAACTAGCATTTTCAAACAAATTGTTCAAGTTATAAACTCTATAAATTTGCCATTGCAGAATGCAGCGTCATATCATTTCTAGAAGTCCAAGGAAGTGCTCTATGGCTCTTATTTAAGCTTGAGTACATGTTCCAGCTATTAAGTTCAGCCACTGATCATAAAGTAAACTATGCTAACTTAACTTTCAAATGCCAAGCCAAAAATTTACAATAAGTAATCAATTCATGAACATCTCCAACTGAAAATTACCATTTGAAATACCAGTTGCATAGCTTCTTGACCTAGGAGATATCTGCACATATAGCAACATGTCAAGAATTGACACAAGCTGGACGTGCACTTCTAACAAAAACCATTCAAGTTTGTCAGAATTGTGATATCTAGAATTTATGCAAAGTTATATACCCAAATCTTGAAGCTATTACACAAATCAGTTTGCTTCGGTGGTATAGCATGAATCCTTTGCCAAACTAGTGAAGAATAACTATAATTTCATAGCCTAAAGAAATATCTAATAGGAAAAACCAGATCACCTTAACTAATGAAATCTTCAGTTTGTCAGTCTGTACTCTATCAATTACTAAAGAAATGATAAAGTCAAACACATTTTAATAGAGAAATGTGCATTACCAAACAAATCTAGAAGTCGTAAAGCTGCAACTTCTCTTGCAGGCTTACCTGAGCTTCAAGAACTTTAGGACAAATTATCATTGGATTAATTCCTGGAAGTACCTAGTAAGAAATCATGATTACATTAATATGCACATGCCTAGTAAAGTGGTAAACTGCGGGTAAACTATACAGGATGAGTCGATAGGCTGCCTAGCTCTTCTTTCCCTAGTTTATCTTCCACTTACAACCCAGGCAGCTCCAGAGAAATCATTTTAGGAAACACAGTTTATAGACACTACAAACACAGATCAGGTGGCCAAATTTTACGGACAGAAAATTGGTCCTATGGTAAAGTCCTATGGTAAATTACATGTGATGTCTGCATTGAATGACAGCATTCTTAAAATAAACTGAAACTTTTCTGGTCATCATCATAATGAGTGACCCATGGAACTAATAATATGTTTCCAGAATATATCAAGTACACATCACTTTAGAAATCAATAGTAACCATATTAAATGATATGTGCACAAGTGTGTTTGTGTACGTTCATATAAATGAGAAACATTTGATTTGATTCCCATCTAGCTTTTTCACTACATGGCAAATTACTTCTCAAAAGGGCATCCTATAATGCCTAAATCAAAAGTTTGGGGTTTGACTACCTTTAAACTACATGGGAATACCAAATCAAGCATCAAAACAAAAAAACTCAACCAAGATGCCCAATAATACAACAGAATAATTCTCTGCCAAAGTTCCACAAAGCAAGCATTCGTACTGGTTCCACTAACCATAATCATTTACCTGAGCTTCTGTCACATTTACTATGTCATTACTGCACAAAAAATATTTTCTTTTCTGGGACACAAAAAGCAAAATAGCAAACAGGCAATCAATATTACAATACAGCAATTAACTTCAAACTAAACAAGGAATGACTACACTGGAACATTCATATTAATTCACCTTTTTTCACAAAAAAAAAGACAAATTCTGTAAACTCCTTCTTCTTCCACAAGATATAATTAAGGGAATCTAATCCCCTCTCTGGTTAGAGTGAACAATCACAACAAGTTCAAACATAAAATTTCCCAAGAGTTATTGGTCCCCGAAAATGTAATTTGTATTATATGATGCAGATTTGAATTGGAAATCCAATGAAAAATTGTAAAGACAAGGTATACCTGAAATGCCAGAGTGTTGGGCAAGGGACATGGGGTTGAGCAACCATCCCCTCTTATCTTAGTGAACCCAGAACCGAACCTAATGAGAATGAAGAGAGGATGAGTGCTGGAGCCTGAGAGAGACTCAGGCATGGGGCTTCTTCAGAAAAAGGATCCCTCTGGTGCTTGCTTCTTCAAAGAATATATATACTCCAAACGATGCATTTGCATGTCCCAGTTCAAATATATTTGTATATTTAAACAATCAAAATGTTTATTCTTTCTTTAGCAGAAATATTTCTGTTCTTCAATATAAAATCTTCCTGGAACTACCTGATTGAGGAGCTTCATAAGAATTTGCTGAACTTTTCTATCAGCTCCAGTTTGAGCATCAAACCTTGTAGTAGCAATAGCATCCACCTCATCAATAAAGATGATGGCAGGTGCATTCTCCTTGGCGAGACGGAAAACATCATGGACCATTCGTGGACCCTGACAAAGAAACCAAATCATCAAAACAAATTGCATTGCTTCTAATATCAGTCAAACTGAGACGAATGTAAAATTACAATCTCCTTGCAGCACTTTCTAAAGAGCATTTGTTGTTCCAAAATAGTGAAAAGGACATGTGGACTGTAAATAAAACACAAAAAGATAGCCTATGACAATATTTTTAGAAGTTATTACCCCACCCAAATACTTCTGAACAAATTCTGAACCAACAACTCTAATGAAGGCAGCAGTTGTATGATTGGCAACAGCCTTAGCTAGCATGGTTTTACCAGTTCCAGGTGGGCCATACAGCAATACACCACGTGGAGGATCTATTCCAATCTGTTTGTATAAGTCATGGTGTGTAAGTGGAAGTTCCACTGCTTCACGGATTTCTTGCTTTTGAATGTCGCATCCCCCGATATCCTAAATACCAGTTGAAACAAATAAACTACTATCAGTATGATTGTATCACATGATGATAACAGAGTCTTCCGTATGGGCATTTGGCCAAATGAGGGAAAGGACAAAAAGATGAACCACACAAAATAGCATCTTGCCATACAACCAACATTGATACTGCAATTGTTTTAACAAAACTAATGAAAATTGCCTCTAATATAGTGATCAGCTTGGGTTGGTTTGGTTACTACTATTTATTATCGAATTGCCTCTAATAAACCTGTATAGAAGGTTGACAAAATAGGTAGACTTCAGAAAAAAAAACTCAATGAACAATAAACTCTCCTCGAAGTGCTTTTAAGAAGAGCTCAGTTATAGCTAACTTCCACAAATCCAAAGCCCCAACAACATTCTATTAAATTCAATTAACCCTTTCCTTTTGAGTGCACAAATTTACATTATATACCCTAAATTGAACCTTTCCATCACTCACTAAACTGAACTATGCAACCTTTACATATGGGTACAGTTTTGGGCAAAAATCAATCAACTTTTAGAGTTATTCTTTCATGTGTCAATAAGCAAAACTCTTCAGAAAAGCTCAATTATCGATAATTTCCCCAACCGCAAACCCCCAACAACGTTCTATTCATTCCAATTATCCCTTTCAATTCAAAGTGCACAAAATTTTACAGCAGAAACCCTAATTTCATTCATAAGCCTAATTAAATTCCAATCAAATCTTCCAAAAAAAAAAAAGAATAACAGAGACGTGGCTTATGTTATAGGTGACGTCGGGCTTCTCGCTTTGGCTGAGCAACGAAATACTAGAGTAGGCCTCCGGCGGCAAAACGTCGACGAGGGCGTTGGAGTGGCGATGCAAGGCTACGCAGGTGGAGGGCTTCAGATGCTCCCGATTAATAGTGCTGAGAATCCTAACGTACTCCTCTTGGATGTCGATGAACTCCAGTTGGCGCTGCAGGGACTTGAGGCAGCTATAGAGGTCGTCCTCGTCAGAGGATTGGTGTTGGTCGGTGAGCTTTAGGTCGGAAGAAAGAGTAGGCTGCCTGTGGTGGAATGCATACCCAATACGCCAAGTCGGAGAATTGAGAGGTGGGTTTTACTGTGGCGCCATCATCAGTGACTCATATTTTGGTGGAGACTGGTTATTGTGGCGGACGTGAAGATGAATTCAGGCTTGGGTTCTTTGCTTCGACAAATTCAATGGCAATCCAAATCGGCTGCGAAAGAGTGTGAGAGAGAACTAAGAGAGGACTGAGATCGAGATGGGTTTCTAGGTTTAAGAGAGGACTAAGATTTCGTTTAGGGTTGAGAAAGAGCTGAGTGCCGAGTGTCGAGAGGAAGGTTTCTTGTTCTTTCTTTCTTTTGGACACGATGGCAATTAAACCTAGCTAAAAATTCTCCATGTTATTCACACAACAGAAATCTCACCAACTGTTGTTTGAGTGCAGCACTAAAAATTAAAATTTGAAATCATGGAGGGAAACATGGCGCCTTCAGCATTTTGGCTCAAAATGCTGCCGCCTAGCTCCATCTTCACACAACAGAAAATCTTAAATATGTTGTACAATTGCAATAGCTTGTACTAGGCCAATCTAGGGGAAGATATTCAAGCAAGCTTCGTCAAACTTTGAGGCTTAGCTTTTCAATCACACAACGGAAATAGTAAAACCCATTGTCCTAGTAGCCCAAATTTTACTGTTACAAGAGCCAACCAAGACTCCAAAGTGGAGGGAAATCTGCCGCTAAATTTTTTAAGACTCAGACGACAGACATTACTTCATTTTCGTTGTGCAATATGGTTCTGATAAAAAAGTTTTCACTTTGTTGGCATTCACACAACAAAATATAACAAGTACCGTTGTGTAATAAAGCTAGCTTAAACACACAACAGCTGATTTCTGTTCCGTTGTATGATTAGTGTTGTGTGATTAACTTTTTGTAGTAGTGACTTCTCTTAATAATAGTATAGATTTTTTTATATAATAAATATCAAATCGATATATTAATAACTCAAGCTAGAAAGGGCCATTACATATCCTATCTCTACCATCATGGGGTAGATAAAGAGTTTGTGGTAGTAGCACAATGATGCATAGATTAGGTCCAATCATTTAACAGTTTCATGCTCATAAAGGGAGCCTATAGACTATTAACTACTACATAATAAATAGACATAGTAAACTAGACTCGATGACACTCACTAAAAACCTAGAAACATGACTCTCTAACAAAGTAGGGCATTATTTAGAAAGAAAAAACAAAAATAGAGTAGGGCAGCTCCAAGAAAGAGGCCCAACTCAAGGCCCTCCCAAATAGCTTGACCCGAGCCCAAATTCCACTTCTGCCTAACTAGCTGCACACGGGTCCGATAGAGATCTGCCAGACCACGCCGTTACATCCCAACGCCGCAACCTGCACCATCGCATCCCGCCCCTCAAACCGCGTTGTCACAACCCCGCAGCAACCGTGCCGCCATGTCCATGCTGTGTCCAAGCCACGCTACATCGAAGCAAGCCTCCCATGATGCCCGATCCAGCACCTTGCACCACCATCCATGTCACGCCCCTGATTTTTAAACAAATAAAAATCGATATATAATCCCATAATTATACATGCGTGAATGTTCAGTCATCAATAACAAATACCTGAAAACTTTTTTTCCCTTTAGACTACACTCATATTGATGCCCTGAACCTACTATATCAACATTGACCCGCTCCACAGAGTCATATATTACATAAGCTTACGAATTAAATTGTCAACAACAAGATAAAACGTAAATGCTCCTCAGAGTCTACTACAACGGAAGTCCTTATCAACAGTAGAGTTACAAAAAAAGGCTTCCTACCGTAAAGTTGCAAAGGCGCTACCTCAGCTTCAGCCTCGATTATCCTAACTTGCAGGATTAACCCCTACACCGTTTGAATAGTGTACCGGGTTGTCACATAACAAACCCGGTAAGCTTTTGCAAGCTCATATGAGTAACTCAAAATAGTTAACACAACTCACACCAGAAATAAGGAAAACAACTCACGCTTTGATTCCTTAAAACAGGAAATGAAGGAGAATAACTCACACTTTAATTTCCTTTCAAATCGAAATAAAAGAAAGCAACTCACACCTTGTTTCCTTTTAAACACGAAACATAGAAAAAAAACTCACTCCTTGATTCCTATCAATTGTACCATAGAAAACAACGCACACTTGAATTCTATCAATATAACGTAGAAATGAACTCACTCCTTGATTTCTATCAGTAAAACATAGAAAAAAACTCACACCTTGAACTCTATTAAATGTACCATAATCGTACCATAGAAAACAACTCACACCTTGATTTCTATCAGTAAAACATAGAAAACAACTCACACCTTAAATTCTATCAAATGTACCATAATCATACCATAGAAAGCAACTCACACCTTTATTTCTATCAAATCGTTAATAAGGAAAACAACTTGCACCTGGTCCCTTAAAAACCATTAATAAGGAAGCAACTCACACCTTGTTCCCTAAAAATACTTAATGTCATGAGTTACCAATAACCGGTTCCCGTTACCCCATGAATTACCTATATGGCAGACAGATTAGAGCTCTAACTGAAAACGTAACCACTCGTCCGGCCAAAGACGTGATTACTTGATATTCTACCCAAGGTCATAGACCTTCGATCCTCGGGCCGCACAATCCCTTTGAGCAAAACATTAAAACAGTCGCACAGGACTCAAAAACATTACACAAATCGCAACATTTTTGAAAACAATCGAAATCAACATTTCCATAATCATTGTTTTCCGAAAAGCCATAACACAAAACAATAAAAAGCATCATTCTATGCATATTGTTTTCATACACAATCTCAACGCTTTTCAAAACAAATCGAAATCAATCATTTCCACAATCATTTGTTTTCCAAATAAAAGCCACAACTCAAAACAATAAAACGCATCATTCATGCCTATTGTTTTCAAAAATCCACAAACCACCAAAACATATATATTTCATGTAAATATATACATATACGTAGTCATCCGCTCAGGAATGCCTACTAATACCAACTATAGTTTGCAGTTACTAAATAACTCTCAAAACGATATGGTAAGCCTGTTCGTGAATGAACTTCGTGAGATTACTCACCTCGAAACTCCCGCTACATCTTTAATACAGAATAAGGTAGCCAATCCACAAAATAGCCGTCCAAGGAGTACTACGTCACGTACCTAAGGAATTACAGCTCTGATTCAATCAACGAATCACAAGGAATAACGTTCGAAACCCTAAATCGAACCAAAATTCCCAAGGTGACGCCAAATGAGGCGAAACCACATTTGAGACCACCCAATGTCTTTGGAATACTTATACGATCGATATGTCAAAATCACAAGTTGATTGGACGCTCAAATCCTCACGGATCGAATCATAAAACGGTCCGAAATCGTAAAAATCATAATTTAATCATACGATCTCCAAAAATTGCATATTATATATCGAAACGCTCGTATCGAGAAGTAGAAGATATATAATACCAGAAACTATCCCTTACATGGCCGAAAGGCGACAAAAATGCCGCCACAGTCGGTGGTGCAACCACCACAACTACTGACTTGATACACATTTACGCAAGCGTACGTATCGTTGTCAAGATAGGGAAATATTGTGCCCAAAGTTATCGTACCACTGGGATTAGTGGCTAACTCACAATCCTTGGGTAGTCGGAACTAAAGTCACTAAGCAAATAAAGGAAATAAAACAAATAAAATAAAATAAAACTAATCTAAGGCACCAAGCCTTAGCAATGCTCAGCTTTGATTTTCACCAAAGCCTAATCAAAACTAAGAACCTAGTGGTGGATATGCACAAATGAGTGGAATAGTTCAATGTTTGTGAGTTGATTTTAACATAACAAAAAGTAATGAAATGTAAAGCAACTAATAAAAATGCAAAGAAATTAATAAAAGCGTAAACAATATAAATGGGAATGTTAGGTGCTAGGGAGGATCCTTCACCAAATCTCATGTGTCGGAAGCTAATCTAATGTAGATGCATATTTCCTATTTTGGCGGTAGTCGTATCCAAGGCGGTTCAAGGCTCAAGGACCGAAAATTCCCTTTCATGGTATTCCTACTCCGGTTCAAGGGTCGTAGGAACTCACTTGACATGAATTAGAGCCGGTTCAAGGGTCACTAATTCACATCAAGAGGCATAGAGATCGAGGAATTAGATTACTAAGCGACCCCCGCACGCAATCACGCAACTGGTGTAAATCACCATGCTTATAACCCCTCGAATATGAAATTGAAGGTTTCTAGCTTAGGAATTAGAGGGGATCAAGCCCCTAAATCAGTCCTAGACATGCTCAAAATACACACCCTAGAGTTGACTAGGCTCCGAGACATGCATTTTAACCTAACAAAAATAGATATAAGCATCCATCATATGAAAATTGCATTATTACATTAAATTAAACATCTTTTACACAAAATTTGGGTTAAGGACACAACCCTAACCGCCAACAAGAAATCTACTCACTACCCATCATTAAACAAACATCACTATACATAAGTTAAAGAGGAACAAAGTGAAGAGAAGTAGGAGTAACAAGAACAAGCCACAAATTACTATAAAGCAATTATGACTAGCTTTGATTTATGACTCCCCACTTTTACCCAAATTTAATGGTAATGAAATTCTTGATGCTTTGGCTTCTTCTTTGAAATTTGTGGAATTGATGAGAAGATGGAATCTTAGTGAGGTGGATCTTGGTACGGAAGTGTGAATCTTGGTGAGGTATATCTTGGTGAGGTGAAGAAAATATGAGAAGGAGGAAAAGATGAGATGAATTGGAGGTGGGGTGGTTTCAGTGTTTGAGAAGAGAAGGAATAAATGGAGAGTGTAGCTACTAGGGAAGAGAGAGAGAGAGAGAGAGAGTCTGATGGGATTTTGGTGGAGTGGTGGATCTGCGGCTACTGTTCGGTGTTGGTGAGAGAGAGGATCTGATGGGATATAGGGTATGCGGCTGTTGTGGTTGGTGAAGAGAGAGGGTAACAGGCCGTGTGTATATATATATATATATATGGAAGAGAGATGAGAGAATTGTGGAGACTGGTTAGCACATGAGAGGAAAGAATGGATAGGGCCACGTGTCAGCATTTTGTGGTAATTGACCAAAGAAGAAGAAACAGCTGCACGTGCATGTCTACTTAGAGTTAGGCTTAATTAAGCTTAATTAGAGTTAGGCTTAGTTAAGCAATTAAGCAATTAAGCTTAACTAAGCAATTAACAAATTCACAATTTCGTCCTCTTGTCAAAAACTCAAATCTTCACCATTTTCGCGTCATTCTATCTCGTTTCCGCAACTCGGTTTATTTTCTACAATAAAAATAAAAATAAATTAATTACATAATAATTACTTTGGAGATTAACTTAATTCTATTGTGTAGAATGTAATTACGCATATAAAAATGCGTGTAATCAACCACCACCGGCCAAAAATCAAAACCACAACAATCAAGCCATCCAGAAATGTTCATCATGAAGAGTACAGCAACTTTCATACCTGGAGCTAAGTTTGGTTCGCCCTAGATCGTCCTAGATTGAGCTTACAAGATCGACTAATCACTGCCGTCTGATCAAGCTCCAGATTCACTGTGCACCGCTGATCTTCAACCCTTGATCTTCCACTCCACAAAAAAAATCGTCATTCAAGGTAGGTATGAGGATGATTAGGAGGAGGAGGAGGAGATTCCGAAACCGAGAAGGATCGGCCGAGAGGTCGCCGGAAAAATGAACTTCCGACCGGGTCCCGATTGCGTCGACTGTAGCTGCTCTGATCTCCACTTTCCGGTGAACCACCATGCAAACCAACACCATAGGGCAAAGCATGACGCTGATCTGAGTAGTTTTCGGCTTGTCCCGTCGCCGGAGATGGCCGGAGGTGAGAGAATCAGTCGGGTCGGGTCGTCGGGTTTGGGTCGGGTCGCGCGGAGGCTGAAGAGAGAGAACGGAGAGAAATGAGAGTTTCCGAAAAAGGAAACTATGAAATTATGAAAATAATTTCAGAAAATTCCTATTTATACCAAAATGGAAACTTCTTCCGAAAGCCATAACTTCCCCATACGAACTCTGATTGATGCGTTCTATATGTCCACGAACTCGTATCTACGCGCTCTACAACTTTCGTGAAGGAGGTTTTCGGAGAATCTCAACATATCAAAAGTCAACCTTTGCGCCACCCCTTAAGTCATATTTTCCGAATAAAAATTCGTTCGAAACACTTCCGCTCCATCCACAAGTCACAAAACCGTCCAATAACCACAAATTAGATTCTGAAAACTCCTCAAAAAATAAATACAAATTTCCAAGACATCACAATCCAGCCCCTCCATCCTAGATGAAGTGCAACTTTGTCCGGTACTCACCGTTAAATTAAACCATTTAGCCAGACCTTGGGTCAACACCCTCTGTCAGAACTTTCCAAGCAATTAGCCTTCAAACACTCGTCCGGTAAAGGCCCATCAGTGGCGAGGATACCCCCACCGACCTCGAGCACCGCCAAACAGGTAGAAAGATTCAAACCCTAGACTCGAGCAGTCCAGGTTTTTTGCCGAAGCAGAAAACAGTAGCAATATAAAATTTATAATCGTATAGATATAGATAATATATAAGACAATTAAAATGCTCATTATTTTTTCTTTTTTGAATTTAAGTCGAAAGACAGTTAAATTAGTTAAAGGATTAAATTCGGTCCCTCAAACTTTAGGACTAAAATCAGTTTGGTCCTACTTTTTTTATTTTTTTAATCACGATGGTCTCTGCACTTCTAATTTCCATCACCCGGTCCAAATTTGCTCCAATCATGACGTCATAAGCTAACGTGACACCGACATGAGGACTCACTTTTCAGACTTTAAACCCCCAAGGACAAAATGGACATTTCTAATTTAATATAATTTCTACTCTCTCTCTCTCTCTCTCTCTCTCTCTCTCTCTCTCTCTCTCTCTCTCTCTCTCTCTCTCTCTCTCTCTCTCTCTCTCTCTCTCTCTCTCTCTTCAATGTTGAGTTCCACCTATAGTAACTCACAAACCAGCCTACAAACTTATGCTCCAACATCAAAATCTGAGGAGCCCATCCCCTTATCACAACCCCTCTTGGACTCTCCCTCATTCTCTTCTCAAAACACACAAGCCAATTTTCCTCATCTTCATGATCCTTATTCTCATATGTAAACACTTTCCCAATAACCCAGACAAAAGCCTGCTTAGAATCATCAAGCCCATGAGCGATTTCGATAAGTTGTTTATAAGGCAATTGAGCCAAGCTTCCAAAACTAATGTTCATAACCTAGTGTTAGGTTCTTGAGAATCCAACCAATTCAAACACCATTTCAGATTATCCTCATCAACCGAAGCAGCTTTGCCTCTCTCAGATTTTTCAACTTCATCTTTGTTGCATAGTGAAACCGGGCCGATCCCCCATGCCTTCTTCCCCAATTCATTCTTGAAATAGTCAGCATATTTTGACTCCAATTCATAGGAGCTATTAACCACACACTTATCAGGCCCACCTTTGTTTCTGGCGAACATAGGCAGCTGAGATTTCGTCAATTCGACCCAATCAAGCAGACCCGACACTAACAAAAGCTCTAAATCGGAGCCCAATTTCTCGTGCGGCCCAAAATGGCTGACATTCTGTATCATGCAGTAGGAGAAGAACCCATTTCCTTTGAAGATGATTCTTCTAATTCCAAGGGAGTCGATGACGTCAGAGGCCCCACGGTGGAAGACCTCGATAACGATGCAGTCGGGAGGGTTTTGGGTGAGGACTTGCTTGAGGGGTTCTTAGAACATGGAGGTACATGTCGATGAAGGGGGCAACAAACATAGAGGTGTCAGGGGAGACGGCATCGTTCGGGAACATAAGTCTTGTAGGTGGGTATGTGAGTCACTGTGGGTGGAATTCGATGAGAGAGAGAGAGAGAGAGAGAGAGAGAGAGAGAGAGAGAGAGAGAGAGAGAGAGAGAGAGAGAGAGAGAGAGAGAGAGAGAGAGAAATTATATTAAATTAGAAATGTCCATTTTATCCTTCTTGGGTGTTTAAAATCTAAAAAGTGGGTCCTCGGTCGGTGCCGCATCAACTTATGATGTCATGATTGGAGAAAATTTTGAAATTTGGACCCGGGTGATGGAAATTAGAAGTGCATAGATTAACTTGATTAAAAAAAAGGGTTGTGCTATTCACACACCCTTTTTCTCTATTCACACACCCCTTCTAATTTTCTATTACTTTAATTCAATTTTTTTTATAAATTACCCTAACTACCCTCCCTTGTAAATCTTTTTTTTTTTTTTTTTCTATTTGGCAATTCAATCATGAATCAAACATCATTATACAATAAATCAATTTTTTTTACCTATAAATGAAGGAAAAATAGTATGTTTATTAAGTGGAATGACATGTATTATTAGACAAAGAATATGCTTCCCATGTAATCACCTTCACCGAACTGAATCCAAATTATAAAGTTTGTCCTCATACTTTGCAATGTACGAAACTCAATGCTTGTTTGTTTATGACTCTTAATCCAAATGCATCATCCTCAAATAAAATTTAAAAAATATGGAATCAGCGGTTTATCCCCTTCAGCCACAAGTTTCCACATTGCAGCTGTTGATGTACACAAAATTTGGAGATGCTCTACATAATATTGAAAGCAATGAGTTGCAATCTTCGTGTAGGGACAAAATTATGTTCTACTAGCATAATATAGTAGAACAAATCATTTTTATAATCATAAGGCCATCATTATTAGGTTGTTGTAAAGTTCTATAGTTGCTCAATGGATTCAAATACACCAAATAATTTCAGTTAGAATCTTACCATGAATAATGGATTCAAAGGGGCTCTAATGATTACTGAACTCATTTTTTTTTCCATGTCTCCATTGGAAATCAAATGTAAAATTTCCTCAAAAAATGGGGATAAAGTTTCTTGTTCTACCATGATTAAACTTCAAAGCATCATATTAGAGAGATAGAATGATTATGCTAGAGAAGTTTTTGATGAAAAAGAAAAGAGGGAATGGAGAAGAGTTTTGAAGTCATCTGTGTCTGCGAGAAAATAAGGGTTTAGGATTTGAGAATGATTGACTTGCCAAATAGAAAAAAGAAAAATAAAAATAATTATAAGGAATGGTAGTTATGGTAATTTTTAAAAGAAAATTGAATTAAAATAACAGAAAAATAGAGAGGGTGTGAGAATAAAGAAAAAAGGTGTGTGAATAACACCAAAAAAAAACAAAACAAAAAAAAGACCAAATTGATTTTAGCCCCAAAGTTTGAGGGACTAAACTGAATTTAATCCTTAGTTAAATACAGTTTTTTTCCATCTTCTTCCCCATCTTGTTGTTGTGCGTTGCGTTTTAATGCCAAAGTCGGTCCTAGTAATATAAGTACATATATTTCACCTTCGCCTTTCTTTTAGGGGTGTTTATTTTGGAGTCTTGGTAGCTTCGAATTGTGAGTCAATCTCTCACTCTCTGCCCAATTCGCTTGTTCCGGTGCTTCTACTTTGCTCCCAATATGCATATAACTGTAGTATGTGTGTGTAATATATATATATATATATATGTGTGTGTGTGTGTATATATGTATATGTGTGTGTGTGTGTCTAATCCATTTCAATCTTATCGAACAAACTTGATAATAACTCTAAACCCTAACTTTAAGTTTGCAACCCAAACCCCTAATTCAAAATCACTATGTAACAGTGTTGCTCCATCCACTTCAGATTAATGAGTGTATCAGATTATGGTTATTTTGGTTTAGGCCAGTGATAGGACCAACATCAATTCCCAGCTCCAAACACCTTCAAGCTAAGTACATTGGAACAAGACATGCTGCCTTGCACAGATAGTAGGTACAATATCTCCTTTTGGGAAATTTGGAGCTGAGATTTAAGGAGGAAGAGGATCTGCTTGACAGCGAATTTCTAGCTGTATATGTATTTCATTGTGATGGCTTTGCAGAAAGTTGTGAATTTAATTGTTGGGAGCTGGTTTAGTTTTTGTTTTGGTATTTTGAGGGCCGGTCAGGCAAATAGTTTCATATTACAAATTGAGAGAGATAGAAGAGGAGATTGTGACTAACTGGGTGACTAGTTGAGGATTGGTTTTCAGAAGCACAATTTTTTTTTAGACTACATATTTGGATGACTCATGACATATAGGTACTCAAAATGTTACTTGAGACTTGACAATTATTGGTTCGTGGTGACCAGGTGACCAGAGACTTACTCACCTTTAGATTTAACCAGTGAACTGTTGAGAATATGAAAAATATAACTCTCACATGGGAAAAATATAACCTTACCTATGGGCTTATAAAGATTTGGGCTACTCCATCCATTGCCAATTGGTTTTGGATGTGAACCCTAAATTACTTTATCTTGGTATCAAAGCGGGTTTCCCACGTGTGCATGCCTCACGGCCACACAGGCTCCATGTCACCCAAAATTGTCCATGAGTATGGCTTGAAAATTCACCACACGTGCGGGGGCGTGTTAAGAATATATACATCCCACATGGGAAAAATGAGACCTTGCTTACGGGTTTATAAGGATTTGGGTCACTCCATCTATTGCCAATTGATTTTGGATGTGAACCTCAGATTACTTTATCATGGTATCAGAGCGGGTTACCCACATGTTTGGTTTCAGCGATAGTTACACATGCTCACCATCACCCAATATAACTTGTCCACGTGTATGGCTAGCTTGAGAAATCGCCACACGTGCGGGGGCGTGTTGAGAATGTGAAAAATGTACCCGCATTAGAAAAATATAACCTTACCTATGGGCTTATAAGGGTTTGGGTCACTCCATCCATTGCCAATTGGTTTTGGATGTGAACCCCAGATTACTTTATCATGGTATCAAAGTGGGTTATCCCACCTGTACATGTCTCGCGGCCACACGGGCTCCACGTCACCCAAAGTTGTCCACGTGTATGACTTGAAAATTCGCCAGATGTGCGGGGGCGTGTTGAAAATATATACATCCTACATAGGAAAAATGGGACATTGCTTATGTGTTTATTTTGGGCTACTCCATCCATTTCCAATTGGTTTTGGATGCGAAATCCTGATTACTTTATCATGAACATCATGTCAACAATTATATATATGCTTTTGCTCCATTTCTAACTCTCCATTTTTCCCTTAAATATCAGTTCTCGTCAAGGGTGTCCCTATAGAGCATATATATTTCGGAACAAACTAGTGCAAACGGAGTTGGGGATCCTACACCGACTGGTACCAAGAGTAGAGGGTAGGCTTCCAAGCATATCTGGCATCGAGTATTGGAAGCAGAAAGAATATCACTTTCAAACGAGAGTAAGGAGAGTACAAACAAACACAAATATCAGTTTAACATAAGCTCTGTTGCAATCACTTCAAGAGAAACATCAATAATTTTCTGAGGTCAGGTATTACACAATGGTTGACCAAATATATACATTGTTCCACACTTATTGTTCTTAGTTCTTGTGCTTTTTTAGATATATATTTCTGTTTTCATGAAATGCAAATACGAGAATCTTCATTATAGCAGATGGCAAACAGCACTAACATGATGCCTCAAGTTGAAGAAGGAAAATCTAGAGATTCAAATCCGATGATCATTTAGGTGAAGTATATATTATTGTTGGAAGATTAATCATAAACTACAACAAATAAACTGATAACATTTGTAACAAAATCCATGCCAGAATTGAGTTAAGTTTTAACATATTTGAATCATAAACTCTCTTACCGTCCAATTAATAAACGGAATTCAAGAATTATCTAAACAAATAAGAATACTCTCCTTTCAGATCAAGGTGAGTCAAACTATCTAATATCTTCAATAGCAGAATCTTGAGAACTCAACATCTGCAGATGCCCGGGGAAAACCCTTTAATAAATCAATGGTATCATTTAGCGAATTTGGAGAAAGTGAACTTCCGCTCCTCCAAAAGCTAAGAGTCATTTTTTGCAGGCCTCTTCCATATTTAAGCAAAAACTTTGCAAAAGTGATTGCACTTTCAGAGATCATGTTACCAAGGCCAATGTCGACCACCTTTAGGTGACTAAGAAAGGGGAGCAAATGTTGAGCCTGAGTTTCCCAGTATTGCTCTTGAGTGCAATTGCCATTATCCAACATAATGTTATTCCACTTACCATTTTCTTCGAAATAGTAAAATTCAAAATAGAGGGTGTTAAGTAAGGGAGAGCTCTTCAACAGGCATGCTATTCCTGGGATATATCTTTGCTTCATTGTGGACCCAATTCTCAAGGTTTCAAGTTTGAAAAATGAGAAAGGTACACCACCAAATTCAGTATAAATGTCTGATAGAATCTCGAGGTAGTCATCAAATATACCAAGTATCTCTGCTTGGGATGAATGGCAAAGAAGATTGATAACACTTTTATGAAAAATCTTTGTTGTTGTAATGCCTAACCGAAAAGAATAACTCAGGGAAGATCTTTTGGGCTTTGGAAAGCTCTGGATGGAACACTTCTCAGTAATTGCATTGCCCCAATATAAGTATTGTAGATTGGGGGAAAAAATGTTGACCCAACCATCGATGCAATTTTCAACACAAGACAACTTCTCTAGTCTCATTCCAGAGATGTCCATGCTATATAGATCCATTCTGAAAACATATACAACTTTTAGGTTCGGACAGCAAATTTTGAGAGCAGTCATTCCTCTACACCGCTCTATATTCAATTTTTTGAGAAAAGGGAATGAAGAACCAGAAAATAAATCCACACCCAAAGCACTATCCGAGAAATCCACATGAGCTAGAGACAAATCTTGGAGTGAAAGGAGAAAAGACCAGACAACATAAGGAGAGGAAAACCCTAGCCATGCCTTTGAACTCCCACAGCTACTACTCGTTAATGAGTGGCACTTAAGTTGACATCGAGGCAAATTAGATGTATTTGCACTACTCAACGAGATATCGAGTACAAGTTCCTCAACCCTAGCCAAACAAGAATTGTTTGGATTCTCCCCAACTATACGAAATTGACCTAGTCTGCCGCTTGGCAAGGGAATTTTTTGGCATGGGTACATCATGTTATAGTTTTCGTTGTGACGATCGCGTGCCAATACCGTGTTGATGATGCTTGCTCTTGTCTGGTGATGTTCAGCTTCAATACCAGTAAAAATCTCGTAGAAGTCAAAGATGGGATAGGAAGACCATACATGACTCCATCTTCGAGATAAGACACTAGTTTGCCCAACGTATTTGAAAGGCAAGAATGAGAGTATGAGATGCAACATATCATCTGGGAGATCACTGATTCTGTCAGATGAACCAGTACTGTTTCTCTTCTCATGCTTGTTTTCTTCCTCCTCACTCCACCGATCTGAAAGATCACCGCTGATTCTGTCAGCCGGAGCATCAGTGCACTGATCTGAGGGATCGCTGATTCTGTTTCGCTGCTCATGGTGTTTGTTTTCTTCCTCCTCCTCCCGGATCCACCGATCTGAAGCTTTTTCTTTATGAGTGAAACAGTTTCCCATGGCAAGGTCAAGAAATTGAGTATTGATCGAGCATGAATTTCCAAACGATCAATTTGCTCATCAAATTGGCACGCTATATGCCTGTGGTTATTATCAACTGAGAGGAACTCCAAAATACCAAGAATACTAGGAACAACATAATCCTTAGGGTTTCCAAATCCATAACCAAGAGTACCAAGACTAGTCTTATCTAACATAACTAGATACACGTTTCAAAAAAAAAAAAAAAAAAAAAAAAAAAAAAAAAAAAAAACACCCAATATAACTAGATACAAAAATCCATCTAAAAATCACATTTACTACAGTATTGATCGTTGACTATTCGTATAGTACATGTGGCAAAGCAACATTGATCTCCGTGTTATCGTTGTATTTTGAGGTGAACAATTCTTAGGTTCACCCTTAGGGTGAACGAACATGTTCACCCCTAGGGTGAACGAGCATATTCACCCCATTGTTGATTAACGCATAATAACTTTATAATTTTTTAATCCAACCATTCATGTTGTATAACGTAATACAAAGATTAGCTTTGTAAAAAATCAATCAAATTGAAAACCTTTCAGTTATTCATTTCTATGAAATACATGGACAGTTTATAATAACTTTATAATTTTTTAATCCAACCATTCATGTTGTATAACGTAATACAAAGATTAGCTTTGTAAAAAATCAATCAAATTGAAAACCTTTCAGTTATTCATTTCTATGAAATACATGGACGGTTTATCATAATAGTAGTAAGTGTTGTTAGAACCATCCATTTGTTTGATTCAATTAGATAATTAAACAATTTATGATTCGATTGATTTTTTACAAAGATGATCTTTAAAGGCTAATTTAAGATATGGACCGTTGGATTATAATTTATTAAATAAAAGTATGTTAATAGTCAATAGGGGTGAATATGCTCATTCACTCTAAGGGTGAACATAATAATTGTTTTTTTGAGGTCAAGTATTCGTTATGGTTGACCAAGTTTTTTTTTTTTTCCGATAGAGGTTGACCAAATAGTGGTGAGGATAAGTTCCCAGCATTTCGTGATTGGCTCCCCTTCATAGTAACAAGAAGCAAACTCATTTTCTCCAATTTGTTCTCAAGAGGTGAACACCGAAAATTATCATTCAACCATGCATTTAGAGTAGCTAAAGTGCCAAATTCTCGAATAGCTCACAAGAACCAGTTGAATATTAATTGCTACAATTTCTTTGAGTTTTTCCTTGCCAACAAATGTAAGAACTTTCTTTTTGCAATCACAGAGTAATAAGCAACAAATGAGCTATTGACTTATAGGTGCTTGATTTTTCTTATCAGTTTCCATTCCAAACACCTTGGAAGGTAATATTTCCATCAATGACAATAATGAAGTAGTAATATGTTTCTTATTTAACCCCCTTCTTAAACATTTCTTGCAAATGTACCACATCATGCGCATACTCATTGATACCGGCAATTTTCACTTCCACACCTAGGATGTCCACCGGTCTTGCTCCAACACACTCTGTAGCCTCATGCTCCACGTTAGAACTTGAAACATGGACACTCATCTCTTCAAGCTCTCTTTCTTTGTCTTCCTCTTCTACTTGTGCGATGTCATCTTCTTTGTCATCTCTCATCAAGTCATCTTTTCCCTCAACTGTTACATCCTGCTTCACCTGGTGGTGGTCAGATGTTGCAGATTCGCCGGCGAGGTTGACCTCCTTGGCGGCGGGCTTGGAGAGAAGGAGCTCACCATGGCCCATTGAAAAAAAAAAACGATGGTGGTTTGAGATTTGTAAATTGGAGTTGGGGCACAAAAGTGGGTACTAAAGGTTGGAATTGAAGGATTCATGTCATATTGTGGTACAAAGGAAGGAAATTCTGGTCCAACCATGGATTGAGAGTGTGGATAAATGAGTTGGTTGGTGGACCTATGAGTTTGGTTGGGGAAAGAGAACTGTGGTGGGAATTTGTAGTCATTGATAACAGTTGCAATCGGTCCTTAAAGTTTGTGATAAAGGTTTAGGTAGATAAGGCGAAAATGGAACCCAATAAGCCCGTTTTTCATACTAGGTGATATTCATCTCAGAATTCCAGTAGTATAAGCGCCCTATAGTATCAGCAATCACCCCTTTCCATGGTGGTGAGAAGGAGGGATCATCTGGAGAAAACCACACCCCACCCATATTTGACCGAGGGCTCTAATACCAAGTGTTAGGATTCCTGGGATTCAAGTTATGAAATGACATGGTTGCAAAATTAAAGAAATGAACAACACAGAGAAAACCAAGTAAAGTACTGATTCAATATTCTTCAACGATCCATTACAAGTGTCTATTGACTATTTAAGCTGAAAAAGTATCTAGAAGTCTCTCGATAGCCCAAATAGACCCATGTACAATAATGATAGCCCACAAGATATAAAACTATAAGCCCATAATATATAGAATGATCGTGAGAAATAATATCAGAGTGCAATTTGTAGGGATAAACAAAATAACCTCGTAAAAGGGCGTTACACAAGAATATAAGTCTAGGGTTTTTGTCCATTTACCCCATTTTTAGAGATTTTTTTCCCACTTACCCCATTAAGTTTTTTTTTAATTCTCTCTTACCCAAAACACTCTAAGGAGGTCTTCCCTAATACCCCATTAAGATTTTTTATTTTTTTAATACCATTTTACCCTCACCCCTTTGTTACTTAGAGAGAGAGAGAGAGAGAGAGAGAGAGAGAATGGAAGAGAGAGAAACTATAGGAGACTTCGCTGGAGCCCCGTCACCAGCCTCCGGAATCCTGTCACCTGCCGCCGCCCACCGGACTTTGCTGAAAACATTACCGGAAAGGTTTATTGCCACCAATAAACATCTATTGCCCCCAATAGACGTCTATTGCCCCTAATAGACTTCTATTGCCCCCAATAGACGTTTATTAGTCATGTATTGCCCCCCAATAGATGTCTATTGTCCCCCAATTGAACTTTTGATTGCCAGAATATGAACTAATCTCCCTAAATTTAGACAAATAAAACTTTGTTTAAAGAAAAAAAAACGAAGAGATTATATCAATTTAAAAACGTCTATTGCCCCCCAATACGCATCTATTGTCCCTCAATAGACCTATAACAAACTTCTATTGCCCTAATAGAACCTTTTTTTCATTTTTTTTCTTTCCTTTTTTGCCCCACAAAAAAAAAAATGAAAGAGAGAAATTGCTTTGGGCACCCAATCATCTTTCTCCTCTACCACAATCTGGGTCGAGCACTGGAGGATACGCAACATTAATGATGTAGCTCGATTCGAGGCGGCGCCATTTTGAGACTGAGTTTGACCGGTGATGTAGCTTAATTTTAGCCGGAGTCAGACTCGCTGCTGGCTGCAAGGTCCGGCAGTGAAAATGATTTTTGTCTGGAGGGTCTGAAAGCAGCAAAGCTGGATGCAGGAGGCGCTTAGACCGGCCGGAGATCTAGGATCGTGTTCTGAAGGTCCGACGGGATCTGGGCGCAGTGAAAGTTCGGCGGTGGTGGGCTGCGTTCTCTGATTTCAAAGCGGCCATAGCACACAGAGGGAGAGGGGGAGAGAGAGAGAGAGAGAGAGAGAGAGAGAGAGAGAGAGAGAGAGAGAGAGAGAGAGAGAGAGTGACGTCATTGTAATTCTTTAATTGGACTGGAGTAAGTGGGAAATATTTGGCTCATTTTGGTGCTTTTGGGCAAGGACCCTAAGTCTTAAACCCTTGGGGCTAGCAAATTTACCACCTTTTCCTAATGCTTGTGGTTTTAAAATTTCAATACGGCTTTCCTAGTCTTATAGAAGAGAGTTTCTTACTCAGTGTACGGCGATAATATCAGTTCTTCAAGATAGCCTTCACCTTGAATATTTGTTAAAAGGTCGACTACTGCAAGTTACTGGTCAAAACTCTCCTATTTCCTTTAAATATCAGTTCTCTTCAAGGATGTCCGCAGAGAGGCATATATTTCTGAGCAAAGTAGTGCAAACGGAGTTGGTTTGACCTCCAACGGATAGCAAGAGTGGATGGTAGGCTTCCGGTCGTACAAGGTCTCTTCAATTAATATCGCTTTTATGATGATCCGGAAAAGTATACCTCTGATCCACCACTCCACCAGTGCAAGTAGCTCGAAGAAATATTTTGTCCCGTCCTGATGAATTAAAGGGAACATTGATGGCTTGGGAACTTATGCAACTAGGTGTCCCACAAGAACATGCAGCCAACTATTATTCAGGAAATAGCTCAGCTTGCTGGAGCGGCCGTCCCTGAATTGCCTATTACTGTTGCTATATTGGGCATAGTGTGCTCATTGGGTATTGTTGACTATATCAGGATGTCATTGATCGGCTTGCAAGTGAACCCATCAATATACTTCCTCCCCCTCCTATAGTTACAAGTGAACCCATCAAATTCATATGGAGACTATCTTGCTCCTAGTAAAAATGAATCCATGAGAACATGCGAACCTAATCTTTTAGCAAGTCCAACAAATTCCCGGAGGTGGGAAATGAAGTGGTAAATCGAAAACTATATATATGAGTCATTCACATCGACTTATTACAAAAACTGACTGATTTTGCCAGCTAAATGAATTTAACTCAGTCTAAAGGATAGGCATTTCAATACAAGCACATCAAGCATATATGCAGCTATCATCTGCTCAATCTGTTTTTGAGACAGAGTATCAAGGGAAACAGACACACGATAAAGAAATAAGCGAAGGACGATAGCTTAGTCCTTTATCATACAATCTCCTGTATACAGATGGCTTACTATCTCTGTGTTTGATATATAAAGTAAACTAGCAAACCTCCAGGCCATGGTGATCTCAAGAAAACCATTCTACAACAACGTCACAAGTTGAGGAAATTAAGCATCTGTGCAGTGTGCACTACAGGGGACTCTTGGTATTTGGAATGATCCAGTTTTATCTCGGTGTCTCTATAGTTCTCTTTACGTATTTGATGTTTCTACTGTAAATCTTTTAATTAGTCTTAGTTCCATGCAGAAGCTTCCTCCATTCATGCTCTCTTTCCGCTTTAAATCTTTCCTCCTTGGATCCATTGGTTATGGTTGTTTGACTTCATTACTGTTAACCAAAATGGAGTAGGCAGGCATATCTGACATCGAGTATTGGAAGCAGAAAGATTATCTCCTTCAAATGAGAGTATGGAGAGTACAAACAAACACAAATATCAGTTTAACAATCAGTTCAAGATAAATATTGATGTTTTTCTGAGGTCAGGTATTACATTATGGTTGACCACTTGACCAAATGTATACATGGTTCCAAACTTATTGTTCTTAGTTCTTGTGCTTTTATAGATATATATACTTCTGTTTTCATGAAATGCAAATACGAGAATCTGCTTTAGCAGATGGCAAACAGCACTAAGATGATGCTTCAAGTTGAAGAAGGAAAGTCGGGAGAGTCAAATCGGATGATCAGTTAGGTGAAGTAGATATTATTGTTGGAAGATTAATAATAAAATGACAACATTTGTAACAAAATCCATGCCAGAATTGAGTTAAATTTTAACATATTTGAATCATAAACTCTCTTACCGTCCAATTAATAAACGGAATTCAAGTATTATCTAAACAAATAAGAATACTCTCCATTCAGATTAAGGTGAGTCAAACTATCAAATATCTTCAATAGCAGAATCTTGAGAACTCAACATCTGTAGATGGCCTGGGAAGCCCTTCAATAAATCAATGGTATCATTTAGCGAATTCAGAGGAAGAGAACTTGATTAAACCAATGAACGAACCGAATCTGTGGAACCGAAACCATTCGTATTCACTATTGTAAATTGCAGTTTTGAATGCCTTAACGATCATCAATTTGACTGAAATTTTTGTAGAGATGATTTATACATTAGGACCTAAAAACAGAACTGTTAAAATGTGAATATGTGATCGAAAAGTGATAAAAAAATTTGAAATCCGTTCCTAAGCTAAGGTAAGGACATCCTTAGCCAAGAAGGACTAAGGATATATCAAAAACTTGAAATCTGTTCCTAAGCTAAGATAAAGGCATTCTTAGCCAAGAAGGACCAATGATACATACATAGATTCACATATGTAGAATAATAACTATGTCAAATACAAGATTGTTATTAAACAGCAACAAGAATCATAAACGATATATATAATCTGCAACAGATCGAACAAGTACGTATTGATTACAAAACAAAATTTATAAGAGCATATGATACTAACACGATAGAGTACGTGCCAATGTCCATTGATGCTTCTCCAAGATCCACTCTATATCTCAATTGTTAGATGAGACAATTATTTGAGTATGTGTAGTATTCTTGCAGGGATCAATGTAGGCTGTATAATCCTCTTATATAGACAAAGGCAAATGAGACAGTTCCTTCCATCAAGGAACTATCATGTAACTGCCATACTTTTGTCTAATTAGATTGATCCAAATAACCATACAATTTTGAATTTTAAATTCAAAATAGATCATTATCATAAAACCAATTTTCGATTATAGGTTTTATGTATTTATATGTGTTACTAATTGAACTCAAAACATCTCACATATATCAGCTTAAGTAATATTGCTGATATCTAGTTCTAATGAATTTTACATCACCTTGATCCCCAACATTGTAGTATGTGAGATATCTTGTTCATTTTCCTTCCAGACTTGGACTTGCCTTGATCCCTAAATCATTAAACACATTATTACACAATACATTATTAAGTTATAAAGAATTGGAAAATTTGTATTGTATTGTATTCATCTCACCATGAGGTTTATATAAGGTTACATTATGTATACAAAAGGCAATACATAATAGCTATACTAATCAATCGCACATTACAAGTATGTCAATCGCATACATTAAGCAATACTTATTGCATGCATAGTCATTATCATTTACAACACTCCCCCTTGGATATTCCATGTCAATAGTGTTGCCTCTGCTATGCGCTTCTAAGTTGCCTCGTCAAAAACCTTGCCAAGTAATAAAAACCCTGTGGGAAAAAACAACCTTGGTCAAAGGAGAAAAAAAGCACAACGCGCATGAATGTGGAGTACTCGACATCCTTCAACACTCCCCCTTGTGCCGCTCAAACTCGATGATGACGCTTTGATCATTGCCTCACTAAAAACCATGCCAGGTAAGAAAAACCCTGTGGGACAAAAATAACCCTGGTCGAAGGGCAAAAAGAGCACAACACGTCCTTCACTCTTCGAGATCTAACATGTAGACATCATACCTCCCCTTATCCACTAACCTCGCCTTATACCTACTTACTGTGTCGTCTGCATTATGTTTGACAGTGAAAATCCATCTACACCCAACAATCTTTTTACCACGAGGAAGTGGTACAAGTTCCCAGGTGTGATTCTTTTCTAATGCCTCCATTTCTTCCTCCATTGCATTGGCCCACTTTGGGTCTCCCAAAGCCTCCTGCACTTTGTTAGGAACAGATACAGAGGATATTTGATTCACAAATGATGCATAAGGTTTAGATAACCTATGGTGTGACACAAAGTTAGCTATTGGATATTTGGCTTTATTAGTTATGGAACGTTCATACTTTTTTGCTGGTTGACCATGGGTAGTCCTACTAGGTAACACATATGTAGAAGATACAGAATCTACAGGGTTACTAGGTGAAGATACTGGACATACCTGAGATAGAGCTTCTTTACCAGAAAGTTCAGCATTAGGGGGTGAAGTATCAGATGAGGGGGAAGCTGGAATAGAGTCATCTTCAGAAATCGACTGGTCGAGAATTTCCTTCGATTGGTCTAATACTCTTCTGCCCATTTTGCCGGTTTCCTCGTTCGACTAGTCGACTCCCCTATCTACTGGTAGATTTGGGAAATTTGACTAGTCAACTTCGGGATGTCAATACTCTCTTCTTCTGCGTATTTATTCATCTTCAACTTTCCACCAAGAAACATCTCTTCAAAAAACTCATTCTCCCCCTGAATAGTGGTGTTGTTGGGGGAGAAATAACACATATCTTCATAAAATGACACTTCCATGGTGACATAGAACTTTCGTGTAGGTGGGTGATAGCATTTATAGCCTTTCTGATGAGAACCATAACCTACAAAGACACATTTGAGAGCTCGGGCATCGAACTTTGACCTCTGATTTTTGGTATATGGACAAGGCAACACAACCAAAGACACGAGCAAGAAGATTATGGAAGGAAGGAATAGAGACATGGGTTTACAAGACGTCAAAGGGAATGCGCCCCTGAAGAACACTGGAAGGAAGACAATTAATAAGATGTGAGGCAGTCTGAACTGCCTCACTCCAAAGATACTTGGGCATGTGAGCACCAAATAGCAGTGCTTGTGCTATGTCTAGAAGATGACGATTTTTACTCTCAGACACACCATTTTGTTCAGGTGTTTGAGGACAAGTGGTTTGATGGATTATACCTTTTTCTTGGAAATATTCCTGAAAATCAAGATTAACAAACTCCCCCCCCCCCCCCCCCCCCCCCCCAATATCAGAACGAAAAACTTTGATATGACCATTGAACTGTGTTTGAATCAATTTTTAAAAGGCTAGAAAAGCAGAAAACACAGCATCCTTAGATTTAAGCAATGCTACCCATGATAATTAAGTGCAATAATCAATAAACAAGACAAAATAACGCATTCCAGAAATAGTGGATTCTCTGGAAGGTCCCCACACATCAGAGTGAATAATCTCAAAAGTCATAGAACTTTTATTAGAAAGACTAAATGGGTAGTTGACTCTATGGCTTTTCGCCAAAACACAAGTTTCACAATATAAGGATGACTCATCAATGCCAACAAATAAAGAGGGCATAGCTTTACGCATTACATTGAATGAAGGATTCCTTAAGCGTCTATGCCATAACCAGACTTCATTAAGCTCTCTAGAAGTCAAAGTCAAAGCAACTGGGACATTCTTCCTTGGTCTCTCCCCGGCATAAGCTTGATCCAGATGAAACAGTATCCCCCTCATATACCCCTTGCCAATGACTTCCCTGGTCAGAAGATCCTGAAACACCACATACATGGGAAAAAATGTCACAGAGCACAAGGATTGAGTATTCAATTGGGGAACTGAGATTAAGTGGTGAGACAAGTCTGGTACATATACATCATGCAATACTAAGGTAGGTGTGACTCTTATAGACCCAATACCTAAGACAGGAAATGATTCACCATTGGCATTTGTAACATATGACACATTAGGTGTGGATAAGGTAATGAAATACTTCTTATCATAGATCATATGATCTGAAGCACCGGAATCAATAATCCAAGTATCTGAACCTACAAAGTTAGAAATTTTTAAAGCCATACCAATCTTACCAGTACCTCTAGCAACCATTGAGACTGAGGGAGGGCCATCACTGCTTGTGGTATGATCTTGCCCAGCGACTCCAAAGTACTCTGAACTCTGAACAAGATGAACAACTGCCTTTCTTCTACCTCTAGGTTCAGTTAGTTTGGGTTTGCTGAAGTATCCAACAGGGTACCCAACCAACTTATAACAAGTCTCCTTGGTATGTCCAGTTAGTTTGCAATGTTGACATATAGACCTGCCTGGAGAAGAACCTTGAGTCATGGGATGTAATCCTGATTGTGATGTACTAAAGCCAGGAGGTGGACCTTGAGCCCGAGGGGGCTTAGTTTGGATTGTTAGGCTGGAGATTTCAGAATGAGCTGCCTTTGTGCTACCTTGATGAGACTCATCCTTGCGGATGTAAGTAAAAGCCTCAGTGAGGGAAGGAAGCTCTTGCCGACGTAGTAACTCTCCCTTGGCACTATCATGTCTAGCATCGAATCTACTCAGAAACTGGTGCACACACTCGTACTCCTTCTCCTTCTGGTACCAAGTAATATCCTCAGCATTCTTCAATTTGTTTGGTCGTTGTTGATCAATCTCAGCCCAAATGTTTTTCAGCTGGTGTAGAACACTGAAACTGCTTGCCCATCCTACTTCATCCTTGTCGCCTTGCACAACAATTCATAGATCTAGGAAAAATCAGATTCATTCAGATAGAGATCATTGAGCATCTTCCAAACTGCTGCAGCCGTATCACACCCAATGATCAATTAGATCACCTCATCAATCATGGCCTTGTACAGAATTGACAGTACAAGTCCATCAGCATCTTCCCACTTGATGTACTCTTCATTTTCCTCATTTGTCGGTGCCTTAATGGTACCGGTGACATACCCATCTAATGGATTCCATGAAGGTGAGCGAAAATCATCTTCTTCCATGTCCTATAATTCCCAGGTCCATTCAGTTTTGCTCCTCCGAATGAACCTGATGAAGAATCTGGGTTTTGAACTGAGACTTCAACTTTTTGAATACCGGAATTGTTGGTATTGCCTCCTTCTAGAAGTGGAGCACCAGGGCCAGCCATTGGAATACCGACGAAAAAAATAATATGCAGTGGAATTGAGACAGAAGGTATGCTTGACAAGTCGAGAGGGATTAATCGACTAGTCAAGAAGTAGCAGTACTTCCTAAGTAAAGAGAAAAGAAATCTTATCGTTGGGTGTTGCCTATCGCGCAACCTTTCGGTAACTCCTTTTAATGCCACCAGATAAGGAGGGTTAAGATTTTGGTGGAGCAATGTTCACTTTTCAACCTTCCGGTTACCTTACTCTTATTCGATCCTTGGCCTAGACATTGCATTAATTGGATGGACCTAGTGGTATTGGGCGACTAAGCTCGACGTTACAAGGATAAAATTCACCTTCTAAAAGATAGAGAACAATCCTAACCTCTGAATTACAGGAAAGAACAATCTTACCCCAGAGTGTGAGGAAAGAAAAATGAAGGAAAAATAAAGAGACAAAGTCCTCTCAGATCTTAGCTCTGATACCAAGTCAAAATATGAAATGGAAAGGAAGAGATATTTGTGAGTGATGAATTTTCTCATATTGATTCAATGGTGTAAATGGGGTTATATATACAAACCCTACACTACTACATTACACATCTTGATCTCCAAGTAAACTTGTTCTCCAAGTGTACTTGTCCTCCAAGTTTCCTTCTTCTACAATATTATATGCAAGTAAACTTGTTCTACACAACATGACTCACAAGTCAACAGAAGGTACATATGAAAGATGACTGATATGCTACAACAATTAGCATAAATCCAGTCCTGCAATTTATGTTTTTTTTTTCCAAGAGAACCACCATGATAGGTTTTAGCTCATCTAATGACCCAGATTCAGATGCTCAAGTAGAAAGTAGGGCTGGGCTCAGGTAGGCCCGACTCTGTTTTGGGCCGAACCCGACTTCTACCCAGAATTAGCTGTTGGGCATAATTTTACCGACAACTGTTTCTAAAGGGCTGGGCCAAAATATTCGGTTAACCCGAATTTCAGTTCAGCCCGGTTCGAATCCGGTTTTAATTGGGCATTTTTTAATTATTTATTTACGGCCCAATTGGCCCATTCCATAACCTGTCCCATCAATGGTAAAACACAGTTCAATACTTCAATCGCAAACCTGCCCATCAAATGTTCAATGTTCAAACAGGAAAAAAGGCAAAAAGGTTGAAATATCCAGCAAACTAAAAAAGTAAAAAGGCAGATAACCATAGAGCAAAGTTCATAACAACTACAAGTCCAGTCGTCCAGAAGCATATAGATAGTGCATTAGAAGATTACAAACCGAAATTTAACTAACAAAGAAGTTTTAAACTTATAGCAAAGTTCTTGATCGAATGCCAAATTAAAAACAGTTCATGAAAACATAAAAACTAAAAAGGCAGATCTGCAAATTTGCAGCGAACAGTCCAACACCAAGAACAGAAGCATAAGATGCATCTATCAGCTTTAAACCATCCTCATTCTTCTGCAGAAATATCCACCTGAGTTATGACACTCCCTACTAAACAAAAGACCAACAAATTGTCAAATTCACATCAGTTTGACACTTAAAAAGTGAACAACACATAAAATAACAAACTGATCCCTAAACAAGAAACCCAAATTTGCTTTCCAGAAACCCTAATTTGATTTTCCGAAATCATAAATCCAAAACGTAATTTGATTTGCATCAAAATTGAACAGAAAGAGAGAGAGTGAAAGAGTCTGATAAACACCCAAACTATTAGAGAGATTCCAAAATGGAAAAATCCAATCCAAAGCAGAATACATTTACAATAGCACAATCCATACTAAAAAGAAGTAGAGAAGTATTTGAGACTTTGAGTTACGCAGGTTTACCGAATCCATCTTAGGGGCCAGCCAAACGGCAGATCGATAGTGGGTCTGAACTTTCAATGGCGGCGTTGAAGACTTGAAGGCTTGAAGCCACGGCGTTGCAGATCTGCAGATCAGTGACCGCCGCTAACAGAAAGAAAGGTTCAAGAGAGATGGGTTTGAGACAGAATGAGACGCTGAGTGAGTGAGTGAGTGAGATCGCATAGGGTTAGGGTTAATTTCCTGATCGGGTGTGATCGAGAGTATGTGAAACCTTATTCCAACCACTCATAATTTTACAGGTAATAAAACTAATAAAAATTATAATATATATAATAAATTCGACCGGTTCAGTTATTTTCGGTCGGTTCAAGAAACGAACCTGGTTCGATCCGGTCATGTTCGAAACACTGAACACGTAGACACTGTTTTTACCGGTTTAGTCACCGCCACCACATTTCCGGCCCGATTTGGCCGGTTTTGCTCCCCCGGTTCAATTTCCACCCAGTCCTAGTAGAAAGTCATGAAAATTCTTCTCTACAAATTTGGGGTTTGTTTACTATGATTGGTGAAAAATATTTGAGTTTTGTACGGGAGAAGGAAATGAACAAAGGAAAGATTGGGCAAAAAGACAAAACTTAAGAGAGAGAGAGAGAGGACAGAGAGATTTCAAGTGTGTGCTCAATTGTGTTTGTTTACTATCATCCGATCTAGTTGAGGGCATATCCTAAGGGTCTGCTCTCCACCCCGGGTGGTTGTCCAACTGGCCTATTAACAGTGCGTGGGTTTCACGCGGCGTTTGTGTAACGCTTGACCCAAAAAACAGTAAAACTGATTTTACTGCAGGCTAGAGCACATGGCAAGCACGAGCGATGCCCCCATAATATCGTGAGAAACTACCAAAATATAGTGATATATAGGGAAATTTCCTGAAGTTTAGAGAATATCTCTGAAATATTCCGCATATCACTAATAAATTCCACTCAAATTGCCATAAAAACCCCACAATGCGGTTGACGAGGTTCGAACTTTGATTGAATGTGAAACACACAAGCAGCTCAATGCCTCAACCAACTCCGTTGGCATTCCATTTGTTACATAGAGGTAACTTATATATTTATATAACATCTTTTTCTTTTTTTCTTTTTTTTGGACGAATCTGAAACATTTCTAAATTTAATCAATAACTAACTTCCAATTTTCAAAATTCACCAATATTTCTAGATTTTCTACAATTTTCCAAATTTTACACCTATAGATAATTATAGGACTAAATACTCCGTTGCCATTCCATTTGTTACATAGAGGTAAGCTATATATTTATATAACATCTTTTTATTTTTTTTATTTTTTGGATGAATCTGAAACTTTTCTAAATTTAATCAATAACTAACTTCCAATTTTCAAAATTCACCAATATTTCTAGATTTTCTACAATTTTCCAAATTTCACACCTATAGATAATTATAGGACTAAATACTGTTTAGTCCTTGAGATTTTCACCATAAAACACTTCAGTCCTTAACGTTCTAATTTCACACGTTTAGTCCCTGTACTTCAAAATTTCAGACCAATAGGTCCTTACTGTCTAAAACTGGCGGCGAAATGTCTATTATGCCCTCAAACAATAGGTCCTTGCCGTCTAAATTGCAGCTTAAGTCACTTTGTTAATTTTTTTCATTTAAAAAAATTATAAAAAATACTTTTTTGGTGACTTAAGTAATTGATAGTGTAATAGTTGAGTGACCAAAGTGATATATTTGAAACTTCAGTGACCAAAGTGTCGAATGAGTCATAGTTGAGTGACCATTTATGAAATTCTCCGTAATAATAATATAGATATACAAGACCCTTCTAGTGAGGGATCCTTTTTTTGTCTTTTCTAGGGATAGGGCATTAGACCAACTTTTCGATCATATTTTAGCATCTTAACCGTTCAGATTTTAGGTCCAAATGTGTAGATCACTTATGCAAATTTTCAGCCAAATTGATTATCGTTAAGGCATTCAAAACGGCGACTTAAGATTATAAATATGAACGGTTCAAGTTTGACAAATTTGGTTCGTTCATTGATTTATTCTAGTTTGATACCTTAATGATCAACGATTTGGCTGAGAATTTGCATAAAGAATCTATACATTAGGACCTAAAAACTGAACGGTTGAGATGTCGAAATATGATCGAAAAGTTGGTCAGGGCATCCCTATAAAAGATCAAAAAAGGGATCTCTTAGTGGAAGAGCCCTCAAAGTGTGTTAAAGGGTTTGTCGTGAACTTGGGATTCATTACTCGTTTTAGCTACTTCTAAAATCTGTCGTGCAAATCTTAATCAAATATGCAAAGAATCTAAGTTTCCTTCCAGACTTGGACTTGCCTTGCTCTCTAAATCATCTTGACATAGGATTACACAATATTGTATGTCTCTGTTTCTTCCAGACTTCAGCTTGGATTCGCCTTGATCCCCAAGATTGTAGTATGTGAGATATCTTGTTCATCTTCCTTCCAGACTTGGACTTGCCTTGATCCCTAAATCGTTAAACACTTTATTACACAATATTGCAAGTGACATCTTGGATATCTACGGTAAATTTGGTCACTATCATATGGTGATTAATATTATGAATGTCTAAATATTAACGGATTATATATATTTATGCATCAAATCTAGTGAGTTAATCACCCAAGGGGATAAGTGATACATTTTCTTGAACTAATATGTAGCTCAAGCAATATTATTTGGCATGTCTTGTTGATCGGTGCAGCAATCTCCCACGTCGATAATGTTCGCCTTAGATTCCCAATTCACGGGAAGTCGGTTTGGAAGTCAGATACGTCGAGTTGGGTATCATTGAAATCCACTATGAAATTGTTCCACCAAAGGTCATCCCTCAGATATTCATCATCACCAATACCGTTATTATTAGTTGCTTCCACTCCAACTCCAACTCCAACGTCAACATCGTAATGCTGACGATGATGATCTTCGTCTTCAACGACATTGTTTTTGGTCAAACGTGGGTTTTCCTCATCTGCAGCAGCAACAGAGGATGGCAAGTCCTCCTTGATCTCCTCATCTTTAAACACTTCTAAGTGATTTTCTTGTTCCAGCTTCCTCTTTAAGGTGGAATTCCAGTAGTTTTTGATTTCATTGTCAGTTCGCCCTGGTATCCTTCCAGCTATCAATGACCATCTACACCAAGTGTATAGTGAACAGAAAGTTAAGAAAGAATAATGTACGTACTAATTAATTAGCTCGCATAGAATTAGTTAAGTAGGGTTTTTACGAAAAAAGTCAAAACCTATATATACTGAAATTTTTTAGGAATTGATATTGACAAAGTTGTGTGCGGTGTTTTTCCATAACAATTCTCTTCGGAAGTTCAGTTCAAGCTAGACTCGTTTATTTTCTATCCAATTTCATCACACCTATATCTTTTCATCTGCAAAGAAATCTCGATGTGAAAACACAGAGACAAAAGGCGGATCTTTGAATAGGAAAAAGAGAGGATCCGCAGGGTTCCAAACAAATTGGCTTATTCGAGAGAAGCCTTGTTGGAAGATCTATCTCGCGTCCAATATTGACTCTGCAAGAACTCCAAATCATTCTCTTGAAGTCCATCCTTTTGATCATAAATGATTCTCTACACTAACCTTCTTTTCCCAAAAAAGAGGTTTTTTCTTTCTTTCTTTTTTTAGGTTGAATATATAGTATATATTATACCCCAGTGAAGTAAATAACGGATTACCTGTTTCCCAGGAGTTTGTGGAGCCTGATGATGAGCTCTTCTTCATCTTCTTTAATGTAGCCTCTGATGATATCAGGCCTCAGATAGTTCATCCACCTAAGTCTCACACTCTTCCCACATCTCTTCAGACCTGCCAACAAACACATGCACTTATCATAAACGAAACGAGAGGTTCGTCATTAAAATTATAATAGATTGCAGCGACTCAAATCAAGCAAATATATATAGTACTATACGTGAATGAAAATTAAACTTGAATTGCCTGTTTCCCTAGTTAGTTTGCCCCATTTTCCGATGCCGTGTTTTTTGACGTAGTCTTTGACAATCTGGTCTTCACTTGCAGCCCAGGCTCCTTTCTTCAGTCCATCATTCTTATCATAGTAAGTGCTGCTTCTCCTCATCTCTCTCTCTCTCTCTCGCGTAGCGGCTCGGTCATATTTATATAGTCGAGCTTCAGAATATTACTAGCTATAGCTATAAATGAGAATTAGTTACTAAATATTACTAGCTATACCTATATGTGGTATTAGTTACTAATTTCTCTCTATCTGTCGGTCTCTGAGAGTTGTATCATTCCAGTATGTTTTCTAGAGATTGATTGGCAATACATGACCCAAAGCATTGACTCTTTTTCCTTTAAGATCCCCGAAGATGGGCATCCAAACTTCTAGCTCACAAGGTACCTATGAAAGATGACTGATATCCTACTACAATTGGCATAAATTCAGTCCTGCATTTTCATTTTTTTCCCAAGAGAACCACCACGATAGGTTTTAACTCATCTAATGACCCAGATTCAGATGCTCAAGTACAAAGTCATGAAAATTCTGCCCTACAAATTTGGGTTGTTGATTATGATTGGTGAAAAGTTTTGTATGGGAGAAGGAAAAGAACTGAGGACAGATTGGGGAAAAAACAAAGCTCAAGAGAGAGAGAGTGAGCGAGAGAGAGAGAGAGAGAGACAGAGAGACAGAGAGATACATTAATTGAGTTGTAGACCATTATATTTGAGATTATATTCAACTTCTAGGTACATTAATTGTGTTGTAGACCATTATATTTGAGATTATATTCAACTTCTAGGTCTACTTCAGTCGGAAAAAAAAAAAAAAAAAAAAAAAACTTCTAGGTCCACAGTGTACGGAATTGTTAAAGAAAAACGTGCACGTCTCCTTAAGAAGAAAAGCATGAAGACTCCCACAAATGTTTGAAACAAAACGCACATATGAAGCAATGAAAATTATTCTACTCACCGACGGTGCAAATGTACAATGTTGCGTACATTTGTATAATGCGCACTCTTCTTGATCTCTGATTTATCAGGATATGATCGATTACATATATCATCAATTTAGTTGAATTTATTACATAAATTTTAATTACCAACTTTGATTACAAATCTGAAAGCGTTTGACAAAAGAAAAAAAAAAATCATATAATAAGGGTTAAATCAAACTACATCTAAATTCCAAAGTCTTCTCAAACTCAATCACCCATTTATCAAAGTCTCATGCCTCTCAAAACAACATAGATCATCGATCTAGTTGAGTTTCCAGAACTCGAACTTTAATCATAGTCCTTAATTACAAATCTAAATGTCGTTGAGCGAAAGAAAAAAATAAATGCAGATCGCCATAAATAAAAAATGAGGCAAGTCATCATGCCTCCGGTAGTGCGCCCAAGGGTGGTCGAGCGGTACCATATCTCCTAAGTACTCAAACTTTAATCATAATCCTTAAGTACAAATCTAAAGGTGGCTGAGCGAAAGAAAAAAATAAATCCAAAAACAAAAGAGTTGAGAACCAACCGCATTCAAATTCCGAAGACAGAAGAATCGGTTCTTCACGTAGGACCAATTATATCGAGGTCGGTCGACAGCTGAGTTGGGACCGTAAGCGTTGGAAACCATGCATAAGCCTGGCGTCTGGAGACTCACTTGGCCACTCGTATTTGTCGTTCCTCACCTGGTATGGTACGGTGGGTCAGGGTCCCGAAAAGATGATCCATCATTTTCAGGTTAATTAGTTTTAGTTAGGTGGTACTGTTTGGCTCTCTTTAATTTTGGACTCAAACAGGAATAAAAACGACGACGAACCTAAATGGCAGTACTGCAACACGGCGTGTTGGACATATAACATCCAAAAGACCGATTGATGCTTTTCAGAAATGGAAGCCTAGCTAGCAAATCCCAGAACGACTGGAAGTTGGAATTAAGCCTTGCCTTCAAGGTATCAACGATTATCTAAATGTACCAAGGGCAGTAACCAAGTACCTGTTGCCTATGATTTTGCGAAGCAGATTTTGGTCCAACACTCCAACAACCTAAAGAAGAAGAAGAAGAACAAAAAGGCAACCACTTTCGGCATCAGGAGGAATAATTAGCGCTGACTGTTTGGTGACTTTGGGATTCTGAAATTTACTCTTATTTACCCGACGCAGAAGCAATGGCAAAGAAGGTCCTTAAAACATAAATATCTAGAACTCTAGGAGCCAAGAACTTAAAAACAAAAAAACAAAAAAAAAGACAAAAACAAAAAGAAAAACAAACAAAACAAAAAGCTAGATAAATCTAATTATGACAATTTTGCTGAATATCTTATGAAAAGATGAACGCCCTTGCAAATCTTGGTTCTTTCAAATTTATTAAAATTAAAAGTTAAAAAATTCTAGTTTTTTTTTAGTAGTTGACATTGTTTTTTTTGAGTAGATTAAAAATATCAAATGTTGGCCTTTCAAAATGCAAGTGGTAATGAGGAAAATTAGTTTGGACTGCTTATTCGATTTGGAAATTTGGTTGAAGTTTTAGTGGTGATACAAGGCCAAGGTTTTTCTTTGTTTTTATTTTATTTTTTTAATTATTGCAGCTAATTTTTTTTTTTTTTAGTTAGACATTCAAATTTAATATTTAGACTTCTCTTAATCTTTGAAATTTTTCAAAATTCAAGCCCCTACGTACGGCAGATCCGCTCCCTCCCTCCCTCCCTCCCTCTCTCTCTCTACAAACGCATCTTTCTTTGCGTCTCTCTCTGCAAACGTATCTTTCTTTGCATTGTTTGTGGTCCTCCAATTTGCAAGACAATCAAATAAGATGATTTGCTAAATCTGGATCATAATGTTTCATAAGATAGATCCGCTCCCTCTCTCTCTCTCTCTGCAAACGCATCTTTCTTTCCATCTCTCTCTCTCTGCAAACGCGTCTTTCTTTGCGTTGTTTGTGGTCCTCCAATTTGCAAGACGATCAAATAAGACGATTTGCTAAATTTGGATCATAATGTTTCATAAGATACTAACTCAGATAGTCACTAACTTTTGAGTTTAAAATTCAAATACCAATTAATGTCCCATTAATCTAATATAATGAGTAATAATATGATCAACTAATATATTGTCCAAGAGATTGAAACTAAAACTCTATTACTTCGCCTTTTAATCTTTCAAGTAAAGAACAATCATGATTGAGTGGCAACTGAAGACCAATATAGGTGGATAGAGCATATACAAGCTCTTTTCACAATCAGATCAATATAATTATTAAAAAAAAAACAATAGTAAACTTGTATTAAAATATTTTTTTCAACCCACCCTATTCTAAAATCTTACCTCCGCCATTGAAACTGGATAGTATTTGAACCCACCATATCAATTGTGGTACTTATGAGATCTCACATGTGAAATGTCACAACTAGAAGATTGATGGTTAACTTGCAATGGATCTATATAAGTAAATTAGTTCAGCACAACAATAATATCTTATGTCATTTAGTTTTTTTTTTTTAAATTTAAAAGGTTAAGACACGCTAAATAATTTATTGTTAATATAATTAATACATATTTAAGTTTACATATGGGAAAAGCTACTGCTCTGGATGTCCTTAGTAGATTTGGGTGGGATGGGCCCCTTCATGGGCTTGGCCTGCATTTTTCATATTTGTCTTTCATTTTAGGAGGGTGAAATTTGCACACCCCTAATTACAAATGACACATCTTTTTCATTTTTTCAATACTATTTCATCTCACTGGTTTTTACACTACCTAAAATACCCTAAAGTCATTTTTTTCTTCTTTTGCTTCCCATTTTGGGTCCTCTCTCTCTCTCTCTCTCTCTCTCTCTCTCTCTCTCTCTCTCTCTCTCTCTCTCTCTCTCTCTCTCTCTTCTCTCTCATCCCCCCTCCAAAACCAGACTGTTCCCCCAAGACCTAACCTTTCACCCTTGAATCTCACTAAAAACTGCACCTTCTCTTTTCTGTTTCTCAATCTGAGACCAACCCACCTCCCAGATTCCTCAATTCTCCGAATCCATCTCAACAATCACTGTTTTTTTTTTTTTCAGATGGGTTTCGATATATTACCCATGAAACCCTCCCTAATTTCGACCCAAGACGATGACCCGCCGAACCCATCTGCGACTCTGCTCTCTTTCAACACAGACTTGACCTCTTCAACTTCCCTTCTCACAAACCCACCATCATCTTCATCTCTCTATTACTCATCACCTGTATAGCTCTCTTTGGTGCTCTCTCTGCTGCTGCAGCTTTCGCTTTCCTCTTCTTCTCTAAACCATCAAACACTACCACCACACCCACCTCCACCATCACTTCAATCGACTCAAAGGCTCGGCCTTTAGCCAAGTTGAACCATCCGGTGGTGATCTTGGTCTCCTCATATGGGTTTAGATTTGGTCACCAATTCAAAACCCCAACTCTGATCTCTGAAGCTCAGTTAGAAAGTGGAACCCAGCTTGGGCTCGTACATGGAGAAGAGAGAGAGAAGATGGTCATGGTTTTTTTTTTTTTTTTTTTTGGGGGGGGGGGGGGGGGAGAGAGGAACCAAAAAGGGAAGAAAAAAAAATATTTGACTTTAGGGTATTTTAGGAAGTGTAAAAAGTTGTGAAATGAAATAGTATTAAAAAAATAAAAGGGTGTGCCATTTGCCATTAGGGGTGTGCAAATTTCACCCCCCTTATTTTATTATGTTGTATGAGGAATTTGCGTCCTCATCTGCTAGTAATATTAAAATTCTGTTTGAGTTGCAGGATCTAGTTCCTCGGTTGCTACATTTATTTAATTTGCTTATGAGTTTCTAGGTTTCGTTAGAATAAACATGCTTGAATGTCCTTAAAAGGTGGGTGTACTTGGGAATGCGAGGTTATGTTTTTTCTTAGAATTGGTCATTTGTATGTCCTAAAGGACAGCTCTTTCTGTCGGCCCCTTAGGAGTGTGTTGTTTTTTGTACTGGTTGCTGAATTATAAAACCGATTGACCTCTATTGATTCAAAAAAAAAAAAATTAATACATATTTGTATTTTTTTTTTCAACAATAATAGGGTGTTTTGGATTATATAAATAATAAATAGAAATCTCTCACATATATATGAAAGAGTTACTGACTTACTGCTAACATAATGGAGCAGAAGAATTTTTTGGTTTGTGGAATATCTCTTATTATATATCTAACAAAGTTAGCCAAAATCCAAAAAAAGAAAGAGGAATATATCTCCTAAACCCTAGTTGCCATGGCTTTGGTATCTAAAGATGTCATCTGGTGTATACCCATGTTGGCCAAGAATCGCCTTGTTACTATCCAGTGTCGATAGACGTCGACGAGTTTCAATCCTTTTTTTGTAGGTTTCCACAAACAAAACCCAACTGATCATGGTTGTTTGTTTTGAATGGTTTTTGTACTTGAGTTGTCATATCCCGATGATCTCAATATGATGTGTTCGGTCGCATAGAGGACATTTCAAGTATTGTGAGTACCACAACTAAATGTATAGGCGAGCAGTGCAACCCGTACAAGTTTACAGCGCCCTTTGTAGATGGACATATTGAAAAGATGTATATAAACATCAACTTAGGACGATAACTAAGCGAATGAAACAAGAAATACTTGATCAATAAGGTTACCATAATCTTCTCCAATGTATAAACCACTTATGAAAAGTTTCAGTCAAAATTGATGATCGTAAAAGCATCCATAATCATGATATTTTACGTTTCTAAACATTAACAATTCATATTGGACAGTTTCGGTCCGTCCATTGATTTAATATAGTTTGATACCTTATCAATCAACATTTTCACTGAAAAATGACAAAAATGATCAACTCACAATAATCTAAACACTTAACCATCAAGATGTTAATATGTGATAAAAAAAAAATTGAGTTTAATAAGTAATCCCTTAAAATGGCTACAAAGAAAAATAACAAATTATATATAAGTTGTTGACAAAAGATGACTTAATAAATACATCATCTAAAGATTGAATTAAACATATAAGGACTAAATCTTACAAATAAGGACAATGTGCTCTCCACTTGCCAGATGTCATGAGTTAATTTACCTTTTTACCCTTAACTACTTCTTTTGACTTCTAATCCCTTTATAAGGATTAAATATTACAAATAAGGACAATCTGCTCTTCACTTATCACATGTTATGAGTTAATTTATTTTTTTACCCTTAACTACTCTTTTGACTTTTTTTTTTTTTGAGTTCTAATTCCCTTATGTTACTTTTTTTTTTATAGAATAATCCATTTATGTTACTTTTTTTTATATTACTTTTTTTCATAACTTAGCTTTATCGATATTTTAAACTCTCCAAAATATCTTCAAAACTAGTTTTAGATATGAATATTTACCACATATATCAAAACTTCCATCAAATTTTCTAAATTTTAATTTAAGCAAAATATCCATTGAAATTTCCACAATTTTGAAGTACCAAAATTTTCTAAACTTCGTCTCACTAGTACGTTTCCCAACACAAATCCCTTATTCTGGTAATGCACTGGTCATCGCGTAATCCTGCTACTGTACTTGTACTCGTGTTCTGCTACTATACTCATCATCGCCTAATCCTGCTACTGCACTCGTCAAATCCTGCTACTGCACTTGTCATTGCCTAATCTTGCTACTGCACTCGCTGCACTCATACTCGTCCAGTTCTACTACTACCCTCGTACTCGTGTTCTGCTACTACTGCACTCGTCATCGCTTAATCTTGCTACTGCACTCGCTGCAGTCATGCTCGTCTAGTTTTGCTACTGCTCTCGTACTCGTGTTCTATTACTGCACTCGTTACACTCATACTTGCAGAATTAATGAACAAGAAATCTTAAGACTTGATAACTATGTACATATACATCATACGCAGAATTAACCTTCCAAAACCTATTAGAGATTTCATAACACTAAATAACCGCCTTGAAGTTGAAATGCCCAATTAATAGCATCTAGTAAGCAATCCCTCCACTCAAAATTGATAATTATCTAGATCGATCAATTAATCAATCAATGCATTATACTATAGTTACTGAATCATCATTGCAACATTATACTACTTGTATCAATCCTCACAAACAAACAAATTCCAGAAAGAAAAAAAAACGCAATTGCATTTGAGGGTAAAACCATAAAACTCACTTCTTATGCTGGCGGCCTCGCTTGGGACCCCAGCCTTCAAGCTTGGTGACGGGGCACCCACACCATGCTCGAAAAATCAAGACGGCAAAGCCATTGTGTGGAGCCATCTTCCAGAGCTTGGATTGGAGACACTCGTAATCCGGATTGGCGTCACTCCCGCCTTTCCAGGGAAACTTATCGATCTCCTTAGACCCGGTCTTGACACACTCCTCCGTCTGTAGTTGCAAATCGAATTCCATGGCCTTCTTTAAGCCCTTGTAGCCGTGGAGGTCGCACTAGCGCCATCGGGCACCGCAGGAGAACTTGGTCGGTTATTTTTATGCCAACAATTTTCCTACTACCTATTTGAATGTCAATTGTAGAATAAGGAAGTAGGGTCTCCCGTAGAGGACTTATGGAACTAATTGTAAGACTTTCCGAGTTTAGGAGTTGATTGTGAAGTTTGTAAGGACAATTGAAAGTAAATAACAAATAATGAAATTGCTTAAGGTTGAGAATCAATAGAGAAGCAGAAGTCAGGGAATGTATCCACCACCAAACAATCAAGTATGCAAACCATGTTTAACCTAGACTTATTTACCTAAGGATGAAGATGCTCAAGTTAACCCAACGCCTGGATCAACCTATTATTTTTCCTTACTTGTATGCTAGGTGAGAGACGCTCTACACCTAATCTATTTCCTGAAATACAACCTAGGTTGACGCAACTCTAGATTTAACACATAGAAATCATTAAGATTAAGAAAAACGAGACATCACAAGACATCATGAGTACGACGCGTCTCAATTAATCTAGGAACCTAATCACTCGCCTTATAGACGATTTACTACTCTAGAACTTTCAACGAAACCTTCTTAAAAGGAACAGGCAATGATCATTCATAGCAATAGAATCCTAAACAGGCAATCTAAGTTGGCCACCAAAGGAAGCACATAAAGAAATCATCAATGTAAAAATAGTGATTAAGTTCTCATCCATTGAATAAACAAAAACTAATTAAATGTCATAGCATGCCATACAATCATGATTAGGGCTTCAACATACCCTAACTACTTAGAATTTAGTTGCACATGGTTTGAATTGGAAGCACAAAAGAATTCATAAGCAAAGTAAAATAGAAAAACCCTAAAAATCAAGTTGGAAAAATCGTCAGAACAACTGGTCGGCGGGATCTGCCTACTGGTCGGTGGATGGCTGATTTGCTTTCTTCTGCTCGGGTTTCTTGCTTGATTCTCGCGCGTAAGAGTCTTTTCGTTAGCTTTTCTATCATTTTTATAGTGCTCTTGAGTCATCCTTCATTCCTTTTTGGTTTGAGAGTCCTTAAAGTGTAGAGAAAATCAACTCCTCAATTCTCTGATTGAATTAGGATTTCTCCACATCACTTTGTCCAATGAGAATTCGTCATGTCATCATCAATATCTCTGCGAATATCTCCATAATTTGCTGTGATATCTCCATGAATTGGGCTTCTCGATCCATCAAGGTCTTCCGCTTAGTCCAGGACTTCAAGCTTTTCCTTATTTGCGCATCTTTCCTCAATATTATATTCTTTTTGTATATTTGCTCCGAAAAACCTAATAAACACAAAAGTAAATAAATAAAGAGAAAATAGAATAAACTAACAAAGATTAATATAGGGATTAACCATATACACGTCGCATAAAATGCTCCTATCAGAACTCTACAAGGATGAGGGCGGTGAAGAGGTAGAGGAAGCCGAGGAGGTAGGGGATCGGGAGGAACAATAGAATCACATGGCGGAGGCTCTCTAATGTCCTTGTTGGAAACGCCATAGTTTGGATTAGAGATGTAGAGCTTGGTTCCAGTTTCGATGGCAGAGGCTTTGCTAGCCGGGGTTGCATAGGCGGCTCCCTGATCCAAGAACATGTTGTGCTGCCACTGGACTCCGGCACCTGAATCCCCAAATTATTCATGAATATTCATTCTTGTTGTATTGTTTTAATTCGAACAAGGAAAAATCGAAGCAGGAAGCAAGAGATCTACTGCTTTACCTTGGCGGCGCCAGCGCCATAGGGCGTCGCACGATTGGGCAAGCAGCGGGTGGGTTCGGGAGCGGAGGCAACTCGGGCGGCTTTGGGTTTTCGTTTTGGGGTGCTGGTACATACACGTAAATATTTCATCAAATTGAGTATTTTGGTCATTCTGCATTAAACTTGGGGGTCAGACTTGCATCATTTTACTTTTGAGACTGGGCTCATATCCTAATTTGTATAATTCTTTTGGAGGTGAGTTTTCTGTTTTATATTTTTGGTCATATGCTACTATGTAATTTTCTAAAAAATAAACACCCTCGATAAGACCCTCACTCCACGGTCGCCTTTGTTTTTGGGGTTTAATTTCAGAGTCGCTGTCTTCTCCTTCAGCTGGGAATTTCAATTCTCTCTCCCTACCCAATTCGCGCCGGTGCTTCTTCTCCGCAGCCAATATGCAGGTATGAACCCTAGCTCGATCTAATCTCAGTTCATCATCCAAACTTGATAATTGCTCAAAACCCTAATTATCCGCTTGCCACCCAAAACCCTAATTTCAAATCCTTATTTAACAATGTTGCTCCATCTTCATCAAATTGATTAGTGTATCTGATTGTTTGTTCTTTTTCTTCAGGCCAGTGATAGGTTCAACATCAATTCCCAGCTTGAACACCTTCAAGCTAAGTACGTCGGAACAGGGCATGCCGACTTGCATAGATAGTGAGTGGAGATTTTGATTTCGGTTTGTAAAGTTTGAGTCTTTTTGGGTTAATTTGTTGGTTGAATGTTGTTTTGAAGTTCTGATGTGGTTTGGATTTTGGATTGGTGCAGTGAATGGGCTGTGAATATTCAGCGTGATAGCTATGCCTCCTATGTTGGTCATTATCCGATTCTTGCCTACTTTGCGCTTGCTGAGAATGAGTCGATTGGGAGAGAACGCTACAACTTTATGCAGGTTCGATTTACTTGCTTCGATTTTGATAGCCTTTTTTTCGTAAGTTTTGCTTTTGATTTGTGTTGGGCGTGTTCTTAGCTTTGGCCACTGTGTCTGGACATAGTTTCTTAAACTGTTGCAAGTGCTTTCGGATTTCAGATTTGTTATTGTCTATGTGTTCTTTGGTTGTGTGTTTGTAAGATCATATATTGGCTTGCTAGCATGATTTTCAATTCGAGGTTTGCAGTTCACAAGTTTCATATCAGAAGTAATTGTAATCTATTGTAAGGATAAGTGCATTAATGTTGTATGTGGTAGACTGCGACTGAAGTACTCAAGAGTAGTTTATTTAGAATGTATGCTGGTTAAAGCTAGCTTGTTAGGTGTTCTTCTGTTTGAGTAGTTTTCAGTAGATTTAGGAATTGTCTTGGCATGGTCTTTGATGATAGGCAGAACTTTTGCAACCAATTAGAGGAAGAATAGCTTCTTGGATATGATGTTTAGGGGGTTGAATGTGGTATGATCATTAGGTTAAGTAGACATCCATTGGGATGTTAACAATGTTGGTTATCGGAGCATAACTAAAAGAGGATGGCTGGGAATATGATAGGTAATTGGGACTAGAAAGGAGGGTTAAGTGGATAATGCATTTGTGCCTAGTTCCAGAAGGTACAGCTCTGGAAAACATAGAGGAAGTTCACTGGAAGGCCCTTTGTTATTTAATTTAGTTTTTATTTGACTGCCAGTAGTTAGACTACTGATTACCATTTACTAGAATACTGCTCACTGCTATAGAAAGAATATATTTCAGATAACTACCGTGCATAAGTAGTTCGGATAGAGAATAAATTTTAAATAGGTAGTTCAAAAGTAGTTGGGATAGGTTTTGTTTTGTTCTCTCAAGTTTGCCACACCAGTCCTGTTTGTTGAACATGACATTGCAATCAATGACTAGCCTTTATTATGTAATTTAAGCCGTGATGTTTCCTATACCTGGAAGAAATGTGTCCAAGTACAATTTTGCTTACGTACCGTTAAACTGAACTGAACTGAATTTTTTTAGTGGGTTTTTGGTCCCTTTTCATTACATGTAAAAAGGGAGCTACCGGTCGGATACAAGTATTATTAGCTGTCCGGTGATCTGGACATTTAGACCCATACTGTTGTCCAAACTACTGGGGCTAACTATGCCCCTATCAAATACTGTTTTCACAAATAAATATCCTTATGTTTTCGCATATTGCCACTTCAGCATAAAATTTTAGCCTTGGAGACTTTAGATTTTAATATTATCTCTAGGACAGATTTTAAACTAAGGTGAAAATTGAAATATAATGATATGTTATCTTCTTGGAGTGTGGAGAGCATGATTTCATCAAATTAGTGTTGCGCTTCTGGAAAATTATGTCAATAATTGGTGTCAAATATGCTTTTTGAAGCTTATACCAATACTTAGTTTTGAATAGGATCTTGTGAGTAAAACCTTTTTCTTTAAATTACTACTAAACTTAATATTTGTGTGTGCCACACTCTCCTACACCTATTGGCAACCTCATATCTGTCCCATTATTTGTGTATTTTATCATGATCTTGTGTTACTTGGGGCTAATTCGGGCTAAATCTGGGTTTTTTTTTTAACTCCATAATACTTGTGTTAATTTTACTTACCAAAATCTATTTTGGTGTGCAGAGAATGCTTTTGCCTTGCGGTCCTCCCCCAGAGAGAGAAGACGATTGAGAATGTTCTTGTAAGGATAAGGACGAGAACAAGTCTGATCTACTCTGTTCTCATCTTCTATGTTTGCTGGAAGTAAATCATATGCTAATTTTACCTCATATGTTTGAGTACTAGTTGGAAGTTATTTTCTTTGCACTTGTGGGTGAATAGTTGGAATGTAGACTTTTCAGTAACAGATTTGTAATGCCATGTTGTGCCATTGTCGGTAAACAGCCCCAAGTCAAAGCTTTGTATGAGACCAGTTTTATGATCTTTGGTATTAATGCTTCTAACATGTGCTATGCTATGCGATAGGGTGAGTTATACATGTGATGTGGTTTTACAGTCTTGGTTTTCCAAGAAACATGTGGATGGATGCTGAGAGTTTTAAATTATAAGAAAATTAAAAGTAAAAAGCCGAGATGTTCCAAAATACTCTATGAGTCTTAAGCACACTATGAATCTTATTCTTCCAAACTTGGTATATATGATCAAGCTATAAATCTATGAGCAGAAATTTTAAACGGATAAGAGAGAGAAATTGACATCATTTACAATTGAATTGGGTACGCTTGTTAATGCATTACTTTCAAACTGATGGACGCCCCTGTGCATCACAACCAAAGGGAACACCCAGCGAACTGCAGGAAAAGAAACAAATTCTATGCATTAGGGTAGTTCTGGGACGCGTTTCAGGTCCATTTCTACTTGCTGGATCGTCCATTGCATATTTTCCAACTTCTGTGGAGGAATGTTGATTAGTTTAGCATTAGGAAACCAACGGACAACTGTAAGCATTCCTATTACCTTTACAATATCAAGGTACTGCCCTGCAATTTTATTGAAGTGAGCATCAACACTCTGATACTCATGAAGGCGAGTAACCTGGTAAAACAAACAGAAAACTCAAACTAGTACATAGCCAGGAGGAGAGATCTAGTCAAAACTAACTAACAGAATGCCATAAAAACCATAGATTTAGCAGCAAATAAGTTATGAGCAATATACAGCTTGACCGATGGGCACATCAATCCAAACACGCAAACAAGTATTGAAAAAAACAACCAACCAAAGGATGCTAAAGAAAATACATTATGACCAGAAGCAGCCTGAGATAGTTTTTAAAATCATTGAAACTGTTATCAGTAATGAAAACTCTAACCAGGAACTGAGGATTCGCATAAGAAAAGAAAAACAGATAAGAATTAGAATAACATACTGCTTTATCATGTGTGATTGAAGCTTCTTTTGTAGCTTCAAGAAGATATTTCCTGGAAATGAGCTAAACTGATTATATGAACTTGAGCTAGTGACCTGCACATGCTTTCAAATGAGTCATCGATACATACCTTATTTTATGCAGGGCAGGTACTGAATCCTTGGAATAAGTGTCCCGAAGGAGACCGTACTCCAGGCTCCTGAAATGAAATGGGGGCATATTTACTAATAATGTTAGAATAAATGAAAACCATGGTGTTAGCCAGAAATCACTATTGAACTTCTGTAAGAAGACCTAAGCAACAAAGTTCATAAACATATGGGAACATATGAAAAATAGTTAATTAATTAAAATTAATGCAAAAATTAAATAATTGAAGTACAGAAAAACCAGACAGCAAACCTCAATTTTGCATCTATGGTCTCGCACCTTTTGCACAAGAATATCTTTTGCAGTTCATCCTATAGATCATTTGTTCAGTGCAAGAATGATCCACAACAAAAATACAGAAAGGATAATTTACAACAGTTTTTAAGGCATATAAAAAACAATTATTGCTGAAAACACATCAATGATTTGAGTACTAGAAGCTTACATATTTGTGTTGATGTTGCAACTTCAAATTTCTGACCAGCTTGATAAGAACTCCCAATATCTGCTCTAAAACCTAGTTTGTGCAAAAAGACTATCCGTCACATATCCTCCTGAACAAAATATGGCCGGTATGAATCTGCAGAAACAGGAAATATATACTTGTTTCATACATTGTAGTATTCAGTAAATCTTCTTTCTGCTGAATACAGATCTTCCTTCAGAGCTGCTTCCTCCCTTTCCAGCTCCTCAGTTATTGACTTTACCCTGATATACTCACCAGAAAAGAGAAACACACTATAGATCATAACAGAAAGAAACAGAACAGTGGTTCAGAAATTTATAAATTAATTTAATTGTTCACCGAGAGCATTGGTCTATAGATGCATTGCAAGGTACAATGATAACCACAAACTCTTGTCACTCGACTATTCATTGTAATTAGTAGTGTTAAAAAATGAGGGTGCTACTGCTAACCATTTAGCAGAGAATGACATTTTAACTATTTTCTTGAAAAGAAAGAAACACTTCATCTTAAGCCACGAAACATTTTAGAAATAATTCCATGATTGCGGACCATTCATGTCAGCTTCTAGCTCATGTAACAGATGTTGTTATATGCCAAATAATTTTGTAAAACATCAGGAGACAGAATCTTTATCCATGCATGAAATTACCGTAAACTAAAATTGCATTATAGAGGAACTTAAACCTTTCTGGTAACTGATCACTTGTATTTTCCTGTCCGGATGACAACCAGTCTGCAGCAATAAAGCACTGGTGTCAATTACCCCTATAACTACCATACATATTTCCAAAAACATTTTTGTTAGTGTATTAAATTTCGAGAACATTAGCGAACTTGATCACCCCACGGCCATTCATAAAACCAAATTTTACTTTAGAGAAATCAATAGAGAGAGAGAGAGAGAGAGAGAGACCTATGTCTTCCATTACAAAGGGGTGGGCTAACTTATCACATTTAGCTTGTAAACGAGCCTCAATCTCATCGGAAAGACACAGCCGGTATTCTGCCAGATCCTGCAGTTGAAAGATGATGGTTGTGTCTGAAGCTTCCAATTATATATAGGATTGTTATATCAAAATAATATCTTCATTCTTCTTTACAATGGACTATATATAATGAAGTAACAGCAATTATAAGAAACAATGTTCAGATGCGATATAATAACAAAAAAAGAAGAAGGATAGATTAGAAAAGAAAAGGCACTTTTGTATGGCAGAACCATAATAGACAGTGTACCATGTCGAAAGGGATTTGTTGAAGCTGTGTTTTCCATAAATATGCAGGTGTAATTCCAAGAAAGCGATTGGGAACGCCTCCAAGTCCAGGTTCCTCTACTGAAGTAGCACTGAGACAAAGATTGTTGTTTGCTGCACTAACTGTGCTATTTGCACCACTATAATTTGGAGAGTTAGAACTTGACCCGACTGTGAAACTGGTACAAGTACTATCGAGGGAACTTTGTGACACTATGCTGCATCTTTCAATTTCTTCCTCATGAATATCACCGTCTTTAGAGAGCAGAGGAAGCCTCAACCTTTGAGCGGCTTCTGCAGTGATCATAAGATGCTCCAACATCTCAAACAGCTGATATAGACATGAAAATCCCAATTTCCATCAGTACTTAAATGGCTCACATGTATCAGGCAAATACACAATTTGACCAGTACATTTGCATTCAATGAAAATTGAATCACCAAGTTGTCTTTTGAAGAAAGTCTAAAATTCAAAGTCCATCGGTGCATATTTCAGTTCAGACAGAGGGTTAAATTCAAAGTGAATAGTCTTCCATGGATTACTACTTAAATTCATACCATCCCATAGTATCTAACTGTCTGTAGCAGTTCTAGTCAATTTTATATTAATACTATATGCCTCCTAATTATATTTCATCGCAAGGCATGAATTCATGAAACCATTCCGTTCCATGCATGAAGATCATATGCTCATTTCGAATCAACAACTGAATATTCATATATAGCGTTCCCAACAAGCATATTGATGATCGTTCGGAAATTCCAATACATTGAGCAAATAAACAAAATACAAACCTGAGGAGGGTTCCCCCAGCCTTGGTGATAATCTTCCACCATTGCAATTGCCTCACTATAAATTGCCTACATTGCAATACAAACCAACATACATGTACACTTACATTTAAAACTCTTGCAGAAATAGAAAAACTAGTTCAATTATAACAACTGCAAAATCCAAAACAGGGTCACCATGGCTTCCAAGTAACGCAGTCTTTCCCTGCACATTTCCTCCCTAGCCTGCAAAATCCAACAAGAAATCAATGGCACGGCAATTCGATAAGATAGAGATATGTCGAGAGAGAGAGAGAGAGAGAGAGAGAGAGTACGAGTTGGAGGTCGTAGTATGCGGATTTGGAGACGAGAGAATCATCGGGAGCGAAGCAGTGGCGCCCCAGATGATCAATGACTTGGCTCAAATCCTGTAGCTGGCATTGTTCTTGTAATTGCAGTCTCTTCAACATTTCCTGATCTTCTTCTTCTTCTGCGTCGTCCCCTATCGATCCGAAACGGTGTCGTCTCCGTTGAATTCCGTGTTCGTTCTTCTTCTTGCTTTCCTAACAATATGGATGCCACAATGCCCTTGCAGGAATTCAAATGGACTACCACGTTCCAAAATTCCAGGGAACCTTGTTGGTTTACCAAAAGGCCCTCGTGGTAATGGGAACGATGTCGTTTACTTAAAGGCCCATGTCGTATGTTTTTTACAAAATTACACATACAAGTGTCATTTTGAAACTTTAATCGGTCATAAGGCTACCTAATTTATCTTGTACACATAAGGCCACTTGAATGTTCAAATTATCTCTTTTCTGACGATTTTACCCTTCCACCTAAACTAACCACTCGACCTCTCTCTCTCTCTTGCGAAATCATCTCTCTCCTTCAGAGCCGCCTTCTTTTCCTCGTTCTAAATTTCTAGGGTTTTCTTCAATTTGAGCCGTCCGGTGAGGGATCTGAGGTCCGATTGCGGCGTCGGAAAATCAAACAACGGAGCACTGAGGTCCGATTGCGGAGTCGGAGCAGGTGCAGCTCTCCGAGTCGAAGTAGGCCGGAATCGGAGCTGATTTCGAATCGCCGCAACAACAATTGAATTCGACGGCTCACGGAGGTCTGATTGGCAAGGCCGGGGAAGCAGGTCCAGTTGTTGGAGTCAAAGTAGGTCGAAGCCGAAGCTGAGTTCGATCACCGTCGAAGCATGCCAGAGCTTTTCTTCTTTAACTGCTTCGCAGATCTGGTTAAAATATGGAATTTTAGTGGTCAAAGCTGTTGAGAGCTGGAGGCCTCGACCTCTCCTATTATCCTTCAGTGGCGGCGGCAACAACACTGTTCATTTCTTGACCTTATGGCGGATCTAAGCCTCCTTGCTCTTCTCCGGCAAGAAACTTGCCAAATGATCCTTTTTTTTTTGGGAATAATTGACAACATGAACATGTCCTTGATTCTTTTATTTTTGTTTAAGATTTGTTTTGTTTTGTATAAGGATTGGTGATCTCTTCTTCTTTGGTTGATGATGAATGTTCTTCCTGGTATGAATTCATATATTTTGTGGTGATTGAGTTTTTTATTTTATGTGTTCATTTGGTTTATGGTGGATTCAGATTCATTTGGATGTTCATATGTTTGTGTAGATTTAGATTCATTTGGATATTCATTTGAATGTTTTTCCTCATATGAGTTTGAGTGATCTTAAAGAAGAAACAAAAATTTTCTTTTGTTTTAATAGAAGGTGATAGTAGCATTCAATGTCTCCGTTAGTATCTTTTTAAACTGATGTTAGTAGCTTTTGTTATAATGACTTTTTATTTTCATAGCTTTGTTAGACTTTTGATCATAGCTTTCTCAGCCTATGAGAGTAGCTTTTTGTCATAGAGTAGGTCTTGGTGTTGGTTAGTGTAGTTTTTGTTTTGCTTGATAGTAGCTTTTGGTGATGGTGAGAGTTGCTTTTATTACTGGTGATGGTGACAATAGCCATTTGTTGCTTGTGAGAGTATATTTTTGTGTCGGTGATAGTAGCTTTTGTTAATAGTGTTAGTGGCTTTTGATTTTTTGGAGCGTATCGTTTATTGGTGACAATAGCTTTTGTTACTGGTGATAGTAGCTTTTGTGACATTGCCGGAAATCTCACCAGCGTAGCTTTTGTTGCTAGTAACAGTAGCTTTTATTGCTAGTGATAGTAGCTTTTGTGACCTCGCCGGAAATCTCACCAGCGTAGCTTTTGTTGCTAGTAACAGTAGCTTTTATTGCTAGTGATAGTAGCTTTTGTAACCTCACCGGAAATTGCCGGAAATCTCACTAGAGTAGCTTTTATTGCTAGCAACAGTAGTTTTTGGTGTTAGTGACAGTAGATTTTGTAGTCGGCGGAGTTGGGCGGAGACCTGCCGGAGTTGGCCAGAGACCCGCCGGAGTTGACCAGAGACCTCGTCGGAGAAAAGAGAAAGAATAGTTATTGACTTTTTACTCTAGTGGCATTTATGTAAATATGTTAGTTTTTATATCCAAAATATAACACCATTTTTAATCTAGTGGACTTATGAGGGAAAAAATTAGTTGGTGGCCTTATGGCTAAAAAAACATTCAAATGTGCACTTATATGTAATTAACTATTTTTCTTAATTATTAGAGCTCAGAGAGGGCGAGATTTTATAACTCTCGATTTTTTTTTTTAAAGTTCTTTTGGTGAAAGTTTTTCACTTCATGGAAAAGTTTGTTAATTGTTACTAATAAAATTCAATCGAAAATTACACAGTTGCACAAGACCAAAGATATAAACACAAAAAACCCACATTTAATTAGATTTATACAAATAATAACACGAGCCCAAACCCAAAAACCAAATGATGCAGGTCTGACTCCGAATTTTAATAGAAAATGACCAAAATGCTTAGTTTTCATCAAAATTTACGTGCATTGCCACGACCCAATACCTAACACCCCAAAACGAAAGCCGCAAAATAGAAAACCCAAATCCAAATCTGCAAAAGAAGCAATAGCAGCTAGGCCTTTGATAGCTAAATTTATAAGCTATTGATTTTCCTTATTCACACTTAAGATTGTCAATTGTAGCAAGGGTAAATAAGGGTCTTTCCCGCAGGGACTAAGGTTATAACCAGTCAAAACAATGTCACAAAAGTGACCACTATTCCTAGCGAACAGCAGTCGAAAACCTAATTAAAAACCTAATCTCAACTACTCAGAAAATTACGAAAATTTACAGAGATATACTAGACACACAGAGCGTCTAGCACACAAAATTTGGTATTATTCGAATTGATTTACTATTCTAAACAAATACGAAAATATAGAGTACAGAAGCTGAAAATAACAAAAACTGGTTTTAAGATGGTTTGAAAACAATATGATGAAGATAGTTAGGGAAGATGCATCCACCCCCGGACAATCACACACAAGATAATTTTTTCAATCCTAATCCAATTAATCTAGATGAAGATGCTCAGGTTGGCTCGGTACGCATGAACAAAACCTATTACCCATTCTTACTTCGTACGCTAGGCAGGAAGTGCTCTACACCTAGACTATTCCCAAGCAATGCAACCTAAAGGTATGCTTATTAGATTAAACATGTAGAGATCATTAAGGTCTGAAAGAGTTTGAGACATCACTAGGCATCGCAATAAACTTAGCACCTTGCTAAACCTAGGACTTAGTTTACTTGATAGTGAAAACTAACAATTGCTTCTCTAGAAGGTTTGAGGAGTCCAACTATTGGAACATGCATCAAACAATCAAAGCGGTAGAATCCTAACATGCATACTAAGTGTGCACTCAAAGCATACAAGCAAGCATTCATCAATGAAAAAGTAGTAAACAAAAGTCTCATCTTGAATTAAAAGAAAATAAAATCAAATGTCAAATCATCTTGTAGTTCATGTCTAGGGGCTTCAAGCAGCCCCTAACTAATAAACTAATTAAACATGGAAGACATAAAACAAACCAAAGAAGGGGAAGAAAAGAGCGAGAGAGACAGAGAGAGCTGGTGCAGATTGATCTCCTTTTATATGTTTAAAGGTTGCCTTCATCTTTCTTGTTGTGTAGGAAATCCAAAACCTAAAAGAATTAGGGTTCACGTGCTTAGGTGAAGTTTTCCTATTGGCTCTTGAACTTGATGACTTATTCCAACCATTCATGTCATGCCGTTTGTCCATATTAATTTGAAATATGAAGCTAAAACTCGTCCTCAGGCTTCTCGGTGTGATTTGGGCCTTGAAACATAAATTCCCGTCCAACCTCAGATTTAAGCGCAGCTTGACCTTCTTGTACAAAATCGGCCGTAACTTCCTCTAGAAAAATGATATTGATGAGCCGTAAAAAGATCTGGAAACTAGACATCCGAGGCTTTCCATTAATATAAAGATAATCCTCTGGATCATTGTGAGCTGGTGTCAGTGATCTGTCGAAGTTGACTGATCTGGACAGGAAGATTTGCTGAATTTGCACTTCAATCCCTCTTTTGCTTCTTTTCTTCTTCTTTGCTCCAAGATACCTATAAAAAAAATAAAAAACATAAATTACGAGAAAATACACTAAACTAAACTAACAAAGAAAGTATAGAGATTAACGCTATTAATATCGCATAATTATGCTCCATCAGCCTTGCCGCCCTAAACCCCCTCAGAGTCTCTCTCTGTCTGGAGCTTGTGTGCTCAGCTTGAATCTGGCTTCAATGGAGGTCGATAAGGTAAGCCCTTACTCTTCTTTCGCTGCCTTCGTTTATGTTCGTTCGGTTTTTAGAAATTGCAAGAGGAACATGTTAGCATGAGGTGGTCTATGCTCTCAAGAGGCAGGGCCGAACCATTTATGGTTTCGGTGGTTAGATTTGGATCAATCTCTTTAGTTGGTTTGTTTGTCAAATTGTTGTTTCATGAATGCATACAAATTGGATGTGTAGGATTAATCTATGTCTTTTCTTGCTCTTTAGCAATTTCTTTGCTATTGGAGTTTTGGTGGGTTATGAACTCACGCACATCAGGTGTTTGATGAAAGTCCTCAATGAGGTTGTTGTTATACAAAACCTTTTTGTTTTTGGCATGTTGATTACTATTACTAATTGCTACTGGTTTGGTAATCCTACTGTGGGAATAATGTGAATTTTTATGTTTTCAATTTCATTTATGGATTGACAGATCTAATTGCTACTGCTCCTGCTCCTGTTCCTGCTACTGTAAATGAAGCTGCTACTGAACCAAGGACACGTTGAGCTATAAAGAAGAAGAAGAAGTTTGACGAAAAGTTCTGAGATTCTCCCATGGAAAGAGATTTTTTTTTCTTTGAGAAGTAACATAAAGAGATTAGAAGTCAAAAGAAGTAGTTAAGGGTAAAAAAGTAAATTAACTCATGACAGGTGATAAATAGAGAGCAGATTGTTCTTAATTATTAGTAAGATTTAATCTTTATATGTTTAATTTAATGTTTAAATGATGTATCTGTTAAGTCATCTTTTATCAATAACTTATATGTAATTTGTTAAAAATTAAAGTGTCTTAAAATTTTCAGCCAAATACAATTGTTAATCAATAGCGATATACATGATGAAACTATACTAATTGAAAATTGATAGACAGCTAGTTAATAATATGCTTCAGATGAATTGTCAACGTAGAATCTGTGCTCCATCTTTTTTCTTTTTTGATTCCTTCAAACTCTTTCTTGAGCTGTTTCCGGAGTTGCATGCATTTCTTGATTAGTGAAAGCAGCAAGCTCAAAAGTTGGAACGATTTCCGGAGATGCTTGACCGTGAGATGGTGTTTCTTGCTCTCCGTAGAATACAGAAGTTGCATCCGTCTGGTTGGTATAGCTGAAAGGACTTTCCGGCCAGTTGTTATTTGGTGAGGCATTCACTTCATGATTCGGAGCACCAGCGATCCTAGCTTCATGCCTACTGCTTTTAAAAGTATGAGAGCTAAGTTCTTTTTCATTGAAAATCTTGAACATGGTTCTAATCCTTTTCCACTTGGAAGCTCTTGAATCAGAGGACATCAAAACTTGCTTATGCTTGTGAAGGAAGGAAGTTGCAAATATGAGGAGAGCGAATACTGAAGCTACCCCAGCAATGAGAAAGAGGCCCCAAAAGCTCTCAAGGCCAAGACTATTGCTGTAAAATTTGTCGGTACTTGGATCTTTACAATTGTTTTCTTTCTTCATCCATTCGCCTTCAATGTTCATTATCTTCTCTCCTTCTGTCAAATTAAGGATTGCTTGTGAAACATCGGGTATAAGAGGAGAACCTTTCGGAAATATCTGTAAAGTTAACATGAAATGGAATCACATATGAGAAATCTTAGGAACTCTATAACTATAAACCATACAAAACATGCAATTTTTAATAGTATGATGAAAGAGATCTTACGAAGCCAAAGCCATCAGTTTTAAATATAGGTCCAATCATGGTATACTTGGAACAATATTTTGCAACAAAAAGCTTCATATAGGGGGTTTCATGAACAATAGCAGCAATACCGCCATTTGCACTCCCCTTTGAAAGAGCTTCATCTATTTCTTCCATAGCTCCATAATCCTTAAGCCTGGAAGCATGAAAACCTTTTTGTCTCAAGAGATCAAAAACAAAAGAACTCGTCATGTAGCCCACATTATCTCTATTCCTCAAAAGATCATCTATATCGGTAATAGTTGGTTGGAGTTGTTGGACTGTTAATAGTGATGCTAGACTAGCTGTATAGCTCTGTGTCACTATTAGTACAACGAATATCCATATAATCATCACAAATCTTGCCAAGTTGCTAACCACTTTCTCCCCTGTAAAACGAAATTAAAGAAGTGTACGTACAAAGGTTGGAAAAGTTAGTATATATCAAATACGAACATATGTTTGATGGAGAAATAAAATAAGAACGAATTAGTAATTAGTGTATGGATAATTACTTTGTGAGAAAACCATGGTTGAGAAAGAGAACCAGAAGCTTGTGCCAACTTGATGTGAGGGAGAACCACGAAAATCATCGTTAATTCGATGTTCAAGCACCCAAATCACAAAACCAATAAAGATGAAAAAACACAAAGTTGTCATCCAAAGGTCCCATGTCAAAGGCTTTAAGAAAACCCATGCACTTTTGGTCCTCTTGTCTTGTATTGGCACAACCATCACTACACCAGATTCGGTATATGGCATAGTAAAGCCCACATACAATGACCTATTTGCTCTAATTGTTATATCTCCAACCACAGCATCAAACTTCTGTCAAGTAAGCCAACAAAACAAAATGTTGTTAAGCAATAAAAAGCTAATTAAATTTTGTTGCTTAGTTTCTTTCAACATAAGGTAAAGCAGAAATAAAAAATGCGAAAATAATAATGACGAAGTACTTTACCCCATCATGTACTTGATACACCAAATCATTGTATGTGCTTCCATTAGCAATTGCAAAGGGAACAAAATCATAAGGAAGTGCATATGGTAGGATCTCCAATACGGCTTTAAACACGTCAATACTGAATCCAGTGACGTCAACTGTATTAGTGCTTGTATTAGTTACTTTAACAAACTCTTGAAAACCTTCCCTCATAGGAACTCCTATTCTTAACTTGGTACCATATTTATCGGGATCTCCCATCCTTTAGGAACTGATAATGACTCTCCAGGCCATATAATAGGTCTAAGATCGCACTTGGAAGTTGATTTTGTACTATTCCCTGTCGATTTCAACCACTTTACTATGCTTCCATTTTCTGGTGTCCAGTATCCAACTGTTCTTGGTCCATAACCATTCACATTAACAATCTTAAAAGTTGATACCTGAAGTTGCCTATCAACAAGATTGAAGTCTCCAGCCATACCTTTGAAATTAATGATGGATAATGCATGAGAAAGTTTTGAGCCATAATGAGAGTTGAAGGAAGAAGCATTCCTCTTTTGGAATTTAAAACCTGCATTGGCAACTTTCTCAACGGCCATGGCTACTGCAAAAGCAGCATCATATCCCCGCAATCCAAAAGCATCCAATTCAACATCAATGATTTTTGGATTGTCTTGTTGGAATTGCTTTTTCCACCTTGATATGAATTGTCTAAGCTTCAATGTCCTTGGAATGTAAGTTTCTACACCTAATAGGCCTTGCATCGAATCAAGGACTGAAGCCATAGACCTTAAATTATTTCCAATACTATTAGTTGTGATCCAAACAAAACCCTCACTCATCATTCCAATCTCTTTTGCCTTGGCAAATAACCGAGAGGAAAGATTAGGCATCATATGCACAATGAAGACTCGAGTCTGCATCGTCATCAACTTGTAAAGCTCTTTTTCAATCTGATCATCCGTGGCTAGTTCGTGAATTAGACTTCTGTAGGGGATATGAGCATCAACGTCTTGCAAGGCATCAATTAGAAAAGGTATGACTCCTTCCCCATACATGTTGTCTACGTAGATGGGCACAACTCGTCTCCATCCAAAGTTCTGAACAATACCACTTATAGCTTTCACTTGGTTCAAGTCATTTTGTGCAAATCGGAAAAAATAGGAGCTCCTTGGTGAAGTAAGAGAAGGGCTTGTTGCAGAAAATGATATGATGGGTACATGAGCTTTCTCTCCAAGATTAACAACGAAACTTGCCTGCATGGACGACACCGGTCCTAGGATGGCTTTCACTTCTACATTCTTTATCAGATCTAAAGCTGTGTTTTCAGTTCAATGTAAAGAAAAAAAATGTAATTAGTTTGATAAGTTTCAGAATTCATGTGCTCTTTACAATGGCAGAAAACCAAATGTAATTTAGGGTCTATATCGTACAGTTCTCTAACATTTGGTCTAGGACTGCCACTTGATTGGTTCATATCAGTGAAAGACATTACCAACTTCAAAGCAAAAATTTTTGATTTTGAAATTGAGCTACTAATAACCAACAAAAATTTTTGGTATCTAATCATTTCTACCAAATTCGATATTCGGTATTACCAATTTATAACAAGTATTTCCTTAGAAATTAGAATGAACAATATATATTTTTTAATATTATAAATTGTTGTAAACTTTGTTCATCTAATTATTTGGTTATAGCTTATTTTTGTACATTTGACATAGATTTTTACCAATTTTAATAAAACTTGTTATATTAACCTTCTACCAAGTTACTCAATAATATATCACCTATTGTTTAAGCCAGTGAAATGTGGCTTATTTGTTAGCCAGCATAAGTGGAGATAAGAAAAAAAAATATGACTGATTTTTTTGTTTAATCAGAGTATATTGTATTATTACTGTAGTAGTAGTAATAATGTTAACACTATTATAAAAATATTTATGTTTATATAATATTAATCTCTTAACACACACTCACACTCACACGTGTTTCAATTAGTTTTTATTTTATTTTCTATTCATTTAAGAATAATTATTTATTTCTTTTTAATAATTTTTTGTTGGATAAACTGTTTTCTTTTCTCCAACTGCAATTGCAGTTCAGAAAAGTTGCAGCTGCCACATTTTTTTTCTAATATTTTATAATTTAACCATGTTAAGAGAATTTGCACAATATACTCTAAAATAATATGATTTAAATAATCGGTACATTCGGTATTTATTAAAACTAAATCAAATTTTTTAATAATTTTTTATTTCAATTTTATTTATTTTCATTAAAAAAAAATTAATTAACTAAACCTAAAACATTGGTTGGTATCTGATTAGTTTGATAATTACTAAACCAAAAGCATACCTAATTTGGCCTATATATTGGGGAGGCATTTGTAGATTATTGAATATATGCATATGTACGCATGCATACATATATCATCTATATAGATCCTATCAAGAGTGGAGCTCCGCTTTGAAATTAACGTGTGAAGTTCAAGTTTTTGGTCACTTTTCTGTCGCATATCTACATCTCGACCGTTCAGTTCTTAGGTACTAGTGTATAGATCATCTCTGCAAATTTTCAGCCAAAATGATGATCGTTAAGGCATTGATAACTACCTTAAAGCTAGTACGGTTTAGGTTAACAGATTTAGACCATCCATTGGTTTAAGCGAGTTAGATACCTTAACGATCATCAATTTGGCTGAAAATTTTCAGAGATGATCTATACACTAGTACCTAAAAACTGAACGGTTGAGATGTGGAAATGCAACCGAAAAGTGACCTAAAACTCGAACTTCACACATTAATTTCAAAGCGGAGCTCCGCTCTTGATAGGATCTGATCATCTATAATAGCTATATGCAAGAGGTTAGAAAAAGAATTGTTCAAAAAAAAAAAAAGGCTCTAACCTACGGCAGCTGCTCCAACCACATCTCCATTGGAGTTCCTGGTGTTCAAAACGAGCCTAGTCTTGTAGTCAGCATGGATAGCATAGAAATCCGAAAGCGCCATTTCGATGCAACTCAAGTACATTTTCCCACTCGGTTCATCAAGGTCTACAACAACACCCACGTTCACTGGGATTATCGTTGTGCCTGCAGCTACCATGTTGGCGACCATGAAAATCCATGAGAAAAGAAGAAGGATACTTCTCTTCTGATTCTCCATAGAGCTCTTATATGATTCGAATTGCAAGGTCACTCGCTCCTATCAAATGTCAGGCTCCAGCATATTTATATAAGAATAACCAAGAAAGCTACGTCGATGAGATTTCAGTTTCAGATGCGAAAGTCCTGGGAAATGAATGGTCAAACAAACTCATAATTTGATTAAACACTTCAATCCAATCTATACGATTGGACTGATCGAAGACTTATACTAGTCTCTCTTCGTTCAGACGCGTTAGAGTTAAGTGTTTATGTTTTCTCTTTTTCTTAACCTGCATGGCTATATTTCGATCATGACCAATGTGATCGTCGATCCTTCGTGTTGCTTGGGCTGCTTTGACATAGTAGTATATATACGACCAAATGTTCTATATAATACTCACGGCTGTAATTTGTAGAAGTCCAAGTATGGAAGATGCATGGCAAATCGCTGTAGATATTATTCTCTTCGACTGAAATAGACGTGCTGCATGCGCAAGGTGGCTTTCAACCTCTAAATTGAGTAAGAAACCCAACTACTAGATTTTGTTTTATTCATAGATTTGGTCGCATGGTGATATTAATTCTTCGTATAGTATTCCAAAGCCAGAGGGAAAAAATTCAGTCAAACACGCTGAATGGAAATTCGGGTTTATTATAATCTTTGGGGAATGCTAGATACACATGCAGGCGTCTGGGTCTAACACCACATTGCCATGTGTCATGTGACAGCAGAAAAGAAATCCTTAATTAATAATTTTTTTTCTCTGTCATTTTTGCCCTTCTGCTCCATTCTCTTTCTTCTTCCTCTTCAAGGAATTCTTCCTCTCTTATCATACCCATTAAAGCACCAGAGACCTGTAAAATTTAATTTGGAGACGATCACAAAATAGTAGATTCTTGCTTTTAGATGCCCGAATCCTGGATTTGATGATTTTTCAATTTCATGTATTTATGTCATAACTTCAGCAGGATTCCACCAAATAAAGCAAAGATTCATGTCTGATTTCGTCATGTATCCATAATCCATATCCTAATTCGAAACTAGTCGTCAGACGTCATGGAGGCTGGGCTGGACTCTTAGAAGTAGGCCTCATCAACGGGCCAAGCCGGGCCTGCCTCGGCCCATTCATAGAGGGCTTGAGTCGGGCCGCGCCGGCCCGGGCCTTACTATATTTTTAAATAGTAGTACGTAGGTCGGGCTTTATTGTAAATCGAATGATCCAAGCCCGTCAATATAAAGCAGACCTTGCGGGCTTTTTTGGGTTTTTGCGGGCCGGGCCTTGCTGGCTTTATTTACAAATAAATCTTTAAAGATACTAATTTTTTTATAAACTTATATTTATATATCATACACTCCAAAGAGCAATGTCTGTCAATTCAAAGAAAACAAAAAAACTAACCATTGGATGTGATAATTACAATAAATTATGAGTGTGGTAAAAAAATTTAACCAATTTCACCATATTTTCGAATTCGATCAAATTTGCTTCTATGTCTTCTTGGATGATCGATCGATGGCGTAACAACCGCGAAACGTGCTTATTTTTTTACATCACGTCTACAAATATTCCATCGATGGCCTATGTGTGGACAAAAGATAAAAATTTCAATTTTAATTATAAAGACGTTGACGTATACCAATTTGCCTCCTAAAGTTGTATGACTTAGATGTTGCATTTAAATTGTTGAGGTTCACTGTAAAACAACTATGAAGTGGAAAATGAATTTAGAGAAATCAACCGCTTGATAGAGAGATTGTAATGTTTTATGGTGGTTGTAAAAAATCCAGCCTATTTGGTTCTCATTTCGAATTCAATCAACTAGGTCAAACTTAGTTACTTTTAGAAACCTATAATTATATATCATGCACTCCAAAGAGCAACTCCTATCAATTCAAAGAAAATGGAAAAACCGACCGTTGGATGGGATTATTACAATAAATTATGAGTGTGGTAAAAAATTTAGCCAATTTCACCATATTTTCGAATCCGATCGAATTGGTCAACCATCATTACTTGTATGTTTTCTTGGTTGATCGATGGCTTGACGACCACGAAACGTGCTTTCACATCACGTCTGTAAATATCCTATCGATGGATGTGCGTGTACATAAGATAAAAATTTCAATTTTAATTACAAAGACGTTGGCCTATATCAATTTGCCTCCTAAAGTTGTATGACTTGTACATTGCATTTAAATTGTTGGGATTCATTCTAAAGCAACCATAAAGTAGAAAATGAATTTAGAGAAACCAACCGCTCGATGGAGAGATTGTAATGTTTTATGGTGGTTGTAAAAAATTCAGCCAATTTGGTTCTCGTTTCGAATTCAATCAACAAGGTCAAACTTAGTTACTCTTACAAACCTATATTTATATATCATACACTCCAAAGAGCAACCCCTATCAATTCAATAAAAATGGAAAAACTGACATTTGGATGAGATTATTACAATAAATTATGAGTGTGATAAAAAATTTAGCCAATTTCACCATATTTTCGAATCCAATTGAATCGTCATGATATGTAGAATATATATGCACATATTCTATAGAGAAAATTTTACAAATAGTGCCCCAAATAAAGTTCATTCATCATTTCGGTACCTTAATCTTTAAAACTATAACAATGGTACCTCAACATTGAAATCTGACACAATATTGATCCCTTCCATTAATAACTCCGTTAGGACATATTTTTTTCATGGGCAAAATTGTCTCTCTATCTTTTCCCTCCAATGACAACTCTATCAGCTGACCCATCAGCCTTTTCCCTCCAAAACCATCTTCCTTCCCACCAAGAAATAGTAGAACCTGACAATAGTAGTCCCAAGTCTCAACCTCCATTATTTTCCCGCCAATCACCATCTGTACTTGGTTATCCACCTTAGCTTTTTCCCTCCAAAAACAATATTCTTTTCACCATTAATATCAATATTTATAGTGAGCTGTTTTGTCTCTGTACAAAAATTAGAGGCATCTGAAAATTAGAATACACTATTGGCCATTAATATTGTCTTAAAATACAACCACTGTTACACAAAAGTTCACAAGCCAAGGACTTGAAATCTACAGCTGCTTCCAAAAATTCACAAAAGAGCATTGAAAGCAGTATCACAGAAGCACGCAAAAATGCTACCATAATCAGTTGGTTGTACATGCCAATAGGTCAATTAAATAATCATAGTAAGATTAGATGTGGAAGCCTTCAACACTTCCACAGTGGCTTTTTCTTCACTTCATTTTTTGTTCGAGCTGCATTTTGAGTTGTTGTGGTAGAGCTTGATGATTAAGGTTGCTTCACTATCTTGATCCTTCTTGCAGGTGCCTTGCATCTCTTCATAGAATGCTGAACAAGACAAATTCAACTTAGGTTTATGAGAAAATGTTTTCAGGTATTTGAACAAGAGAAGTTTTAAATACACACCCCTAATTACTTAATACACACTCCATACTTAATACACCACCCATTTAATTTCTCATTCTAATAATTTACTAAATACACAACCCAAAGTACCTAAAATACCCTTAATCTCAAAAATCATGAAATATCCTACTTTTTGACTATATTAAGGTTACTATTTAATATGATTAGTATATTCTAGTATATTGACATTTTATAAATGACCATATTGATTACTTGTGTTAGTTATTGAGAAATCCATAAAGATTTATTATTTTTCTCTTTAAATAAATGCATATAAATAGGCTTTGTGTTATTTGAGCTCTCATCCATCAAACACTATGTTAATCAAGTATAAAATTATGAGTTGAACATTCAATCAAAACTATACTAGTAGTTTCTCCATAGTGGCGGAACTTAATAGTTGTCATTAGAGGGGCCAAACAAATTAACAATTACAAATTTTTTTAACTTGTGATGTTTTATATTAGAAAATAAATTGATTAATCATAACTCTTAGAACAAAAAAGGAAATTAACTAAAAATGGGAGTAAAGCGATATGTTTTAAAAATATTTAATGCCATTGATTTTGAAATTCTAAATATTATGGTCTCTAACCTCATCTAATTACAATTTATTTAAGGAAAAATTAAATTAGATAGTTTCTAACTTTATTCTTGTATTAAATTGGGAGGCCATGTATAGAAATTTGTTGTGTTTAGCTAACTATTATACATAAATAGAATAATATAAGGAAAATATGACTATTTTTTTTCTTCTTCTAATGCATAAATGTCTGTTTTGGTAATTTAACCTACTTACAAAATCTAATTTGAAATATAAAATAATAGGGATGTGTTTTAAGTGATTAGGCGTGTGTATTTAAAATTTCTCTTTGAACAACATCAAGTGTTAACCAAATGGTTTACCTGAGATTGAGACTGATCAATTGGATCTTCAGTCATTTTTGGCACTTGTACATTCACAGAGGGCACATTGATACAGGGCGCATCTACATATGGTACATTAGAAGTCGAAACACCCATGTCAGATGAAGCACCTAAATTCACATTCACATTAAGATTGACATTGAGATTCTTGAAGTGGTCATTAGATGATGATTGAGACTGCATAGGAGGCCCATCAATAGTGGTAGGCTCAGTTGGGGATGGGACTTTGTTCACAATAGGAACTTCCATGTTCACATTTGGAACTTCAACATTCACATTTGGCACTTGTTGCTGCACAACAATAGTGAAATAACTTTTTATTTAAAAATAAATAAGGACAAAATACTGTTTACTCCATATACTTATAGGATCTCGACATTTCAGTCCTTGACGTTTCAACTTCACCTAAATAGTCCCTGAACTTTTCAATTTCATCTAAAAAGTCTCTGCCGTCAATTTTCAGTTAAAAAATCTGTTATCTTGCTGATGTGGCACTATTTCAACAGTAAAATGACTATTTTACCCTTGTTGACCCAAAAAAAAAATTACTCTCTTTTATTCTTTTTTTAACTCTTTTTTCTCTATTTTTTTAATTTGTTATTTTTTATTCCTACTTTTTTTTTTACTCTTTTTTCTCTATTTTTTTTAACTCTCTTTTCTCTTTTATTTATTTATTTGTTCTCTTTTTTTTTTTTTAACCTTCTTTTCTTTTTCTTTTTTTCCTACTCTTTTTTCTTTAACTCTTTTTTCTCTGTTTTTTTTTTAAACTTTTTTGCTCTTTTTTTAATTTGTTCTCTCTGTTTTGTTTTTTTTTTTATTTATTTCTTTCTCTTTTCTGTTTACCTCTTCTTCCTCTTCCTCCTCTCTGCTATTCGACCTTTCTTTCCTCCTCCCTGATCGCAGCTCCAATTTTCGGCGAGCATCACCACCTCTCCTAATCACCGTTGGAGTGCCCGCCGCTCTAAGCAAGTGCTAGCCATTCCACCATCCATCCATCATCCCCGTCATGCCAGCAAGCATCACCACCTCTCCTAATCACCCCTCTCCATACAGCTGTTCCAAACCAAATCGGAGCACACCCAAATCAAATCAATTCACGTTCCACCTCCCTTTCTTCGGTGCCAAAACTGTTCAAACATTTTTCTCTAAAGTTACGATCAGAAACAGCCAAATAGACCAAAACATGGAAACTCGCAGGAAAACTCAAATATCTTATCCTCTTCGAATCATTGGCTCATCATCTCAGCAAACCACCACCAAAGAAACATTATTGACGTCGAGAGAAAGCTTCTGATATAGCTCCGACACCACGAAGGGGCCAGAATCTGAAGGGAAGATAACCCGACCATTTTGGCTTCCAGGCGTGGCCGAAAACTGGAGCTGCGATCAGGGAGGAGGAAAATAAGGCCGCCTAAGAGCAGAGAGGAGGAAGAGGTAAACAGAAAAGAGAAAGAAATATATAAAAAAAAAAAAAAGAGAGAGAACAAATAAAAAAAAAGAGAAAAGAGAGTTTTTTAAAAAGAAAAAAAGAAAAGAGAGTTAAAAAAAAAGAGAAAAAAGAGTAGGAAAAAAAGAAGAAAACAAATTAAAAAAATAGAGAAAAAAGAGTTAAAAAAGAAAAAAAGAGAAAAGAGAGTAATTTTTTTTTTTGGGTCAGTAAGGGTAAAATAGTCATTTTACTGTTGAAATAGTGCCACTTCAGCAAGATAACAGATTTTTAAACAGAAAATTGACGGCAGGGACTTTTTAGCTGAAATTGAAACGTCAGGTACTGAAACGTCGAGACCCTATAAGTATAGGGAGTAAACAGTATTTTGTCCAATAAATAAAGAATGCATAAACTGATAAATTTAATGTACTTCAAAAGATGAAGTAATGGAACCTGGTTTCTTCTTCTTTCACAAGTCCTCCTATTGTGGCCTTTGTTAAAACATATCTGGCATGTAATTGTTGAGTAGAAACTCTTAGGCAACTTTGTAGTCCATGGAGGAGGTGGTTCTTCACCTATAGAAACAAATGTATTTTAATGTCAGTGCAACATATTTAGACAAATAGTAAACTATTCAAGTAAATCCAGAATATGTGTCTGGCTTAAACTTGAGGTTACTTGCTCTAGTTGAAATAGGGTTTATATTAGAGATATTCTCGGAGAATCTTTGGAGATATCCAATCAATGAACGATTATGTTTCCATGTACAACACTATCTCTATGCTTGTAATCCTCTATATAAAGAGGCCCCTATTATCAATGAAAGCACGACTACATTCTCTCCCAATTTCGGTTTTCCTTAAACACGTTATCAGCACGAAGCCCTAACCCTGAAACTCTAATATCGTAGCCTTAAAACCCTAGCAACCACCAACCCCTACCTTGAAGCTCTCGATCCCACCTAGGAACAAAGATCCAAGAAAGCAGAAAAAAAAAAAAAAAGAGGAGGAATAAATCATCTGCCTCGGCCCACGTTAGCAAAAGGAAGAAGAAGAAAAAAGGGACGCGACCCCACCGTCAAAAGAGAGAAGAAAAGAAAAAAAAAAAAAAGGGAGGAACATCAGAAGAAGAAGAAAAGGAAGAAGAAAGAAAGAAGAAAACAAAGGGCACGACCCCACTACCAGAGAGAAGAAAAGAAAGAAGCGGGCCTAGAGAGAAGAAAAGAGACAGAAAAAAAAAAAAAAAGGGAGACTCAGCAGCCCACCTCTTGCAGCAGGCCAACTCAGTCAGCCAACAGGTCAACCTCAACCGACCGACGGCTTTTCCGACGAGATTTTTCGAGCGACTTTTCTGACAAGATTTTCTCGGGGACTTGCACACTCCTTTCTTCTACCCCTCTTTCTTCTTCATAGGGGAGACCAAAAGCTGAACTGTGGGGGTTCGTGCTCACTCCAAGCTTAGAGCTTGTTGAGATCTCCAAACTTAGAGTTTGTGGAGAATTTACGATCGACCACTTACGTCATCGTTTTGATCTAATCCAATACCTCTTGGAATTGAATTTCTTGGAAGCGATTACGCTCAGAAATTTTATATGCTTTCGTGGTAACTTTTTCTGCTCCGAAACTAACCATTTTTCTTGTTCTCTTTCAGGATGAGTAACCTGAACAAATTGGACTTTTCTCCATTAGGAACAACTGACTTTGGATATCACAGGTGGGTTCATGATGTCCGCCAGCATCTCAAGCTTGATGGAATCCTGGATAAGATTCTCGATCCTAGCCAGGACGTGCTAACTGTTGAACAAGCTCAAGCTTTGGAAGCAAATAGAGCAGCCCTAGAGGCAAATAAGGAGAAAGCCATCATTCTAATGACTCTTCATATGGATGATTCGCTCCAGTACGAGTGTATGATTGAAGAAGATCCGAGAAAGTTGTGGGTCTCACTCGAAGAAAGCTTTGGCAACGTCCGTGACTCCCTACTTCCTGACCTAGAAGTGATCGAGATGGCATAGCCTCTGCTTCTGTGATTTCAAGTCAGTTCTTGACTAAAACTCGGAAGCACTTCGCATTAAATCCTTAATGGAATTCTGTGGTAAATAGATCACAGATGCGATGTTGATTGAGAAGGCTCTCTCTACCTTCCCCGTCTTTGCATTAATGGTTGCTAAGAACTATCGAATCGATGTTACTACAGAATGAATCACAAGGTTTCATGAGCTCATTGGACCTATGAATGTCGCTGAAAAGCATGACAACATCCCTATGAAGAACTATAATTCGAGATCTGTGGAAAAGAGTATATTCCAGAATCCAATTATAGTTGCGCCCCTAAAAGAGGGCGCCAAGAGCGAAACCCTAATCTTGGGGATACTTCTAGACGTACTGGTCCATATAAACGCTCTACTTGGGAAGGTAACCGCCAAAATAGGCGAACACGGAACCGAAGAGGTCAACGTGGAAAAAAAGGGGGAGGCAACGCCTCTGGCCATGTTGGATAGAGCTCTATGAAAATTACACTAGTGTACATGAGACGTGGGATATAAACTCCATCATAATTGATGATGTAGTTGCTCATTTTGTTGTGTATGAGTTTGTTTGAGTCCGATGACATCGAACCACACTCCAAACAACAAACCCAGTAAGCTTTTTAAGCTCGTATGAGTAAACTCAATTAAAATGACTCACGTCACTCATGCTTATAATTTCTCAACTCATGAGATAAATTCAAACAACGACATTTAACTCCACAAAACACAACCAAACATACAATCACACTAGGTAAACAATTAGTAATCCTTGCATAGAAAATTAGTTCAGGAGATCACCTAAAATCACACAATTCAAATCATAGCAATTCCTACATATAGTTTAGTTCATGAAATTACATTAAAACAAACAATTTAAACCATAGCAATCCCTGCATATAGTTTGGTTCAGGAGATTACATAAAAATCAAACAAAGAAACCTTAGTAATCCCTGCATATGGTTTAGTTCAGGAGATTACTTAAAAATCAATAATAGAATTCATGGAGATCTCAAATCTCACGTAAACACTAAAGAAAGAATCCCAGAAACCTTCCTTGAACTATGACAGACTATAACTCATACTGTATCGTAACCTGCCCCCTTGACCAAGGTGCAAGCATCCGATGACTTACACCCCAACTGTATCATAACCTACCCCCTTGACCAAGGTACAAGTATCTGATAACTGTATCGTAACCTGCCCCCTTGACCAAGGTGCAAGCATCCGATGACTTACTCCTTAACTGTATTGTAACCTGCCCCCTTGACCAAGGTACAAGCATCCGATAACTATATCATAACCTGCCCCTTTGACCAAGGTGCAAGCATCCAATAACTTAACAACGGGTTACCACTGTAACCGTCGGACTTCGGACCACTTGGCCCTCAGAACAAAACCTTTTAAGAAAATCTCACACGACTCACAATGTCACATCACAGTTTCAATTCACTCTTTCAACAATATAATCATCAAACATATACATATCACAACGCCACACCATCCATATATATATATATACACGTAGTCATTCACGCAGGAATGACCACTAATTTGTCAATATGTCCAATAAAAAAAGGTACTCACCTTGCAAAATTAATTTATAAAATAAAATTAATTATTTGGGATATTGAAGCCCCAATGTGCCACAAATATTGTTTTGAAGCATTAGATAAATCTTTACGAGATATTCTATCTGATACAAACAATACACAAGCTGATAAACCATTTGGCTGTAAACCTATTTTATTGGGAGGCGATTTTAGACAAATTTTACTTGTTCTATCAGGAGGAACTAAAGAGCAAATAATTGAAGCCTCATTAAACCACTCATATTTGTGGCAATCATTTAAAATATTTCATTTAACAAAAAATATGAGATTATCAAGACCAAATCTAAGTGATCAAGATAAAAAAAATATTTTAGCTTTTTCAAACTAGTTATTACAAATCGGAGAGGGTAAAATACATTCAATTAATTATGAAAATGATAGAGATACATCTTGAATTGAAATTCCAAATGATTTACTTATTCATGCTTATACAAATCCAATAGAAGCAATTTTTTTGGCAACTTATTCAAATTTTAACACAAATTACAATAAATTTGATTATTTAAAAGAACGAGCAATAATAACACCATGAAATACTGTAGTATGTGATATAAATGATTATGCTATAAATCTATTACCAGGTAACGTAACAACTTATCTAAGTTCAGACACTATTTCATCAAATTCTAAAAGCAATGAAAATATTGATCTTTTGTATCCCATAGAATTTTTGAATAAACTTGAATTCACCGGATTACCATCCTATAAATTGACATTAAAAATCAGAATGCCAATCATGTTGTTAAGAAATTTAAATCAAGTATCTGGTTTATGTAATGGTACAAGATTAATAGTCACAAATTTATTTGATCGATTAATAGAGGCTAAAATATTAACAGGAAATAATACAGGTAGAAAAATTTTTATACCTAGAATTGTTCTTACAGCAACTGAAAATAAATGACCATTTATTTTTCAAAGACGTCAATTTCCAGTTAGACCATGTTATGCTATGACAATTAATAAAAGTCAAGGTCAATCATTAAATCAAGTCAGTATATATTTCCTTGAACCCGTTTTTACTCACGGACAGTTTTATGTTGCACTTTCAAGAGTTACATCAATAAATGGTTTAAAAATTTTGATAAACAATAGCGATGATATACCAAACAAATATACCAAAAAGATAGTGTACAAAGATGTTTTGCAAGGTTTAGACATTTGAACATATATTGTATTATATATTGATGGAATTGTGAATAATTTTGTTACTATAGTTTTTTACTTGAAATACCAAAAACAAATATTTTTGTACACTTATAAATATTTGAAAGTGGTCACTAAAATAAATATTTGAAAATATATGTGAAGTTCTATTAGTTTCAATGGATCTAAATGTGGACCCAATGCATATGAAACAAACGATTGCAACTGGAAGAAGATGATGATTGCATCTGGAAGAAGATGAAAGCATAGTAAATTTGCAGTTGACCAAAATCTTAATGTAAGCAACGTTATTTACTTCAGATAGAATAGTTCAAATTTGAGGGAATGACCTTTAGAATTACAACCTTGCACTCATCTTTTGCCGATTTACACGTTGCCATTGGTTGTAATATATAAGGAAAGTCGTTGATTCTTTCCATCTTCGGTGAAGAATCAATAATCGATTCAAGGCCGGTGTTCGACCTCTCCAATCTCTGACTGTTTCATCTCTTCTTCTTTGGAAGGGAGGAAAAAGCCGTGAAGAAATCAAGTAATTGATTGTTGGTGAATGCTTCCAATACTCAGGTAAGCTCACTACAAGAGAAAATGTCATCAGCGACAACCCAAAGTTGTCGTAAAAAGTCTAAATTTCTCGCTTAATTGAAAATGTGACGACTTTGGGTTGTCGCAACTAGTTGTCGCCTAATGTGTTTTACTGATTGTCAAAAACGACGAAATTACACGGTCACCGCTTTTTCAATATGTGACGCAATTGGTTCCTCGCATATCACAAATTGTGAGACACACAAGTATGTTACCATAAACTATATGCGAGACTTTATATTTGCTACTATTTTTAATATACGAGGCTTCGTTTACGTCGCATATTTCATATGCGGGGCTTGTATGTTTCTCGCATTTTCAATAAGCGACACAATTCGTTCCTCGCATATGACATCTTGCGAGTCACGCAAGTGTGTTACAGAATGCTATACGCGAGACTTTATGTTTGTTACAATTTTAAATATACGAGACTTCGTTTACGTTGCATATTCCTTTTGCAAGGCTTATATGTTTGATCAAAAATTTATATGCGAGACTTTTTTTTGTTGCAACAAATAACTGTGAGGTTTCATTTTTGTTGCATGAGTTAATATATGACACATATATTGGTTGTAGAAAATTATATGCGAGACTTCTTGTTTGTCCCCTATAATTTCATCGAGTAACTAATTGTGTTGCATATTGAAAAAGAGACAACCATGTAATTTCGTTGCTTTTAACAATCAGTAAAACACATTAGGCAACAACTGGTTGTGACAACCCAAAGTTATCGCATTTTCAACGAAACGAGAAATTTAGACTTTTTACGACGACTTTTTAAAGATATAGTAGTCGAAAATATAAAATGCAAGATTAAATATTTGTTGTAGAAAATTATACATGAGACTTCTTGTTTGTCGCGTATAAAGATATGCAACATTGGTATAGTTGTCAAAAACAACAAAATTTCATCGCTATAGCATTTTCACTATGTGTTCTTTTAGCGAGAAAACCAACTATCCCTAAAGGTACCAAGTGAAGAGGAAGTTACTTTGTCATTCTTGATTCTCTAATCTATAGCAAGAGAATTCATTTCCGTAGCATTGATAGAAAGTAAAGATGAGCAGACAAAATAAGAATATATCAACCGAAAGTATTCTTTACAAGTTACAATCAATACCAATTCAAAATAGTTAGATCAATAATAATTCAAAACAGTCTAGAGATACTTGTGTACTAAATCCAACATACTAGTAACCAAATTATTGGTTGTTGGTTTGCTGGAAAGTGTTGCAATGAACTCCTTATCTTTTTGGCATGCTCCTGATCAGTTCCCCAAATCTTTAAATATTGTCTACTCGCTCTTGCACTTTGAACTCATCACTATAGAGTGGAGCCACATTTTCCGCGCTAAAAGTTCTTATTTAGAGGTTTTATAGATTCCTGTGGCACTTGCAGGGCAAAACAATGACTCAGTTCTAAGAAATGAGAAGTGCTTGACAATGAATGACTAACTTGGCTTAAAAAGAAGATCATAGTGCAGACTTACCTCCACTATGATACCAAGTTCTCCTGATCGAGAAGTAATTTGAATGATAGCTTCACTGCATCTACCAACCTAGGAGTCACCAAACTCCATCGCAGCCCAGATAGCTTCTGCATCATGCATGCATAGTATCAGAACAGCAAGTATGCAAGTTGCTCAATCTAATCCCAAATTCCAACTAACTCAGTATTCTACCCAAAATTGAAAATTTTTTTGATTATGTAAATAGAAAACAAACCAATTAAATTACATGATGAATTGGCCAAGAAACAATCACCTCAGTTCCAGTGCCAGCCAAAGCACTAGAAGTGGACTATTGTGCATCAAAAAGCTTCATTTTATTCCATACTCCCGGACCAATTGTATCACTAAAGTCACAAATTCCAGAATAAACAATTTCATATTCACTCTAACTGAAAAGTAGAAATATTGTTACCTGCCACAAAGAGACCTTCATAATTACAGTTCAAATAAATTATAAGGGAGGAGAGTATAACCAAACACAGCTCCTCGCAGATACATCTTGAAACATAGAAACTCATGCATTGTCATAATCATCAACAACCAACCTTGGAACAAAACCAATTATCATAAGAAAGCACAAAAACGTTCAGAACCTTAACCTCTATTTCCAACACAGATCATTGCTCAACAAGATTTCTTTGAGCCCACCACATGCCTCATGACCCAAACTGAAATTACAATCCATTACCTGGCCTATGCAATTTCAAAAGTCTATCTGGGGCGGCCTCAGATTGCTTCGATAAAAACCCTACAAAATAGAATCAATCAATGAAGAGTATAATTAAACAATAGAAAGCTGTAATTAAACCGGAAGCAGGAAACTCACCTTTGTTTTTCTTCGAGATGTGATGCACGGAAGGCGGTGGCTAGAAAAATTACCCGGTCCTATAGAACAAGAACTGAAATCAAACAGAACATGACGTTCCTCACCAAGCTGAGCGAGACCGGCCCCGTAGACAGCGACGGATGTCCCGGCAGAGAGGATCGCGCCGAACCATGTCCGGTAGTTGCCGCGGCAGACGGTGGTGACGAAGGTGAAGACGCCCGGGACGCCATTTCCGATGGCGAGGAGCATGATGGCAGTCATGGACGGCGTGAGGTTGGGAGCGGAGGTGAGCTTGGTGGTGACGAGAGAGAAGCGGGCCTGGGCGGCTATGATGAGGAATTGAGGATGCAAGGGGATGGGAAGAGGCAGAAGTGATTAGGTTTTTATTTTGATTTTTCACTTTGATTTTGGGATAGAATCCCGCTGATTTTGGGATAGAAGCCCGCTCATTTTTTTACTTAGGTTAGCTCAAGGTTCAATTTCCCTCCAATGCATATAAAAAATAATTTAAAATTTTAGACTTTGGAAACACACTGCCACGCCAAGGCATCATGTAGCAAATTTCATTAAAGAGCAACACACCAATTTAGTACCGCCGTATTTGGCTGCGTTCTCTAAATAGACTAAATTAATTCAGAAGTATAGTCAAAGCATTTAGAAATCTGAGAGATTGAAATAAAAGTGTACTTATGGGGAACTGTAACTATTAGAAGATGTGATGTGATCGACCTATTTTCTTTGTCTTTTGTTCAGTTTATGTTACGAAGTGTCCTTGTTACTTATACTATTCATTTGATTCCCTACTCAATTGTAGTTAATCTCTATTAGATCTAAATTAAATAGTGAAGAATAAAAATCTAACTATGTTCACTTGCTCGTTCGCCCCTCCTCATGGTTAAAATTTTGATTTGGCACTATTTCATTACTATGAAAATTTATAGAAGCAACACTTTACCTCTCTCTGTTTGATCAACCACAGACTAGTCTCTCTGTTTAACTTGGTATTACATATTCTTTTTTTTTTTTAGTTACAAGGAGGTCTTAAAAAGAACCAAACAGCAAAAAGCAAAAACTAAGTTACAGCTTACAAACCTAACAAAAGATTTGGATATAGAAACTTCACAAAGATCATCATGAAAAGCAGTAGCAGCTTGGGGAAATGAAATATTTTTTTTTCTTTGAAATCTTCATATAATTGAGGGATTTCTCCTCAATCGGATTTCATACAAAGAATTAAAGTATCAGTTTATACAGGGATATATTGAAATTAAATATTTTAGAAAAGAATTTTCTTTTGAAATATTTAATTTATTAGCCTCACTCAGATTTGCCTTGAATAGATTTCTCTTTACTGAGATTGCCTCAAGTGGAATTTTCTTCACCCAAATTTTCCCCTTGAGGGGATTATTCCTCACCCATGTTTATCTTGTAGGGATTTCTACTTACACAGATTCACCTTGAGGGAATTTCGCCTTACCCGAATCTACGTTGAGAGGTTTTACCTTACTCAGATTTGCCTTGAGGAGATTTCACCTCACCCAGATTCGCCTTGAGGAGATTTCGCCTCACCCAAATGCTCTTTGAGAGGTTTCACTTCACCCATATTCGCATTGAGGAGATTTCGCCTAACCCAAATCCGCTTTGAGATGTTTCACCTCACTCATATTCACCTTAAGAGAATTCCGCCTTACCCAAATCTGCTACATAATCATTAAGTAACAATGTGTAGAAGTCGTTGCCTAATTGTTTTTTTGTGAGAGGTTATCACATAAGTATTAACCGACAACACATACAAGTCATTCTCTAATTGATTTTCAGCGAGGAAGTTCAAGTTGTCACACAAATATTAAGCGACAACCTGTACAAGTTGTCACTTAATTGGTTGTTTGCAAGAAAATTAAAGTTGTCACATAAACATTAATTGACCATTGATAGAATTCGTCGCCTAATTGGTTTTTAGCGATGAATTTCAAGTTGTCACATAAACATTAAGAGCTCGTCGCCTAATTGGCCTTTTGCGAGAAAATTAAAGTTGTCATATTAACATTAACCGACAACTCGTAGAAGTTGTCGCCTAATTGATTTTCAGTGAGGAAGTTCAGGTTGTCACATAGTCATCAAGGGACAACCTGTAAAAGTCGTCGCTTAATTGGTCTTTTACGAGAAAATTGAAGTTGTCACATAAACATTAACCGACAACTAGTAGAAGTCGTCGCTTAATTAGTTTTCAGTGAGGAAATTGAAATTGTCACATAAACATTAAACGACAACTCGATAAAGTTGTCGCCAAATTGATTTTCAGCGAGGAAATTCAAATTGTCACATAAACATTAAGCGACAACTCGATAAAGTTGTAGCCAAATTGATTTTCAACGAGGAAATTCAAATTGTCACATAAACATAAAGCGACAACCCAATAAAGTTGTCGCCAAATTGATTTTCAGCGAGGAAATTCAAATTGTCACATAAACATTAAGCGACAACTCGATAAAGTTGTCGCCAAATTGATTTTCAGCGAGAAAGGTAAGGTTGTCACATAATTATTAATCGACAACTCACATAAGTGGTCACTAAATCAGTCTTTAGTGACAAAAATCTAGTTGTCACATAAACATTAAGCAACAATTCACAGAAGTCGTCGCCTAATTAACATTTTGCGAGGAATTGAGTGTCGCATAATGTCATATGGGCGACAACTGTCAATTTATTGCAAATTCCTACTTTATGTGACAAATTGGTTGTCGCCGATGGGATCATGTGCGACAACTGAAATTTCCTCGTATTTGCCAAGTTTTTGCGACGATTTTTGGGTTGTCACAATGAAATTCCTCGCTTTTGCTATTTTCTCTTGTAGTGGCTATCTCAATTTCTTGATAATTGATTGTTGAGGTTCTTCAAAATTGAATCTTTAATTTCCCAACTGGTCTATAAAAATTTGATGGTTTCTGAAGTAGTTTGGTGGTGATTTCTGAAATTCAGTGTTGAATTGATGTGTGTATACATATATGGATTTAATCATGATTATATAGAATTGTATTTTCTTTCTGCTTTCTGTTTTGTCATGAAGAGGTTTATATTGTCAATTGTAAATCTAGGATACGTTTTCTAGATAGCTAAATTAAAAGTCTGTTGTCTTTATAATTAGGAAAGGTCTGGATTTGTCGAATTTGCTACTTGAGAATTCGTTGATTGCCATGTATGGAAAGATTGGTTCGTTGGATTATGCTTCTGGAGTGTTTTTGACTATGAAGGCGGTGGTTGTCATTTCTTGAAACAGTTTTATTTCGGGTTGTCATAGATCAAGGTATGAAGAATTGGCCATACATCAGTTTGTTGTTATGAGAGGCACTGAGCATTCCCCTGAAGATTTACAATATCAATTGTGATGAATGTTTGTTGTAACTTGCTTGATTTGGAAAGGGGTAAGCAAATTATTGCTTTCAGCTTCGTGGTGGGATTTTTTTCTAATAGCATTGTATCAAGTGCTGCTATTGACATGTTTTCCAATTGCAACTGATTGGAGGATACAGTCTGACTTTTTTGAGAACTAAACTGCTGGGATTCAGCTGTTTGCAATTCCATGATTTTGTGCTATGCAAGGCATAATTGTGTGGAGAATACTGTGCTGCTTTTTGTGCTGACCTTGACAAAGAATCTCAGGCCAACTAAGTTTACTCTTAGCAGTGTACTGAGCAATATGTCCACTTTTGTTCCAGTTGAGCAGGGTTTTCAAATCCAATCTTGGGTTTTAAAGTTAGGCTTCAAGTCAGATGCTATTGTCCATTGTTTACTCAATCTGTGCACAAAGGGTAGATAATTTTGGAGCTTCTGCAAATTGAAGGAGGAAAAACACAATATTACAACAAATTGATAGAGGTACAAACCTGTTTTTTCGTTTGCCTTTTACAACTAGGTAATCACTGCATGATAGCCATCGTGTTTCTTATCCTTCTGTCTGGTGTTGTTAAAGGTTGAAGGTAGAGCTAGGTTGCTTCTCACTGGTTAGTCAGTACGTCGTTCCTTGATTATCCTGGATACCGGACGAACCAATTTTAAGTGTGTTCTTTATATACACATACACATACCTATACTAACTGTTTCTCTATATTAACTGCAACCTGCATGGCAGGGCACTGGCTGTACTTGAAAAAGATCAGTGTATCAAATAAGTTAAACCAAACCATAGCATAAACTTAGACCTGCACAAAAAAATGAGAGATTTAGATACTAAACAGCATTTCTTTACAATGTTTATAGCTGTATATTTGCTATTCCTTTGTGGACCGTTTCTTTGTTCTAAGTTCACAATATGTTTTCGACTTTAAATAACATACATAGGCTTAATGATGAATTTATCTACTTCGGATGTTTTCTGAAATCAACTTTACTATGCTGAATTTATAGGCTCTAATTTGTTGGTTTTGTCTTAGGTTGCTAATAAGCTGCTTCATCATGCAAAGCTAATGTTTATGAACTTAAGCTCCTGATCACATCAATTTGCTGCAGAAAACTACCTTCCAAAAGCCTTACTTGAAATCAAGAGCGTAGATGTGTTTTAATTATCATTGTGAGTACCCTTGCTTCTGTGTACATATCTCCAACATGTACAAGGTTTAATTATTATTCAAATTGCATGAATGCAGAGTTTTGCTTTTTGATAAGAAAGTCTTCATTGATTCTTAATATTGAATACATCCATCTGCCTCACATGAAGAATCTGTGGGACTATGACTTTCCATTTTGTTCGTATATATGTAACTTAAATTTGGTCATAGTCATATATAGATAGAATATGTGGGACTATAACTGCTTCTTTGTGTTTTTTTTTTTCAAAACCACATTTGCTTTAATATTCTGTCTCTTTTTAAGTCAATGAATTGTAATCTTTATTAGTTGTTTGCTGGTTATACGTACATGAATTCTTGCAGGAAGCACTGTGTTCTACATAATATTACAATTCTCTCTGTTCTCTTCAAGGTCAGCGATGATTATTATCCAAATTTTTCTTTTGAATGATACATCCTTATATTTGTTGCAATACAGTCGATAAGTATATTATCATTCTGATTGAAAGAAGTAAGCTTTTTCAGAATTGGAAACCAAGTGGTATTGCTCATTTATGCAATTGAAGTCCTTGAATCACATCTCAATTGTCTGCAGGTTGCCCAAAAAAGCCCTCGATTATCTACCAAAATGTTATTGACTGCTTTCCGATAGGAGGCCTGACTTCCTAGAATTCAATGGTGCATAGGTGATAGTTAGCATTCCCATTCTTTCAAGCTATTAATAATTATGGTTTATTCTTTCATCTTGATGTAATATCTAAGTTCTTGGCTTTCTCAACCACATGTATGTAGGTTATTCAACTATGGCATTGGCATTCATTTCCTTCACGCTGGAGACCCTGAGAAGCTGCCCCAGATCAACTACATTAACCCCAAAGATAACCACATGCATTTCTTTCCAGGTCTCTCTTTGTTTTCCTTTAAAATACTCTGGAATTGTTTTAGTACTTTTATCTGCTTAGTTGTCTAAGAATACTAAAAGATAAGATTTGAATTTCTATAAATATTAGGCACAATAAGTTTGGAGAATATATTGATTCTCGAACTCAAGTAATTGGTCATACTCTTGCAAGAATGCTTGATCTAGAGTTGTTTTAGTTTCTCACTAATATTGACCATCAATTATATATGTTTGGCTCTAGTTTTGTTGTAGCTGGTCAATAGTTTCTTTTCTGCGCAGGCGTGCCAGCACCGTTCAGATGCGGTCGTCGGGGTGTCCCTTTACTTGATTTCTTTCGAGCGATTGTGGACGAGGAGAGCACCAACCTCGTCAAGGGATTCTTTGTGCCTCGTGGTGAGGACTTTTGCTAAGTTTCTTTAAGATCACACAATCGATACTCGACGTTGTAGATCGAGCAGAGCGAAAATCACTGGGAAGTGGGGAGAACTTGCTAAAGCGTGACTTTAGCTTGGCTGGTTTGTGAGGGCATTACCCTTGCTTGGCTGGTTCCGTAACCATTGTGGTCACGGTAATACAGTCGGCTCCCGAGGAGACTAGGACCGAAGCACGTTGACAGAGGGTTTGGTGGCACTGACAGTCAGCTCTTGAGGAGACTAGGACTAGAGTGTGATCACCGGTAAGAGAAAGAAATGGATTCTCTGAAGAGACTTGAGTAGTCGTCGAGATTAGTTGATGAATTGTGTGTCTAGTTACTTCGTCGTAGCCTCTATATATAGACTACCAAGCCATAGTGGTTGGCCTTAAACAAATCATGATGGGTTAAGCACTTAAGCACTAATGGAATTGTTAGGTTTAAGCACTTAAACACTAATGGAATTGTGATAGGTTTTCCAATTAAGCCACCATAAAATGTAGTTGAATGTTTCCCCACGTGTATGCCATATTCCTTAATTGAATGGAGTATGAATATTCGCATTCTTGCAGCTTGCATAATCTTCCATAATTCTGCAGGTAGGCTTTATTTAGCCTCTAAATAATATATTTCGAACTTGTCGACAATATAATATATAGCTTGAGCCACTGACATTAGCTCAATTTCTTCAAGACACGCCTTATCAGGTCAAAATACTCATTTTGAGTTCAAACAATATCAATTCAATATAGAAATAGACTGACTTTGTGCATCAGTAAACTAGCTTAATTAATCTCAAGGTAGTCTACAACTATAGGGAGCTAGTTTACTACTATAGGATATTGATCTACATTTAATGTACCAATACGGCAATGTAATGTAAAATTTCTTCTTTGATTTCAATTTTTTTTTTGAATTAATCCATTGGTGGCTAGGGAGAAGGAAGTGTTTTTACATGACGCTCTGGTACAAATTAGTCTCTGGACTTAAAAAGTTTTTGAGGATACCGTGTAATCTCAATATAAAAAAAAGATAAAATAAAAAATCATTTGTTTGTTTTTTTTTTGCCCTTTCTTTGACTTCTATTGAGTTCATATCTTTTACCTTGATCATCTCCGCATCTGGATCTCAAGTTCCGATCTTCATCCCTGATATCGTGTGATAAACAATAAAACAAAAATACTGCAAGATGTAAACTGATACTCAAACATATATCAAATGTTTTGTTGAACGTGCCTAATAAGTCGTGGAGCTACAAAACCTTCAGCCGCCATTCAGATTATGTTAATCCTAAAAAACATTGAAACAGTATGTTACTTGATGAACTCAAACATTTGATCTTACATACAAGAAAGATAAAGAATTATTTATCATGTTTAAGTATAATATTATTCAGCCGTTGCAAAAAAGAGTATAATCTTAATATCCTATTTGACAAGCAAAAGATAAGAAATCTGCTTCTGCTTCTGCTTCTGCTTCTGCTTCGACCTTTAATTATGCCTTATATTTTTCATTTTCCTGACGTCCTAGCCTTATCAATGCTAAATAATGTTTAATACTTCTTTTGGTACTGAAGTCAACATTTCTCACTGGGTGATTCACACATTCCATGAATTGGCCCAATTCAACTAATTGGAAGTCAACAATTTCCATCTCCATCCTTATTGAAGCAACCAAATCCATTTACAGCTCTTCAGTTTCTGCAAGATCATCTAAAATGAAAACTCTGCTCAACTTCTTCCTCTTCTTGATTAGTATTTCTGTTCATATCATTTCTCAAGTTCACAGCCTCTGTAATGAAGACCAGCAACTATCATTGCTTCATTTGAAGCAAACCGTCGTGTTCGATTCCTCTGCTTCTTCCAAGCTCAAATCATGGAATTCAAGCTCAGACTGTTGCTCTTGGCTTGGTGTAACTTGCAGTACTAATGGGCGTATCATCGGTCTTGATCTCAGCACCGAATCTATCTCAAGTGGCATTGACAATTCCAGCAGTCTCTTCCATCTTCAAGATCTTCAAAGCCTTAATTTGGCCTACAATTATGACTTCAGTGGCTCTCAGATCCCAACTGCCGTTGGAAAGCTCACAAACTTGAGGTATCTAAACTTATCTCACAATTCTTACTTCGGGCAAATTCCCATTGAGATATCATACTTGACAAGGTTGGTTATCTTTGATATTTCTGGCAATTTCTTCTCAACCGATCAGTTAAAACTTGAGAACCCAAATTTAACCAAGCTAGTTCAGAACCTCACAGACCTAACAGAGTTGTATCTTGATGATGTCAATATATCAGCACAGGGCAGTGACTGGTCCCAAGCAATATCTTTACTGCCAAACATGAGGGTGCTGAGCTTGTATGCTTGTGATCTTTCAGGCCCTATTCATGACTCAGTTGCTAAGCTTCATTCTCTATCTGTGATTATATTGGATCATAACCAAATCTCTGCTCCAGTTCCAGGATTCTTTGCCAATTTTTCAAACTTGACTTACTTAAGTCTTGTTGATTGTGGGTTGCAAGGAACATTTCCCAAAGAGATATTCCAGTTATCTACATTACAGAGTATTGACCTGACATTAAATCCACAGCTTCAAGGTTCCTTGCCAGAGTTACCCGAAAATGGATCTCTTCAGTCCTTGGTTCTAAGCCAGACAAATTTTTCAGGGGTCCTGCCAAACTCTATAGGTAACCTCAATATGCTCTCTAGAATGGATCTTTCAGTTTGTAGCTTCAGTGGATCAATCCCAAAGTCAGTGGCAAACCTAACACAGTTGGTGAGTTTGTCTATGTCATCAAATAGGTTTGATGGCTCCATTGCTTCTATTCAGTGGAAAAACCTTGTTAATCTGAACTTTTTCATGTTGGACTCCAATCTACTTTCTGGGACTATTCCCTTGTCTCTCTTCTCTATTCCACTGCTGAGTAGACTAGTACTCTCTGACAATCAATTCTCTGGTCAAGTCCCTGAGTTTGCCAATATCTCTTCGTACTTACTGGAGACCCTTGATTTGAGTGGCAACAATTTGGTAGGATCAATACCCATATCTATATTTAATCTTCGAGGACTTTCTCAGCTTTATCTTTCTTCAAACAACTTGAGTGGCTTTCCTTTCAGTGGTATTCAACAGTCGAGAAATCTTTCATTTCTTGATCTTTCCCACAATAGCTTGTTGTTTAATGATGACAGTACCAATTCATCGCATTCCTCCTTACTTCAGGTTCAGGACTTGGTATTGGCTTCTAACAAGTTGAGAGCATTCCCAGATTTCTTGAGACACCAATTCCGATTAGCCTCTTTGGACCTTTCAGAACACCAGATACAGGGGCAGATTCCCAATTGGATTTGGAGCCTCAGTTCTCTTAAAAAACTAAATCTCTCTTCAAACTCTTTGGTAACTCTAGAAGCTCCTTTGTTGAACTCTACTTCAACTGTGACTTCGCTCGACCTTCATTCAAACCAGCTTCAGGGACAAATCCCAATTTTCCTACCATTTGCCAATTACTTGGATTACTCAAAAAATAACTTCACCTCTAGTATACCGACTGACATTGGTAATTATATCTCTTCCACTGCCTATCTCTCTCTGTCAAGCAGTAACTTGCATGGGATCATTCCAAGTTCAATATGCAATGCAAGCGGTCTGGTTCTTGACTTGTCCAATAATTCTCTGAGTGGCATCATTCCCGAATGCTTGACTCAGCTTTCAGTACTTGATTTAGGGAGAAACAACCTGACTGGCACTATTCCTGATAAGTTTCTAGAACAATGTAGCTTAAAAACTCTGGACCTCAGCAGAAATCAGATTGAAGGTCAGTTTCCAAGATCTCTAGTCAACTGCACACAGTTAGAGGTTTTAAGCCTCGGAAACAATCAGATAACAGATACATTTCCATGCTTATTGAAGAACATATCCACATTGCGTGTTCTTGTTTTGCGATCCAACAAATTTTACGGACAGATTGAATGTCCTGGGACAAATGGTACCTGGCCAATGCTTCAAATCATAGACTTAGCTCATAACAATTTGAGTGGTGAGATAACAGGAACATCTTTGACAACATGGCAGGCAATGATGGCTAATGGAGATGATACCCCAATTGACCTTGGATTCTCATTCCAACCAGGCGGTGGAAGTGGGCTTGATATTTATTATGGAGATTCAATCACAACTACTAGCAAAGGTTTAGAGATGGATCTGGTAAAGATACTTACAGTTTTCACCTCGATTGACTTTTCGAGCAACAAATTCAGTGGATCAATACCTAAGGAAATGGGAGAATTCAAAGCACTATATGTCCTTAACCTGTCCGGTAATTCTTTCACAGGAGAAATTCCATCATCATTTGGTAACATGCGACGACTTGAGTCCTTAGATTTGTCACAGAACAGACTGAATGGGCAAATTCCACCAGAGTTTGCAGGGCTTAATTTTCTTTCATACTTGAATCTGTCAGACAATGAACTGGTTGGAAGGATCCCAACAAGTACTCAGTTTTCAACATTTCCAAAAGCTGCCTTTGTCGGTAATGAGGGATTATGGGGACCTCCTTTGACGGAGGATAACATAACAACATTGTCACCACCAGCACTAAGTGAAAGCTCTCCTAATCCTGGACATGACATTGATTGGAATATTATCAGCGTTGAAATTGGATATACATTTGGCTTCGGAATTGCCATTGGTTCACTTATGTTTTGCAAGAGATGGAGAGAATGGTATTACAGATCTATGTACAAAATTGTTCTTAAGATCTTCCCTCAGCTTGAACAAAGAATTGGTATTCAAAGAAGACAGGTTCACATGAACCAAAGGTGGAGGCGTTGAAATGATTATGCAGATCGATATAGCTCGACTATATGCCTCAGAATTCTTGGTTATACTTATGTGCAAGTTCATTATAGTATTATCTCTTTATGTACAAGTAATTGTAATAGACCTCTGGTACGGGTAGTATTGCAATGAAAATATCTGCATTGAGATCTAGTTTTGCATTAAACTTCTGGTTCGGCTTAAATTATGTTCTTGGGAGTTATGGGATGGCTTATTTCCTTTCTGCAGTTCATGGAGAAATTGCCTCATGTTCACATTAAAGGAGAGCATGAGGAGGAGGAAGAGAATATGACTGGAATTTCAATCAAATTGACTAACTAAATCAGAAGAAGGGTTATCATATATATTCATATAGTTTTAATTGGTAACATAAGCAGAGTGTTACAGCTTGCTCTTAACTATTCAAACTGTTCAGCAAGTTACATACAAATTTATACATGGTTATATTTTATCAAGATTAGCTGTAGAAATGACAATGGAGTTGAAACTTGAAGCAAAAAAGAAAGCAAAGCACTTGCATTGTAATCCTTGTCTTCTTGCATCAATTATAAACTTGAAGTAGCAATCAAACATATCCATAGATTTTGGTTCAATTTTCTTTACACTAAATAAACTTTAAACTGGGTATTACGTAAACGAAAATGATACCACAAATACAAACATAAAAGATGAAAATCAGATAATTAGAATAACACAAATAAACTAGACAGAAGCCAAAACACGACTAAAACTCACACATTTAACCTTGCTTTAATTTGCCAGCTAGAGCAGAGTAGTAGTCGGTAGTCGCCTGAGAAGCTCCGTCACCGGCCGCCCGAAACAAAAACGGCATTGAAATCCGCCCCTCTGGTTGAGCGCGAGAGCTGCCGCCCCTGGTGAAAGCAATTTGGACCATCTTTTCTTAATTCTCAGAGGTGATGAAACTAAGAGGATTTATTCTGATAAACGACGTCGTTTTCCCGGATATTCTATCATTCTTGAGAATTTTTTTTGTTTTTGTTTTTTCTTTTTTTACACTTTTGGTGAAAATTTTACATTTCATGCAACGTCCTGGAAAAATTTGTTACTAAGAAAATTAAATTAAAGAATATTGTTAATGTTAATCAATAGGGATATACATGATCAAACTAATTGAAAATTTATAGACTACATGATGATTGTTAATTATAGAGATATATACATGCTTCAGATAATCAAGAGTCGACGTAAAATCTGTGCTCTGTTTAAGAATGAGAGATTTGAGAGAATTGTGTGTTCCACTATTGATAATATGAGCCCTATATATATGGATTACAAAATACATATTCTAATGATACAAGGAAAACTATTCCGAATAGGACTAGAAACTCTAGAACCTTCTCTCCTATTACAATCATAGATCTAATCCTAGTTTGATAAGGGACACAAATATCAACATCTTTCAACACTCCCCCTTGTGCCACTCAAACTTAGTGGTGACACTTCATCCGTTGCCTCGTTAAAAACCTTGCTCGAGTGAAAAACCATGTAGGACAAAAACAAGCTCGAGGAGGAGAAAAAGAGTACAACACGTCATTCACTCTTCGAGATCGAACATGTAGACATCATACCTCCCCTTGATGTCGATATCTCCCCCTGATTGCTACAATCATGGGAGTTAGAATAACTTTCTCAATTTGATGCTCTTCATATGTTTCTCGAATATGGATTTGGGTAACGACTTAGTGAATAAGTCCGCTGCATTATCCACTGATCGGATTTGATTTATTTCAATATTTAGAAGCGATTGTTGTTGCTGATTATAAAAGAAGTTAGGCGATATATGTTTGGTGTTGTCGCCCTTGATGAAACCTAACTTCATTTGCTCAATACAAGCTACATTATCCTCATAAATGTATGTAGGTTCACCCGTGGTAGACTTCAAACCACAAGTTCCTCGAATATGTCTAATTACAGACCTTAGCCATATGCATTCACGGCGGCCTCATGTAGAGCAATAATCTCTGCATGGTCTGTTTTATAGACCTACAAGATATCGCAGTGCTTTCCATGGTAAAGACATAACCCGTTTGGGAGTGAACTTTGTGAGGGTCAAAGAGGTACCCTACATCAGCGGTAATGCCTTGGATGGTGGCGACTTGCCTCTTGGGTCCGATCCCAATTTTCTGTCATTCCTCTTTTAAGTTTCGAAAGATTGTCTTTACACCAATCCAATGGCAGCGTGTTGGAGCAAAACTATGTCGAGCTAAAAAGTTCACTGCGAATGAGATGTCCGGTCTTGTGCATTGAGCTAAGTACAATAATGCGCCTATTACACTTAGATAGGGTACTTCGGCCTCTAATAACTCTTCATCCTTATCATTTAGACAAAACGGATCTTTTCCGGGCTCAAGACTACGACCAATCATGGGAGTACTCACAGGCTTTGCTTTATCTTCATTAAAGCGCCTTAGAATTTTCTGAGTATATGCAGACTGATGGATCAAAATTCCATCACTACGGTGCTCGAGTTCTAACCGAGACAAAACCATGTCTTCCCAAGATCTTTCATCTCAAATTCGAATTTCAAATACTTAGCAGTTTCCTTTAACTCATCTAGAGTTCCAATTAGGTTCATGTCATCGACATAAACTGCTACTGTTACTCCCCATATCCGAGTTACCTTTTTACTGTGTCTAAGTGAATTACTATACGTTTTATCGACCTTGGTTTTAGTTTTTATAATTTGGGGGGGTCGTGTGCTAGAAGTTGGCTTTTTATGGGTTAACAATTCGAGAAAATTTTCTTCACGAAAGTTGTAGGGGACATTAAACCGAGTCCGTGGACAGGTGGTACACTTGAATCGGAGTTCGTATGTGGAAGTTATAGCCTAAAATGTGAAAGTTACTGTGGTAGGTTTCCGTTTCCATTTCCAGAAACCTACCCCGATTTTCTCTCTCTCTTCCTCTCCCTCTCCTTCGTGTCAGCCTATGTTCTTCTTTCTTCGATTTCTTCCCCATTCGGTGACCAATCGACGCAACACTGGTGGGCCTAGGACCGTCTCCTCCTCCTCTACACGATTGTGATCATTGGTCACCTTGATTTGGCCGGAGGAGAACGAATCGAGGCTTAGAAGCTGACTGTAGCAAATCGCCTTTTCGCCTTTTTCGGTCAATTTCGGCTACCTCCGGCTACAAAACCGTCCATTCTGGAAAGCCCACTCCTCATAGACGAATCCCTCCAAGTTTCACGATCCAATTTGAGGTGTGGAAGGAGAATCGACGAATTGAAGTTTTCACTATTCATTTTGGTGTTCTTTGGATTTTTCTCTGATTTCGGCAATTCCAGGTATAATTAGGCTTAGGTGCAGTTGAGAAAGATGTTTGGATTGTTGAGATGTGCTTGTTGGTAAAATTTGATGACCTGTGGTGGAGTTTCCGGCTGTGCGTGGCGGTGCTTAGGGCGAAGTTTTGGTTTCTGCTTTTAGCTAATTAAATTGTGCATGAGTTGTAGAAGCTGTAAATGTGATTTTGGTGTAGTTTGGATCGAATCTGATGTGGATTGAAGGAGTTGGGTTTAAAGGAGGAGTTTAGATTTTCAATATCTAATTATCGTAAATTTAAATTCCCGTCCTGTAATTATATTTTTACTAGTGTTATTCGTACAGGACGAGAAGAGTCTCCATATGAGGAGAATACCGATCGATGACAGGATTAGCCGAATACTGTGAGTGGACTTTTGTTTTAAATAATGATGCATGCAATTATTTTCCCGAAATGATGATTGATTTATTTAATTATTTATCGTTTTATTTGTTAAGCATAATATTTGGCTTTGGACTATACTTTTGGCATTTTTTTTTCCATATGAGTTTTGGAATTGAATTTATTATACTCAGATTTGAGCTTATGAATTGTTTTCGGGAATATGAATTGATTTTTCGGAGATTAATTATGTTTTGGGAAAGGGATTCGTGATATTATTTTTGGATATTGAGTTTCGATGTTTATCTCCGATATATGATTATTATTTAAAATTATGATTTATATGATTTTCGACGAATTATTTTCCGAATTGACTTCCGGAATTTAGTAATATATTTTATTCGTCGATTTTGAGATTTCTGCCATATTATCGGACCTAAGTTTTTTGGAAGGATTGTTATTTTTATTATTTATCGCCTATTTGTTTATGTTTTTGAGAGTGTTTTGGCGTGCGGGGCCACGTCATTGGAATATATTTATTTTCTTGTGAGGAATTGGGGAAGCCTTATGGATTTTTGGATTTACTAGATTTGAATGTTTTCTTCACCATACCGGGCTCGTTCTATTAGTTCTCCTCCTCACATACTTTGTGTGTGTGGGTGGCAGTTGAGGTGATTGGTTCTCCTCCTCATGTGAGTGGCAGTCGAGGGTAGAGCCTAAGGGCCTCCTTTACCCGTATGGTGATATTTCTTCCCTATATCCTATTATTACTTGACTAGCAGGGCTAGTCCGATTTCTCTTAACCAGCGGGGCCGGAATGTTTTCACGAGATTTTGAGTTTAAAGAAATATGTTTTATAAACGTTGCATGCATCGAGGTTTTATAAATTTAAATAAGTGGGAAAGTATTCAAGTTTGCTTCATTTAAATTATCTTGATTATTTATTTTTGTCCACTCACACTAACGTGTTTTCAATACTTTTCCCTTGGGCCCTTCGGTTTCAAATGTCCAGTTCACAGCGTTGCTGCTCAGCGCATTAGGAGTGAGCCATAGTGATGGCATCTGCTTCCGTCTGCTCATATAGTAGGTTACATGTTTAACCTACTTAACCTTAATCAATTTCTGTTTTTAGATTGCTCTGATTACTATGGGAATTGTGACCCAGACTTGTAATGAATTATATTTGAGGTCTATGGCCTAACTTTGGTGAATTGTTGTATTTTAATTATGGAGCTTCGTTGGACTCTAAGTATTTGAAATACTATTATCATCTTTGATTTTGAGTTGGTTGGAACATGGGAGCAGGGTGGCTCCAGGAGGATACGGTTAGGTTATTAGAAGTGTTTTGGTTTCTTACAGGTTTGGGTTGCCTACTTTTAGGGGAGGTTCAGCCAAAATTTTTCAGTAAAATCTTCTTTAAAAGTGGGTCTAGCAGGGCCACTTCGGATTTCAGGGTGAAATATGGGGCGGGCCTTGTTAGCTACAATTGCAATCCGGAACTTGTTCTTTTAGTGAACACGCATGAGCATATTTCATTGTTAATATATCCCTTCCCAATCAACTAGTCACTTAGATGGTTATACCACATCCGTCCGGATTGTTTTAATCCATATAGTGAGCGTTTTAATCTTATTGAAAATGCGCTCCGTGGTTTAGAGCCACTTGATTTGGGTAATTGAAGTTCATCTACAACCTTCATATATATCTCTGAATCTAGATCCCTATAGAGATATGCTGTAACCATATCCATAAGCTGCATGTCAAGTTTTTTGGAAACTACCAAACTGACAAGGTAGCGGAACGTTATAATGTCCATTACGGGAGAATATGTCTCCTCGTAGTCGATTCGAGGGCGTTGTGAGAAACCTTGTGCCACGAGGCGGGCTTTATATCTAACCACCTCATTTTTCTCATTACGCTTTCTAACAAAGACCCATTTATGGCCAACAGGTTTTACATCTGGGGGTGTCTGCGTTATAGACTCAAATACCTGTTTCTTTGCTAGTGAATCTAATTCAGCCTGGATCACATCTTTCCATTTAGGCCAATCCGCTCTTCGTTGACATTCTTCGACAGAGCGAGGTTCGATATCATCATATTCTATAATTCCTTTTGCAATATGATATGCAAATGCATCATCAATAGCAAGAGAATTTCTATCCATCATCTCATGTACACTAGTGTAATTCATGGAGATCTCCCTATTCTCTGGAATTGGTTCTGACATTAGAGTATCCCCCAATGATGTCTCTTGGACGTAACCATAATCCGGAATATTCCCATGAGATGGATTATTTACATTGATGATTAATGGATTATTTTGTGCCAAACTCGCTTTCTTTCTTGGGCGAGAATCCATCGAACCTATGGGCCTCCCGCCCTTCCTGGCTGGAGCCGTGGGCCTAGCCACAACGTCACCAAGGGAGGGGACATTGGCGCCATTCTCAGGTACTCTTGAGATGGCGTCATGTCCTCTAATTTTAGGGACATCAATCCTTGCAGGCACGTTTGCAGCAGGTATGTGTGATCTCGTCACTTTAGCGATATCAGAAAACGCATCAGGCATCGAATTTTCTACTTTCTGAAGATCTAGAATTCTCCGCACTTCAATTTCGAACTGTGCGATTTGGGGATCAAGATGAGACCAAGTGGGGACAGACCACGACAATTCCTGTCGTTCCTGTTGAACATTTATGTTCTTATCTCCCCCTAACGACGGGAAGACTGTCTCATCAAAGTGACAATCCGCAAATCTAGCGGTAAAGAGATCGCCTGTCAAGGTTCTAAGTAGCAGATAATAGTTCGAGAATCAAATCCAACATAAATGCCTAATTGTCATTGATGACCCATTTTGGTGCGCTGTGGGATGCAGAAAAGGGTTGAGTAGTAGTGGGCCTCAGACGAATAAGCACAGCTGCATGCAATATTGCATAGCCCCAAGCAAAAATAAGGAGATTGGTGTGCATTACCAATGCTTTAGCAACCATTTGTAGTCGTTTGATGGCAGCTTCTGTGAGACCATTTTGGGTGTGAACATGAGGAACTGGATCTTCAATTTCAATCCTAATGGACATGCAATAATCATCAAAAGTTTTTGATGTAAACTCCCCATCATTGTCGAATCGTATAGACTTAATAGGATGATCAGGGTGGTGAGCCCTTAACTTAATAATTTGTGCTAAGAGTTTAGCAAATGCAGCATTCCGAGTGGACAAAAGCATGACATGTGACCAGCGTGTCGATGCATCAACCAACACCATAAAGTATCTAAATGGTCCGCAAGGTGGTTGAATAGGTCCACAAATATCACCTTGGATTCTTTGCAAGAATGATATGTTTTCTTTAGTGTCCTTTGCATAGGATAGTCTCGATCCTAATTTTGCTAAAGAATAGGCTTTGCAGAACAAATGATGGGCTTTAGAAGCAACCAATGAGGATTTTGGTTGAGCCATGAAGTCACAATTGACTTGAGAAGTAGAGAGAGGAGTCAAAGAAGAGTCCATGGCGGCAAAGCCATGATGGTGCCGTAGGGGGTAGACGGCGCCGGCCTTAAGTGGCCGGTCTTGCACAGTCTTAGGGCCATGAGGCGCAGGTGCATCTCCTCGAACCAATATTTGGTCCTTACTTCTCTTCGTCTTGAAGAATAGATGTTCGTATGAAGTCTTTAATATACGGATCATCATATCACGACTTGGGTGTCCCAAATGGTCAAGCCAAAGCCTATATGTGTCGAAATCCCATAAATCATCTCTCATAACATGATTGGATTCAATGATTCGAATAGTGGTTGCATACAACCACTAGAGCGACACATAAGTTTCTGTGAGACCCTTTTATGTCCGTAGTCATTAGAGGTGATGCAAAGGAACTCTTGTCCATTCTCACAATGTGTTTCCACATGAAAACCATTGGCTCTTATATCTTTGAAACTCAATAGGGTTCTTCCGGCCCTATGAGCATAAAGAGCTTCGGTGACATTAATATTTGTGCCATTTGGCAACATAAATTGGGTTGGTCCTCTACCATGAATCAATTGAGATGATCCAGACATTGTAGTCACAGAAGATCGAGTAGGCGTCATCCATAGGAATAATTGCCTATTTCGAAGTATTGTATGTGTAGTTGCACTATCCACGAGGCATTCTAGCTCTCTGGGAAACATACTGAAAAATAATAAAGTTTGAAATTAAAATATGTCCAAGACATTCAAAAATAAATCGATACTTTATTAATAATAGCCAATGATTACATTAAAATTTCTTGACCAAAATCTAATCCATAATAAAAATCAAATTGTAGACAAATCGTAGTCACTCAATCCGTTTGGTAACTCCAATTTGGTTGTGACCAGGTAAGGTAAGGCTAGATTTTGGTGGAGCTGTGCTCACTTTTAAAACCATTTTCTCAGTTCAAACCTTTCCTAGACATCACAATTACTCTTGGATGAGCCTAGTGAGAAAGAGTTAATACAAAATGTCATTTTCTTGATTTAAGACATAATTGTCATTACATAATTCTTGGAAAATAAAATACTATTCTAAAAAAAAAAAATTGTGGCATTATGTCTTCATCGCCAGATTTAAAGTCTTTTTTGAACTCGATGTCTTGATCACCATGATGCGGCTACCTTCTTAGGTACATTGCAAATTCAGATCCATTGATCAAACATTCCATATCAAAAATAGACACCATGAAAAGGATTCTCCCTTAATTGAGGCGCATTGGCGCAATGTGCACGGTTCCTAAGACCGGTGGCTTTGGAAAGTGATGACCATGGCCAACGTTAGCTTCATGGTTTCCAACCCTTCGTTCAAAGTCACGCCTCCTACGGTTTTGTGATTATCTCCTTGGGCGATTACCTTCATGAGCATTTTGATCGTATGGATCATGGCGTCGATGATGACTTTCTCTAGCCATAGGATGATACTCTTGATTGCTATCTTGAAGCCTATCAATATCTCTTTTCACAAGATCGTTGCCATGTCTTTCAACAGTGGCCATAGCTTCAATAAGTTGTTGAAAACTTGTGATCCGTCTTGCATTTACATGAGTCTGGAAAAAATCAGAAGACCTTATGGCATAGACAGGGAAGGTATTGAAGGTTTTCTCAATCAATTGGTCTTTTGTGATCGTTTTTCCACAGAGAAGCATCGTTGTTTTGATGCGAAGAGCTTCCGAATAAAATTGCATGATTGTGTCAAAATCAGAGAAGCGAAGATCATTCCATTCTGCCTCTAGATTCGGAAGGATGGAGTCACGAACATTTCCATAACGTTCGCGAAGCGCTTGCCAAAGTTTTATAGCGCTATGCCTATTTACATACTCAAGCTGGAGGTCACAATACATGTGCGTCTCATTAGGGTAAGTGCCCTAGAGTTATCGATCTCAGTTTGAGGGTATGGAACTGTTTCATTAGAACAAAGCTCTTGGATTGTGTAGAACAAAGCTCTTGGATTGTGTGCAACAAATCTTAGGCAGTAAGGTGGATCTCGATGTCAATGGTCCATTCTAAATACATTTTGCCTGCATAATCCAATGGAACAGAATCAAGTTTGTTCGTGTATGACATCCTGAAAGATGAAACAAGAACAAATTAGTTTCAGAGTCATTGCTTCCACGAAAACTAAAAATAAAATTTCCAAGCTATGCTACCAAGAAATCGATTTCCAAGAATATTTGGATTAGACCGAAACAATGATGTTTATATGGTCATAAATCAATGCTTACAGACACTCTTAGTCTATAGCTTACGAACACTCTTAGTCAGTAATATTTTGATGCTCACGAACACTCTTAGTTCATGGTTTATGAACGCTCTTAGTTCGTATAACGTGAATCCCCACAATTCCGCTTTTTAAATAATCGAATCCACGTTACAGAAAGGTGGGATGTAGAAGAAGGAAGGTTGCAAGTCACCTAGAAAAAGAAAAGAATTTAAATTGCAGAAGGCAGGAACTTTAATTTAAATACTTACTTGTTAATTCGGAGCTTGGAACCTTGAAAACTTGGATGCTTGGTTGAGTTGGTGTTGTTGGAGGGTTTTTGGATGGCTCGGTGGCTTGCCGGTTGTGGTGGATGATTGCTGCCGAAGGTAGAGGTCGAGGGTGGCTTCTTGAGGCGTGGATGCAAGCCGGACAAGTGCTAGCGATGCTAGCTGCGATGTGGAGGCACTGTAGGGGCAGCAAAGGGCTCACGGGCCCGCGGTAGGGTAGGTGCACAGGTGATGGTGGCGGCGGTAGTAGAGCTAGGTGCAAGCAAAGCTCACGGTGAAGGATTTTCTGGCTTGGGTTTTGTGGTTAGAGCTCGTGCTGATAACGTGTTTAAGAATGAGAGATTTGAGAGAGATTGATGAGAGAATTGTATGTTCCACTATTGATAATAGGAGCCCTATATATAGGGATTACAAAGTACATATTCTAATGATACAAGGAAAACTATTCTGAATAGGACTAGGAACTCTAGAACCTTCCGTCCTATTAAAATCATAGAACTAATCCTAGTTTGATAAGGCACACAAATGTCAACATCCTTCAACATGCTCCATTTTTTTTCTTTTTTGCTTCCTTGAAACTCTTTCTTGAGCTGTTTTCGGAGTTGTATGCATTTCTTGATTAGTGAAAGCAGCAAGCTCAAAAGTTGGAACGATTTCTGGAGATGCTTGACCGTGAGATGGTGTTTCTTGCTCTCCGTAGAATACAGAAGTTGCATCCGTCTGGTTGGTATAGCTGAATGGACTTTCTGGCCAGTTGTTATTTGGTGAGGCATTCAGCTCATGATCTGGAGCACCAGCGATCCTAGCTTCATGCCTACTGCTTTTAAAAGTATGAGAGCTAAGTTCTTTTTCATTGAAAATCTTGAACATGGTCCTAATCCTTTTCCACTTGGAAGCTCTTGAATTAGAGGACATCAAAACTTGCTTATGCTTGTGAAGGAAGGAAGTTGCAAATATGAGGAGAGCGAATATTGAAGCAACCCCAGCAATGAGAAAGAGGCCCCAAAAGCTCTCAAGGCCAAGACTACTGCTGTAAAATTTCTCGGTACTTGGATCTTTACAATTGTTTTCTTTATTGATCCATTTGTCTTCAATGTTCATTATCTTCTCTCCTTCTGTCAAATTAAGGATTGCTTGTGAAACATCGGGTATAAGAGGAGAACCTTTCGGAAATACCTGTAAAGTCAGCATAAAAAGGAATCACATGAGAAATCGTAGGAACTCTATAACTGTATGTCATATAAAACATGCAATTTTTAATGGTATGATGAAAGAGATCTTACGAAGCCAAAGCCATTAGTTTTAAATATAGGTCCAATCATGGTATACTTGGAACAATATTTTGCAACAAAAAGCTTCATATAGGGGGTTTCAAGAACAATAGCAGCAATACCGCCATTTGCACTACCCTTTGAAAGAGCTTCATCTATTTCTTCCATTGTTCCATAATCCTTAAGCCTGGAATCATGAAAACCTTTTTGTCTCAAGAGACCATAAATAAAAGAACTCGTCGTGTAGCCCACATTATCTCTATTCCTCAAAAGATCATCTATATCGGTAACAGTTGGTTGGAGTTGTTGGACTGTCAATAGGGATGCTAGACTAGCTGTATAGCTCTGTGTCACTATTAGTACAACGAATATCCATATAATCATCACAAATCTTGCCAAGTTGCTAACCACTTTCTCCCCTGTAAAACGAAATTAAAGAAGTGTACAAAGGTTGGAAAAGTAAGTATATATCAAATATGAACATATGTTTGATGGAGAAATAAAATAAGAACGAATTAGTAATTAATGTATGGATAATTACTTTGTGAGAAAACCATGGTTGAGAAAGAGAACCAGAAGCTTGTGCCAACTTGATGTGAGGGAGAACCACGAAAATCATCATTAATTCGATGTTCAAGCACCCAAATCACAAAACCAATAAAGATGAAAAAACACAAAGTTGTCATCCAAAGGTCCCATGTCAAAGGCTTCAAGAAAACCCATGCACTTTTGGTCCTCTTGTCTTGTATTGGCACAACCAACACCACACCAGATTCGGTATATGGCGTAGTAAAGCCCACATACAATGACCTATTTGCTCTAATTGTTGCATCTCCAACCACAGCATCAAACTTCTGTCAAGCAAGCCAATAAAACAAAATGTTGTTAAGAAAAAAGCTAAATTTATTGCTTAGGTTTCTTTCAATATAAGGTAAAACATAAATAAAAAATGCGAAAATAATAATGATGAAGTACTTTACCCCAGCATATACTTGATACACCAAATCATTGTATGTGCCAGCGCTGCTTCCATTAGCCATTGCAAAGGGAACAAACTCATAAGGAAGTGCATATGGTAGGATCTCCAATACGGCTTTAAACACGTCAATACTGAACCCAGTGATGTCAACTGTATTAGTGCTTGGACAGCTGGTTACTTTAACAAACTCTAGAAAACCTTCCTTCACAGGAACTCCTATTCTTAACTTGGTACCATTTGTCGGGATCTCCCATCCTTTAGGAACTGATAATGACTCTCCAGGCCATATAATAGGTCCAAGATCGCACTTGGAAGTTGATATTGTTCTATTCCTTGTTGAGTTCAACCACTTTACTACCCTTCCATTTTCTGGTGTCCAATATCCAACTATTCTTGCGCCATCACCATTCACATTAACAATCTCAAAAGTTGATACCTGAAGTTGCCTATCAACAAGATTGAAGTCTCCAGCCATACCTTTGAAATTAATAATGGATAATGCATGAGAAAGTTTTGAGCCATAATGAGAGACCTCAAAAGTATCAAGATCTGTTGAGTTGAAGGAAGAAGCATTCCTCTTTTGGAATTTGAAACCTACATTGGCAACTTTCTCAAAGGCCATGGCTACTGCAAAAGCAGCATCATATGCCCGCAATCCAAAAGCATCCAATTCAACACCAATGATTTTTGGATTGTCTTGTTGGAATTGCCTTTTCCACCTTGATATGAATTGTCTAAGCTTCAATGTCCTTGGAATGTAAGTTTCTACACCTAATAGGCCTTGCATCGAATCAAGGACTGAAGCCATAGACTTTAAAGTATTTCCAATACTATTAGTTGTGATCCAAACAAAACCCTCACTCATCATTCCCATCTCTTTTGCCTTGGCAAATAGCCGAGAGGAAAGATTAGGCATCATATGCACAATAAAGACTCGAGTCTGCATCGTCATCAACTTGTAAAGCTCTTTTTCAATTTGATCATCAGTGGCTAGTTCGTGAATTAGACTTCTGTAGGGGATATGAACATCAACCTCTTGCAAGGCATCAATTAGAAAAGGTATGACTCCTTCCCCATACATATTGTCTACGTAGATGGGCACAACTCGTCTCCATCCAAAGTTCTGAACAATTCCACTTATAGCTTTCACTTGGTTCAAGTCATTTTGTGCAAATTGGAAAAAATAGGAGCTCCGTAGTGAAGTAAGAGAAGGGCTTGTTGCAGAAAATGATATGATGGGTACATGAGCTTGCTCTCCAAGATTAACAATGAAACTTGCCTGCATGGATGACACCGGTCCTAGGATGGCTTTCACTTCTACATTCTTTATCAGATGTAAAGCTGTGTTTTCAGTTCATTGTAAAAAAAAAAAAATGTAATTAGTTTGATAAGTTTCAGAATTGATGTGCTCTTTACAATGGCAAAAAAAACAAAAGTAATTAGGGTCTATATATCGTACCGTTCTCTAACATTTGGTCTAGGGTTGCTACTTGATAATCAAAAATCGGTTTAAGACATTACCAACTTTAAAACAAAATTTTTGATTTTGAAATTGAGCTACCAATGACCAACAAAAATTTTTGGTATCTAATCGTTTCTATCAAATTCGATATTTCGGTATTACCAATTTATAACAAATATTTTCTTAGAACATACATTAGAATGAACAATACTAATTTTTTTTTCCAATATTATAAATTATTGTAAACTTTGTTCATCTAATTATTTGGTTATAGCTTATTTTTGTAATTTTGACACAGAGTTTTACCAATTTTAATAAAACTTGTTATATTAACCTTATACCAAGTTACTCAATAATATATGATCTATTGTTTAAGCCAGTGAAATGTGGCCAATTTGTTAGCCGGCATAATTGACACCTGGAAGGTCACGGTGGGGTGGGAATAAGAAAAAAAAAATGACTTTTTTTTTTGGTTAATTAGAGTATATTGTATTATTTTTTTAGTAGTAGTAGTAGTAATAAGGTTAACATGCACTACTATAAAAGAGCAAACCCTAGGGTTTGACCAGAGAGTGGCGGCGGATTTCTTCTGAGGATCCGCCGGTGGTCTAGAAGCGGCGAGACTCCTCAGCGTGGGGCATGGACTAGCTCGCAGAGTACCAGAGATGTGGTGATGAAGACGTTGCTTACTTTTTTGGTGTGTTCTTGTTCTACATCGGCGGGTGTGGAGTAGATCTGAGTTGGTGTTCATATCCGATCTTAGGTTTCCGTTGCTGCACTTGGTCCAACAGAATGGGTTCGATGGGTTTTGATGCTGATCGTATGCTGTGGCGGTGGGGTAGGCCACCAAAAGTCGACACGGCGAGGTTGACAATGAAGGTTGAGATGTCCGTCCTGGGGAGATTTTTTGGCCTTGGTTGTCGACTTTTGGATATGCGGTTGCTGGTTATGGCGCGAGTTAGGAGGCCTGCACTCCCAGGCGCCATAATTCAAGGAGGCAAGATGGCGAAGGTGCAGCCATGGTCGACGTCAAAGGTGATGGTGGAGGTAACTCATGTCTGGGTGCCCAGCATTTGGGTGTCCAGATCAGAAAACTGGGCGATATGGCTAGGCTGCCTTTGGGCCTATGGTGGACTCCATTTGGACTTAAGTTCTACAAGGATTTGGGACCCAGGAGGTGTTTTGGGTATCTGTTTGATCAATTGTGTTATCCATATTATTTCGGGTGTACCGTGTTTATGTGCAGATAGGTTGCTCATCTCTACATTCTATAAGAATTCTCAATATAATATTACTGTGAGTACCACAATTGCGTACCTGGCGAACAGTGATACTTGTGCTGGGACGAATATAGTTTTGATTGGTCTATCGATCTCTTGCATACCCGGATCGCAAATTCTGATGGTTTTGTCTCCAAATCTCAAGGTCATGGCAATGGTCTCATTGTTGGTAATTTTCTTGAGAAGGCTGGGAATTTACCTTCAATTGTTTGCTAGTTTCTCTATAAGTGATTCAGAGCAGTATTGTATTGTACATGAATAACCTATTGGTGTAGTACACCTTCTGGTTTGTTCTAGCTTAGCACTAGCTTCAAGTCATTTCTGGTTTGTGTCTGCTCCCAAGATTTTTCGGGATGCCATTCTAAACGATTGTAATCATTAAAGTTTCAATGAATTCACTTTTCAAAAAAGGTTAACACTATTATGAAAAATATTTATATTTATTTTTATAAAATATTAGTCTCTTAACACACGCTCACACATTTTCAATTATTTTTTATTTTATTTTCTATTCATTTAAGAATAATTATTTATTTGTTTTTAATAAACTTTTGTTGGATAACCTGTTTTCTTTTCTCAACTGCAATTGCAGTCCAGAAAAGTTGCAGCTCCCACATTTTTTCCCAATCTTTTGCAATTTACCATTTTAGCCTTTAGATATTAGATTTATTTATAAATAAAGATTATTAAGGAAGGGTATTTTTGATGTTTCAAAAAATTTAACAATGTTAAGAGAATTTGCTCAGTATACTCTAAAATAATACAATTTTAGTAATCGATACATTCGGTATTTATCAAAATCAAATCAATTTTTTAAATAAATTTTTATTTCAATTTTATTTATTTTTATGAACAAAAAATTAATTAACTAAACCTAAAACATCGGTTGGTATTCGAGATTAGTTTGATAATTACTAAACCAAAAGCATACCTAATTTGGCCTATTGGGGAGGCATTTGTAGGTTACGCAGTATGTATCCATGTATACCTATATCATCTATAATAGCTATATGCAAGAGAATTGTTCAAAAAAAAAAAAAAGAGGTAGAGAGAGAAACCTGCGGCAGCTGCTCCAACCACATCTCCATTGGAGTTCCTGGTGTTCAAAACGAGCCTAGTCTTGTAGTCAGCATGGATAGCATAGAAATCCGAGAGCGCCATTTCGATGCAACTCAAATACATTTTCCCTTTCGGTTCATCAAGGTCTATAACAACTCCCACGTTCACTGGGATTATCGTTGTGCTTGCAGCTGCCATGGCGGCGACCATGAAAATCCATGAGAAAAGAAGAAGGATACTCCTCTTATGATTCTCCATAGAGCTCATATCATTCGAATTGGAAGGTCACTCGCTCCTATCAAATGTCAGGCTCCAGCATATTTATGTAAGAATAACCAAGGGAGCTAGATCGATGAGATTTCAGTTTCAGATGCGAAGTCCTGGGAAATGAATGGTTCAAACAAACTCATAAATATTTGATTAAACACTTCAATCCAATCTATACGATTGGACCTGATCGAAGACTTATACTAGTCTCTCTTCGTTCAGACTCGTCAGAATTAAGTTTTGTTGTTTTCTCTTTTTCATAACCTGCAAGGCTATATGCATGTCGATCATGACCAATAAGATCGTCATCTCGATCCTTCGTGTTGCTTGGGCTGCTTTGACATAGTAGTATATATACGACCAAATGTTCTAGATCATGCATACGGCTGTAATCAGTATAAGTCCAAGAAGATGCATGGCAAATCGCTGTAGATATTATTCTTCGACTGAAATAGACATGCTGCATGCGCATCGTGGCTTTCAAGTTTCAACCTCTGAGTTGAGTAAACCGAACTACTAGATTTTGTTTTATTCATAGAGTTGGTCATATGGTGATATTAATTTTTCGTATACTAGTATCTATTCCAAAGTCCTAGGAAAAAGATTTAGTCAAAATACGCTGAATGGAAATTCGGGTTAATTATAATCTTTTGAATAAGGACCTTTTCTGGCTTGTGCAAATCGTGCACAATCATCCTTTCAATATCTGTATTTTTCACTCGAAGATTCTCAAGTACAATTTTTTCTTTGTATTTTCTCTTTAGCTTGGAGCACTACTAGAAAAACAGACATTTTCACACGGATGAAATCTGTGTAAATAAGTACAAATTTACACGAATTTCCGTGTGTATTCGTCTTTTCACACAGTACACTCACGGATTTAAAATTTGTATGTGTTGCGAGCGTTGCTAATACTCTTTCACACAGAAAAGGTTGTCCGTGTGTAATATTTATGCGACCCCACTTTAATTTCAGCAACTACACTTGTGTCAGTATTTATATATTTATTGAATTTTATTTTATTTAACCTCATTTAGATTTTTTTTTTTTTTGGTTCCTCCATTTACTGTATTGTCCTTCATGTGATTTTCCAGATTTGGAGTCTTTCAAATTGTCTTGAGAGCTTCTATGATACGCCAAACGCAACAAAGTAGTGACTGATCATCTCAGGGTTGATTTCATCCAATCTTCTTGATCAAATCCATGGGCTTGCGCTTCAGACGGATATTTAACCTATCAACAACATAAAATCAAAACCAACCGCATCAAAAAAAAATTCTCAGATCCACAAATAATATATCCTATTACCAGTTAAAATCAACGAGAGGGTGAGACCGGTAGTAATGAACCAACATTACGGGTATCACCGTCCAATACAAATCGATCATCTGCACCAAAAACCCAGATTAGATAAGGAAAAAGATCAAATTTTTAATGAAAATTGAGGTACCCAATAGCTGGAGAGGACTTGGCTGATGATCCAGACTAGAACACTGAGGTTGAAGAAGAAGAGGGCATTGGCTAAAAGAGGAGGGTGGTGAGTACTCCCACAGATATATAATAAAGAAACACGAAAATAGCAAGAAATTACAAAGAATAACAAAGAGAGGAAATTGAAATCCATACCTTACCTGTAGAGGATTTACAGATTTGGCATCTTGAAAAATAACCAATCTGAAACCCTAACCCCCAATTATATCAGAATCATATAACGAAATTACCCAAAAAAAAAAAAATACAAATTTACCCAAAAATCAGAAACCTTGCCAAGGAAGAGAAGGCGGTCTTGAAATCTCCGGTTTCAGTGACTTGAACCTTTCAATACGGTTGGATTTCTCTTATTTGTGGTAGGGCTGGCAAATTCTACCGATCCAAACCAACCAACCGATTACCACCCGAACCGAGATATCGGTATACCGAGAAGTTGGTATACCGACTTTCTGTGGCCGGTAATGGTAGGCTTTTTTGTGTACCAACTTAGTTTGGTACGGTATGTGGTATTGGGCTTCAAGGTCCGGTACCGTACCGAACCTACCCCTAATTTGTGGAGATGTGAAGCTTCCTACTTCATAGATAGATCTGGAGAGAGAGAGTGACTTGAACCTTTCAATACGGTTGGATTTCTCTTATTTGTGGAGATGTGAAGCTTCCTACTTCATAGAGAGAGAGAGAGAGAGAGAGAGAGAGAGAGAGAGAGAGAGAGAGAGAGAGAGAGAGAGAGAGAGAGAGAGAGAGAGAGAGAGAGAGAGAGAGAGAGAGAGAGAGAGAGAGAGAGATAGAGAGATAGGGAGGAGGGTGGTTATGACTTGCGAGATCTGAAAAACTTGAATGAACAGATAATGGAATAACTTAAAACTTAGACCCTATTGGAATTTGCAGAAAGCTATTGAAAAGAATTCACAGGGGTATCCGTGTGAAACATACGAATAGTGTACCAGATTAAATTACACTATCAAAATTATGTATTTAATTCTAAATGAGTAAATGTTAACACTATTCATATATAATTATATTTATATTTTAAATATCTTCAAACAGATATCTGTGTATAATATATTTTTTAATTTTATGTTCACATGTTTGTTCAAGCCCCATTAAAAACATTCATACGGATGTCCGTGTGAAATATTATAAAATATTTAATAGATTTAATCTTTCACACGGATATCTGTGTGAAACATGTATACACACGGAAATCTATGTATAATATAGTACTTTATAGACGGATTTTTGTCCGTGTGAAGTTCTGTGGCAGTCTTTTCCGTGTGAAAATGCATGTTTTGCTAGTAGTGGAGGTTCGCGTATCGAGAGTGTTTCACTAGTAAAGCTAAAAATATGCTAACTTCCAATTTCTCTTGTGTGGTGTTTTAGTATTGCGTGAATTCCCTATGTTGATACTGTATACCAGAGTCGGCTCTTAGGGTTGTGGCTCAAAACTAATTCTTTGTTTGTTTTGGATTTTGTACTTCATAAGGCTTTGGGTAACTTGTTCTACGGTATCTAGGACTCTTGGAGTTTTTCCTTAGATGTAAAGGTTTAAGATTAAAGATCCTATCGGGAGTTGGACTAATTGTAAGTCTATAAATAGACATTCAGGGTTATTGCTTTGGTGTGTGCTTTCGGGTATTGGAAGACACCTTTAGAGAAGATGTGAGGGTTTGAAGATTCTCACATTGTGGGTTGAAAGAGACTCATTCTGGAGGGTGTCATTCAGATATCGTTTAGAGAGATCCGTGTGTGGATCAATTAAGAGACTTTAGAGAGTTGCAAGCTTTGAGAGATCGGGTGTATTTGGGAATTCTCTGTTGAGAGTTTTGGGCTGTGAGGAGAGAGATAATTCTAGAGTGGGAAGAACCAAAATATTCTTTGAGTTGTAACCTTCTTCTTATCTAGTGGATCGACCATCATCATCACCCAAGGACGTAGGTCAGCTGGTTGACTGAACATCGTCAACAACTTCTTGTGTTTGCTTGCATAAGTTTGTCTCACAATTGTCTTCATTCAGTTTCGTTCTTTGGTTAGGGAATTTAGAAGGTGAACTGAATTTTCTAATACCAGAAATTCACAAGAGCTTAGGTCTCAGTTCTCGCAAAATGCTTCGGGAAATATATCACTAAAATACATCCAAATGGCAACTTGTCCCATACTAAAATGGAAGGAAGAGAAGGTAGCATTCGAGTTTCTCCCATATTACTTCTCTACTCATTTATGATAAGCAATAAATACTCAATTATTAATTATTCTGACATATTAGTTCGGACCATAGTGGATATGGTCTGGAACTATACAATAACCTTTTCTTTTACTATGTCAAACTTACACCATTCACTACTAGCAAAAAGAGCAACCCACACAAATTTTAAACACACTGAGGCCTAGTTTGGGATTGATTCCTAAGCTGCTTTAGGGCTGCTTCCACTACTAAAAAAAATTCCAATTGCGACGGCAGTTTGCGACGGCAATTTCAGTATTTGCGACGGAAATGACGGCGTTGCAATAGGTGGCGTCACAAAATCCATTCGCGACGGTAAATTTCCGTTGCAAAAAGTATTTGCGACGGAAAATGTTTCCGTCGCAAGACAAAACCTACTGCAACGGCAAGGTTGCCGTCGCAAAAAAGAAATTTTTTTATAAAAAAAAAAATTGGTGCTAATTGCACCATATATTTCTTCTAAGAACATGCAAAAGTCATGGAGACCCTACATTAGAAATTTCTCATACATGATGGCTTATGGAGCCGAACTACACGTTTCATTAAATCTTGTTCATACCCTCTTCTCCCTTGTGAAATCTTGTTCATAAATCCTATCTCCCTCTCTAACATGCCACCACATTTGAGTTGCCTGAATTTCCAATGCGGCAAGCATTGATCTTGTAGCCACAATGCAGCTGAGTAGTAAGCAGTCATCATCTCACTTATGCTCTCGTGTTTCCTTCCCTCTTGAAATTCAATTAACAATGATGTACGCAAGCTCCAAAGTGCTCAAATCTCTCCAATGAATAGCTGTAAAAGTCCACATGAAATGTTAAATAATACTCGAGCCTATCATAAATTATGGAAGACAGTATACAAATAAAAACTACTAACTATAACCACCCTTCATTATGAAATATATTATAGATATATAAGAAGATAACATAAAAACCTTATATACTAGGAGCTACAGCCAAAACCAAAGCTTATAATGCGTGAACCACATGCTAAAGTAAAAGCATAGAAGTACAAGGTATGGAAAAGAGATTTACTAACCAGCACCTCCTTCCCTTCATTCAGTCTATTTGCTCATGGCACTCTGGGGCTTCTGCTGTTTCTATTGGTTTTTTCTTTGTTCTGCTTTATGAAAAGTCACAAGAAATCAAGAGTTTAGTGAATGTCCAGGAATAAAAAACACAAATTTATCTCTTCAAACTAAAAGAACAATACACACACACACACACACTTGATTACATAGTAGAGCCTTTATAGTAATTATGACATTACTCAACCACATAGTTTAGAGTTGAGACTTTAAGCTTGAGGTTTAGGAGAAAACCATATTAAGGACAAAAACGAGAAAGCTCCTGCAGTCTTGCCCATTATTGTAAGAAAAGGGAAAGAAACCAATCGATTAATGAACCAGTGAAACTTGTCAGGAAAAATGCATAAGAATGAATGAAATGGAACAGGAACCTCAAAGGAGGAAGCATCAAAGAGGCACAAAGCTTGTGAGTGAAATCAACGTTTAACATCAATCATGGTTAGTAAATTCCATCTTCATGGTACAAGTAATACATTTGGGAATAAACAACAGTAGAAGTGCAAGAAGCATACCATAGCAATATGTCTCCCAAAGTCCTTGTAATAAGAATAAGCTTCACCACGATGGACTTCAAGGTTGCCAGTTCATCTTCAACAATCCCTTGATTGCATGCTCAGGAAACTGCCTTCCAGATTGAAGTAAAAAATAATTTAGTCCAGAGCAAGAAAAACTGAAATAGCATGCAGATGTAATGTACCTGTATCCATTCACTTACTGGGAAGTTAATGAGAAAGGGCAATAGCAACTTCACTAAAACCATCCTCGAAAATTTCAGTTGAAAGCAGTAAATTCATTTGCTAGATAAATGTCTTGTAACGTCAATTGCACTTGATCAACCAAAAGTACTTTGCCTTAAAATTAACTAGTCAATATGTACCTTCTATATCCCATGTCATTATTTTATATATTCTGAAACGGAAATCAGGATTTTCATAATAAAAATTGAGATATAAGCATGAAAGAGAGGGGTAAATGGAGCCTATACCAGCACTACACGAGGTAGGCGGATCCTTTTGCAAATCCTCGACCTCGTTCAACATGGGTTTTTACAAATACCCATTTAACATTGAGCAGTGATAAGCTAAGCAAAGACAACTGACCAAGTGCATAATTAATTGTATGTTTCACATAACCAAATTGACCATCAAGCTCAAAAAAAGTAGTTCGTAACTTTGAATATCGATCTAAACACCTCAAGCTTCCAAAGCTAGTTACTGTACAGAAGCTAGTTACTGTACATTCACTGATCGAAAAATTGTATGGGTAGACACTCGGTGATTTATTTTCTTATTTAGAATTAGAAAATGAACAATGTCCAATAATTAAAGAACGCTTCTTCCTTTCATAGGGATAACTCTAATCATGAAATGAAATATCTATCTATCCAAATTTCTAAGCAACCAATCAAATAATTAATGGAACTAATTAGTCAAGGAAATTTCACAAGAACTGAGCAAATCGAACAACAAAAGCATATAACAAGAGAAGAACGAAGAAACAGACCACCATGAAAGACAGAGCGCTGAGTGCATGCCCATTACTGGAGCTAAAATCGATTTCTGGAGCGAATCTGAGAGACTGATCATTTGGGGAAAGGTCCTTCTCCTAATATTAAATCCTGAATACCCAAAAAGAAAAGCGAATCAAAATTAGATCTTGAGCCCTAAACAGACCCAAATGAAATCCACATAAATTCGCACAATACCAAATTACAATCAAAGATCAACACAATAGATGAGCATGAGAGAGGAGAGGAGAGACAACATGGCGATAATGGCAACACGGAAAGAAATAACGGATAGCCGGATAGGTTACCATAGATCTGAAAACGATGCGAAGTATCTTGAGATCCAACTCCAACAGAGAGAGTGCAACGCAGATAACGATTTGGGGAGCTTTGCCACAGATCTGAAAACGATGTTGGAGCCTACCACATATAGCGCAGAAAGAACATCGGCATCGAGAGAGAGAGAGAGAGAGAGAGAGAAAGAGCTACGGCAAATAGATTGTGAACCCGAGTTCTCTTGAATAAACAACACCCATCGGAATACGACGTCGTGTCCACCCTTAATCATGCGACCCTTTTTAATTGCCGTAGCACACTTCTCAAATGTATGCAACAGCACAGCTGCCGTCGTGTATCCCGTCGCTAATGCTAGGCTTTTGCGACGGAAACCAATGCCGTCGTAAATTGCCGAAGCGAATGCAATTGTTTTTAGTAGTGTTCTGCTTCTGCTTTTGGGTCTAGAGGATGGTGTTTGGTAAAATTTTCCAAAGCTGCTTTTGGTCCAAATACCTTCTCCCTAAAGCTGGTTTTGAGAAGCCACAATTCCTAGCTTTTAGAGCTGCTTTGGGGAAAAATACGGAGCAACAGTAGACAATTAATGAAATATGTCGAACTACCAATTCTGTCCTCCTTCTTTTCTAAAAATGACATTGAGACAACTAAATGCCTTAACCCAATCTTTCATCTGCAAATTCATTCTCCTCCTTGACTCCTTCCTCTTTGCCGTCAAAAATACATGGAAACAAATCGAGAGGGAGTTTGAAGCTTTAATCGAAAACCCAAAATTCTCAGAGCTTTTCTGCGAATGCCCAGATTTTTAGTAGCATTATTGGTGGATGCAGAGGCGTTAGTGGCCTAATTGCCTACGCCTAAATGACTAGTTGTTGGCTCTTTTTCTGGGCAAGCATCTCCAAGAACTGAACTTGCTGTGCTGCTCCTTGATGTTGTATCAAGTTCTTGCTCATGTAATTCATGTTGTTTTGTGAGTTGGGTTTGTGCTTTTAAGCATTATTGAAGTTTCTACCTTGCTTAATTTCCGTTTTTGTTTTTGTTTTTGATTGCTATATAGTTTGGATTGTTCATTGGATTTGTGTTTTGCAACAATTTTCGTGTTGGGTGGGTAATGTAGCAATTGTTAGATCTACAGAAAGAAAATTGAAGAGAATATAAGAAGGAAAACAGACCATGTGCTTATTTTGATAAAAGGGGATGGCTTGTGTCATGTTATTCTCATCATTAGTTGTACTTGTGTTTTTCGACTCTGGTAGATAATGATTTTGTATGTGAAGTTTGAGATAATGGGATGTGCATGCAAGAAGTTTGGTGAAATGCCAAAACAAGTTTGAGTGTTGTGATTTGTGAATAGCTCGTGTCTGTGTGTACTGCAATGTTTGTGCTCATGTTTCATAACCAGTTCTAATTCTAAAAAGGATTGGGTGGGGAATTTCTAATAGATTTTCAAGTACGTAGTTGTGCATGGCTTCAATGTTCATGTCAGTTTCTTGAGCTTAAAGAGAAAGAAAAGGGGGTAAAAACCCCTTTCTTGCATGGAGTTGCTGGAAATCTATTAAGTTTATGGGTCCAGCTTCAAAGTTTTAGATAGGAATCAATTTTCATTCTAGTAGCTTAGCTAGTATAATTTTTCTCTTGCTTTCACACTTCATTACCATTATGCTCTCAAAATGCACCTGGAAGTATTCTTCTACTTGTTCTTGGCATATAATTACTGAGCAATTGATTGTTGCTGGAATTGATTGCAGCTACTGAATACGTGGTTCCGAGGATGTAGAATCATTAGGTATTTCCTCCTTAAAGTTTAGGAGGCTAAGTTAACAACCATCGATGTATAAATAGCTGTGTACATAATAGAATGATCAATCAATACCATTTCACAAGTTTTTCATGTTTAGTTCTCTTCTATTCTCTCTGTTTTGCTTTATGGTATTAAACATAACTGATGTATGTATATTCTTTTCTCCCATTCTAATCACAAACTTAATGGTACTAGTTTTTGATAGACTCTGTTGTTTACTTTTTACTACTTTACATTTCTGACTACATGATTATCTTGTAGAGACATTTAAATTGGTTTTTGAGAGCATAGAGCATGCATTCTGTTCTGCTGGCTTATCTTTTATCTCTTTGATTCTAAATCTGCAAATGGGAAGGAAGGAGACATCAACTCGTCTTGAAGAAAATGATGTTCAATTAGCTTTACAAGAGACTGGTATTTATCTAGCTTTTGATTTGTTTGTGTTTGTTAAAATCTTGTACAGATTGTAATTTTCCTATTTTGTTTGTTAGGCCTGAACTTTCTAGGAGATTGTAATGGTCCTTTAGGTTTTGATGTATATATGCTCTTTGTAATGATTCTTTAGGTTTTGTTGTAACTCTATCGGTAATTTTGATTCATTCATGAAACTGATTAGATTAGAAATGGAAAGGGATTTGCTGATGATGGATCCATTTGTTTGTTGGCCTTATGCAGATTCACAAAGTTGACACTTTAGTATCCTACAAGAACGACGAATGGGATGAGGAGTAGGATATGATCTATTTGCCGATTCCTCGTTTGTTGGCTTTATGCAGATTCACACTACAATACTTTCGGTGTTGTGAATATTTCTGTTTACATTTTGTTAAAAGTTGAAGATTGATGTACTAGTACATTTGCAAGATGTTGTCAGTAACATAAATATGTAAAATTTGTGTGAAATGTGAGTTTGATGCTTTTGTATTCATCGGATGCACGCAATTCTCAATTCCTTGCGGATGTTTACATGGCTTATACCTTTTTCAATATCTGAATGGATGCATCTACTTAGCATCTAGTTGCAAATTTCAAGCGACTTTAGTATATTTTGTGTAATGGTTTCTGGGGAATTAGTCCAAATATTGTGGACTTATTTTGTGTAATAGTACATAATATGCATATTTAAGGGTTTAAGGTAAATCTTTTATCAAGTCCAAGCAAGGGTACAAGGATAATACATGAGAATTTTTTTTATTTAATTGGTATGGTTACATAATCAAAAAAATAAAATTATGCAGTTTAATAGCATATCTTAACATGTATGACCATTTTGGTAATTATACCTAGTCAAAGTACTTTTGCCTTGCAACTTACCAAATACTTAGAAATTGCTTTTTGTTCTCACAGCATTTTTGAAAACAGCTTACCAAACACTTAACTACTTCTTCTCCAAGAAGTTCGAAAGTGCTTCCTCTCACAATAAGTTCAGAAATGCTTCTTCTCAGAGCACATAAGTACCAAACTAAGCCTGACTCTCACACTGCTAAAAAATCAGTGGGTTTTAACTTGTAGATACAGATATCCGTGTGAATTGAATGAGTGGGTCCTACATAAGAACATGCTCACACTATTACTTATTGAAATCAGCATGGTTAGACTTTCTCACAGATGTCTGTATGTACCAAATATTTAACTTATACTGATATCTGTGTGAACTATTTATACACAGATATCTGTTAGTAATAACAAAATTATAATTTGCAAAATAATTTTATTTCCCACAGGCATCTGTAACAATGAATTTTCACACTGCCGTCCGTGTGAATGTTGAAATGACACTGATATCTGTATGTTGTTTGACATAGTTATCTATAGCAATTGCTACTTTCCCACTGACATTTGTGTCAACATTTGTTAGAAGTGACATGTTTGCATCTCACACGGATATCCGTTTGTATTATTGTTGTTAATACACATAGATATCAGTGTGGAATAATTTTTTTTGACAGAGTAATAGAAATTTCATTTAATCCCAAAGCCAAAACAGCACATACAAATACACCCTATATGCTTGTACGTACCCTAAATCAGTGGTCAAGCAGGTAAGGGAATACAGGTACCATCCACTAGTACAATGAAGCTCACTTATTTGAAAGCCTACAAACTATGACAATTCCATCAACACAAAGAAAACTACTGTGAGTCTCCCTTAGTCAATGAACTCAATTGTGGTACTCCGAAAGATTCATTAACTAGGTGTAAAAAGAACCCATAGCTTGTAAGCTAAACAGAAATAAAACTGAAAAATTAAACTTTCGCCTTACCCTTAGGGTTAGGGCAAGAAGAAAAGGTAGGATAGGTCAACCTTAAAGGTTCCATAGCAGCATCAGCCTTCTTATTCCTTGGTCGATTCTTGTTCTTAGATCCAAAAGGCCTGCCTTGTTTCTTTTTGGTCTCCATATTTTCCTTATCTACCCCAATTTGGGATACCATCAGACCATCCGGAGTTTCCATCAGACCAAAAGATTTTGCAGAAATACGGGTGGGAAATTCCAGCATTTTCACATAATGGTGCCCTTCTTCTTCTGCACGGAATCATCCACTGATAGCACAGCCAAGATATCATCTGCACTCACTGAAGACCTAGAATCGACATCTCTGATGACCACTTCCCTCTTCTTCTTCCTAGGCTTGACAAACTACACATCTGAAAACAACGACCGTGCCACAGGAGATGGAATAGAGGATTGGAACTGGAATGTTGCCCCACCCATTTGAAGCCTACCTTCAGCAAACTTTATAGAATATTTTGTAAATATTTACTTTCCTTGTATATGTAGATTAAGTATCATGTATAATTGTAGGAGATTTTTTCCTATTAGGATTACTCTTGTACCTCCATATATACCTCCTCTTATGGAGATGAATATTATTATTGAAGCATAACAAACACATCCAATTCTTATTTTCAACTTGGTATTAGAGCAGGTTCAATCCTTTGAACTTGCACCGTATTCTTTTGAAACCCGAAAGCCGAAAAAAATCACAAACTATCGAAGTCAAACCCATTGAAGTCATCAACTCATCATCACCTCCTTGAAATTTCCCCACACCTTTGTTTATTTGAAAACTGCACAAACCACCGAAGTCAAACCCATTGAAGTCATCATCACCTCCTTGAAATTGCCCCACACCTTTGTTTATTTGAAAACTGCTGCACATGTTGGTTTATTTAATTACAAACTGCCGCACACTTTGTTTGATTAAAAAATTGCCTACAAGACCTCCTCAAGACCTCCTGTAGTTTGACTAGAGTCTGGGCCAACAAGTTCTACTGCAATATTGTTTGGTCACGTGCATTCTGATAGTCAAGCAATGAGACACGCCTCTGAGTCCTCGGGCATGGCTGTCCAATGCAAACTAGCTCCACCCCCAGGCTTCTCAACTCCTCCATCATGCCGCTCTCTGGGAAAAACAAATCCATATGTAAATACAAAGTGTTCGCTCTGTGGAGTTTTGGGTCATAGCAAGCAAAGGTGTTATGAAGTAATTGGCTATCCTGATTGGTGGGATTTCACCGAGAAACCGCGAAAGAACCTTGGAAAAGCTGCTGTGGCTACTGCAGAGGAAGTGCACCGAGACAATGCCTCCGCTAATATAGCACAGTCAGGTGTGAAGGGTAAGGTTACTTTTAATAGTACATGGATAATTGATACAGGTGCATCTGACCATATGACCAATGACCCTAGTCTTGTGAAGAACCTTAGACATTCCCCTCAAAATGTTATCTCTACTGCTGATGGTACTCCAACTCCGGTCACCGGAGAAGGTTCTATTGCTTTATCTAATACCTTAACCCTTGAATCTGTCTTAGTTGTTCCAACACTAGCTTATAATCTCATATCTGTTGGTCAAATTATTTTAGCTCTTGCATGTATTGTCACCTTCTATCAGTCTTTTTGTGTGTTTCAGGACATTCTGACTCGGCGGATTCTTGGTTATGGTGTTAGAAGGGGGAAGTTATACTACCTGGACCTGACAGAGACTGGAGAGAAATGGAAGCATCTTTTGGGACAGGCTAATCAGATCAACGGGATAGAGAATACGAAGGAAGCTATATGGTTATGGCATCGCCGTTTAGGTCATCTATCTTTTAGTTATCTTAAGAAGCTGCAACCTCATTTGTTTTCAGTAGTCAGTGATTCAGATTTCCATTGTGACATCTGTGAATTGGCCAAGAGCCATCGTATTTCATATTCACCAAGGCTTCATAAAAGTCCTGTTCCTTTTATGAAAATTCACTTTGACGTTTGGGGTCCTGTGAAAATTCCTTATCTTTCTGGAGCTCGGTATTTTGTAACGTTTATTGATGATTGCACTCACATGACATGGGTGTCATTACTGAAGAATAAAAGTGATGTATTTGGGATGTTAACCGAATTTCACAAAATGGTGGCAACTCAGTATCAACAATCCATCAGAGTGTTTCAGTCTGACAATGGTGGAGAGTTTGTGAATGGCCCTATGATTGAGTTTTTCCGATCACATGGCATTCGTCATCAAACCTCCAATTCTTATACTCCTTAACAAAATGGTTTAGCTGAACGGAAGAACAGGCAGTTGATGGAAGTTGTTCGTGCTTCCTTGTTTGGCATGAATGTACCTCGGTCCTATTGGGGAGAAGCAGTGAAATCAGCAGCATATCTTATCAACCGTACTCCTTCACGGGTGATTAAGTTTCAGAATCCTCATCAGAAGCTTCATACACTTCTGACCATCCCTTCCATGCCTAATTTGGAGCCCCGAGTGTTTGGATGCACAGCTTATGTTCATATTCTCAAGCCTCAATGCAGCAAGCTTAATCCCCGTGCCCGTAAGTGTATATTTGTTAGTTATGCTGAATTTAAAAAGGGTTATCGCTGTTATGATCCTCTTATAGACACTACACATGTCTCTCTTGACGTTGCTTTTCGTGAGTCCGAGCCTTATTATTCAGGGGAAGTTTCGGCATCTTCCCTTCAGGGGGAGAGAGATTGTGAAGGAAATCCTCGAGATTCATTATTTGAAGAATTTAAAGAATTAGAAGTTTTGGAACTGAAATTTGGCGTTGGGAATTCTCAAATGTCAGTTGAAGACAACACAAATGATGGAGCGATAGAAAACGAAAAGGAATCTGGCGAAGGTGAACTAATTGGACCACTCGGTGGACCAGTGGGGTCAGCACCCTGCGAAGACAGAGATGGTAGTGGACCAGTAAGGTTCGCAACATGTGAAGACAACCCAGTCGGTGGGGGCCCAGTCCGTGATGTTGGCAGGTCCGCAACGTGTGAAGACAACCCAGTCGGTGATGTTGGCACATGCTGTGAGGACAGAAGCTACAGCAGAACAGTGGGGTCCCCATTCTGCAAGGACAGACGTAATAGCAGGCCGGTTTCCAGCCGACAACATGACCAGTTGACTAGTATTGATGTGACTAGCCAATGTCATGATTTGTGAAAAAGAACTGAAGCAACACACCAAGACTTTAATCGGCATTCCCGAAATGACCTCAACCTGTCAAACCAAGAAGGTGCTACGCGCCAAGAAATTGATCTCTTCTTGAGGTTGACAACGACGCCTCAATGCGTCCTGGAATATATGGACCATCACAAACTGACGAGTTACCTGTTGAACAGCCCAGCCGTAATATACCTAATGAAGAAATTATAACTCAGAGTTCTCATCTATCAGAGGTCTTCCCCCGCTCTACATCATCAACTGAAGAATCCGCTGCGAATGTTCCTCCTCAGGTACCTTTAATTTCGAACGAATCATATAGGGTAAGTAATATAGAGTCTAGGAAGTCACAGAGGGCTACTAAGGGTATTCTTAAGAAACAATATGAACCAGACATCAAAACCAAAGCTAAATATCTTATAGCTAATTACATGTCTAACCATAGGTTGTCTGGGTCACATGCACTTGTTGTTGATCAATTATCCACTGTATCTATTCCTAGTAGTGTACAGGAGGCTTTGGCGGATCCTAAATGGACTCAAGCAATGAATGAAGAACTAGGGGCCTTGCAGAAAAACTTGACTTGGGATATTGTAACTATGCCTGCTGGAAAGAAGACTGTTGGATGTCGATGGGTATTTATAGTAAAACTGAAAGATGATGGGAACATTAACAGGTACAAAGCCAGATTAGTTGCCAAAGGATACACTCAGCGCTATGGAATTGATTATGAAGAGACATTTGCCCCTATAGCAAAGATCAATACTGTTCGAATCTTGATTTCACTTGCAGCAACTAAAGATTGGTCTCTACATCAGTTTGATGTGAAGAATGCTTTCCTCAATGGAAACTTGGAGGAAGAAGTGTATATGGATATGCTGCCAGGAGTCAAAAATATGTCTTGCGATACTGGCAAGGTTTGTAAGTTGAAGAAGTCTCTGTATGGTTTGAAACAGTCTCCTAGAGCTTGGTTTGGAAGATTCTCTAAGTCTATGAGGATTTTTGGATATAAACAAAGCAATTCGGATCATACCTTGTTCATCAAGCATAGACAGGGTAAGATTACCTCTCTGATAGTATATGTTGATGATATGATTGTCACAGGGGATGATCTAAAAGATATAGAGGCCCTACAGAAGTATCTTTCTAAGGAATTTGAGATGAAGGACCTTGGGCAATTGAAGTACTTTCTTGGAGTTGAAGTCGCGAGGTCTAAGAAGGGGATTTCTTTATCCCAACGTAAGTATGTACTTGACTTGTTAGCTAAGACCGGAATGCTTGACTGCAACCCTATTAAGACACCGATCGAGATGAACCACAACCTTGCCATCTATCCGGATCAGGTTCTAACTGATAAAGGAAGGTACCAACGTCGGGTAGGGAGGCTTATTTATCTTTCTCATACTAGACCTGATATTGCTTATGCTATGAGTGTGGTTAGTCAATTTATGCATTGTCCTAGTGAAGAGCATATGGATGCAGTGTATCGTATTCTGAGATATCTTAAAATGACACCTGGAAGAGGTTTATTGTTCGAAAAGAAGGGTGAATTGGAAGTTGTGGGGTACAGAGATGCAGACTGGGCTGGTGATAAGACTGACAGACGGTCTACATCTGGGTATTTTATATTTGTTAGAGGAAACCTTGTGACTTGGCGTAGTAAGAAACAGAAGGTTGTTGCTAGGTCGAGTGCCGAAGCTGAGTTTCGCGGTATGGCACATGGACTTTGTGAGATGTTATGGGTTCGTAATGTGTTGAAAGAATTGGGTTTTAAACTCAAGAAACCTATGGACTTGCATTGTGATAGCACATCTACTATTGAAATTACTCATAATCCTGTTCAGCATGATCGAACTAAGCATGTGGAGGTAGATCGACACTTTATTAAGGAAAACCTGGACAGGAAAATCATCTGCGTCCCGTTTGTGTATACAGAAGATCAGTGATCAGATGTTCTTACGAAAGAAGTGTCAAGGAAAGTGTTTGACAACTCAATTGGCAAGTTGGGCATGATAGATATCTATGCACCAACTTGAGGGGGAGTATAGAATATTCTGTAAATATTTACTTTCCTTGTATATGTAGATTAAGTATCATGTATAATTGTAGGAGATTTTTTCCTATTAGGATTACACTTGTACCTCCATATATACCTCCTCTTTTGGAGATGAATATTATTATTGAAGCATAACAAACACATCCAATTCTTATTTTCAACTAACTTGAGCACAGGACCAGCCCTAGTTGCCTGGTTTTTGGTGGTGTAGTAGTAGTACACACCCCATCCATATGAAAAATGAGAGCACAGTTCCGGCACCTACCAATCAAATTCTCAAAGAAAAAATGGATCAGTGTGGAATAATTAATGATAACAAATCATAGTGATCTTCTCCCTCATCTTTGCAAGTTTATTTAGATTAGGGACTAAAAAAATTTATCCAAAAATTTACGAGTCTTTTTAATCATGTGGAAAGGATAATTCCGGTTGATTAGATTTATATGGAAAAGAATTAAAAGTCCATTAATAAGTGATTAATGTAATTAATCTTATTCGATTTATATGGTAATGGATAATTACCTGTCTTGTGGAAAGGATAATTAGGGTTGATTTGATTTATATGGTGGAAATTGTAAAAATTTAAAAGTCCATTAATAAGTGATTAATGTAATTAATTTTTTTTTTTTTTAATTTTTTCCTTCATGACAAAAACCTAATATTCTTTTATCGTCATTAAAGTTAGGGGTGTGCAAAACATGGTACAAACCGGCCAAATACGCCAAAACCGACCGATAAATATGGTTTGATTAAGGTTTTTTAACTTTAAAAATTGAAAATTGGTTCAACACCGAACCAAACCATTTATGAACAGGGTTGGTTTGGTTTCTCTTGAACTTAAACCGCGGAACCCGAACCGACCGGTATGTTTGAAACATAAGAGAAAAAGTTTATATATATATATACACACACATAATAAATATATATTCATTTGTCTGGTTTGTTCTAGGTAAGTTCTAAATCTCTAGTTATAACTTTATTCTCTAATGATATACTATCATATTGAATTCAAGGCTCAAAGGCCTAAAACGTTAGTATATAATCGCTACAATTTTTTTGATCCTTTCATATCACATCTCTGATCTCTCAATCTCTCATTCTTTGACCTTTAATACTATCATATTAAGCTAGTATTGATGGCTAAGTCATTAAATAAGTGAATCACTTTGAATCTAATTTAGGTTTTAGTTTTGGACTATATGTTTTGGATTTTAATTATTGAATTTTAAATTTAGATAATTTAACATAATTTCAATTCTTGAGATTGAATTTTAACTATGAATTTTTTCATAAATAGCATGTTAATATTATATAGGTGAAAACTGTCTAACCGACCAAACCAAACCATCTTTAATTGGATTGGATTGGCATGGGTTGCATTGATTTTTTTATTTTTATTTTTATTTTTTTATGACCGGTTTTCCAAAATGTCTAAACAGCTCACTTTGGCATAGAGACGGTTTGGAGTCAAAACCGATCCAACCCAATCCGTGTGTAGCCCTAATTAAAGTTTCATATCGGTACTCATAATTTAGCAAAGAAAAGACACATTTTTCCAATAATAAGGGCAAAAGAGATAATAATAACAAGTAAAAAAAGCAGAACTTAAAAAAAAAAAAAAAAAGAGCCGCAACCACACAGCCCACTAGGGATGGGCGCGGTGCGGTTCGGTTCGGTTTGAGGCTCAAACCGCAACCAAACCGCTTTTTTCGGTTGGCCTATATATCAAACCGCAACAGCATTACAAAAGGGCTGAACAGATTATTTCGGTTACACCATTTTTCGGTACGGTGCGGGTCAGTTTCGGTTTAGTGAGATTTATTAATTTCAACTAGAAAGAGAGGGTCAAAATCAGACTTATTTTTACCTAACAATTTCAATAAGGCATAAATAAATTTTGAATGCATTTAGAGTCCACACAAATCGGTAAATGTCACCCAAATATCAAGCAACTTGCAGAAAGACCATAGCAACTTATTACACACACACACACACACACACATATATATATATATATATAAATCAATGATCAAGCAAACATAGCAACTTATTACCAATTGAAAACCTAATCAAAAATGGATTTCTTATATATTGAAAACTAACATTTCCACCAATAGAGAAATAATAAATAAATAAAATGTAATTAAAATAAATTGGGTGTGGGTCGGTTTAAATCGGGTGGTTTATGACCCGAAACCACAACCGAACCGCTTTTATACGGTTCGGTGCTGTGTGATCATAAAATGACACCATTTTAGTTAGGTGCGGTTCGGGTCGGTAACCTCATATTCGGTACAAAATGCCCACCCCTACAGCCCACACTGAATTCAGTTGTCATTTATTAAAAATAATAAGGGTTATTATCACAAATGGTACCTGAACTTATCCTCTATTTTATCGATGGTACCTGAACTTCAATTTTGATCACAACCAGTACCCGAACTTTTCGACTTCATTTTAAATGGTACCTAAGGCCACCTTCGGTCACTATTCTGACCAAAAAAGTCAAATCTAAAAAAAAAAAAAAAAAAAAATTTCAAGTTCAAGGCAAGTCTATTACCAAAAAAAACATCACTATATATGATCGCAACCCTTAAAATCATGAAAAATCATCATTATGATCGCCTCACATGCCGTTTTTAGTCGGAATATTGACCGGAAGTGGCTCTAGGTACCATTTAAAATGAAATCGAAAAGTTCGGGTACTGGTTGTAATCAAAATTGAAGTTCAGGTACCATCGATAAGATTGAGGTATAGTTCAGATACCATTTGTGATAATAACTCAAATAATAATAATAATTAATTTTCTTAAAGCTGGTCAATTAGGTTTACTTCACGTTCACAGTTTCACTTGCAAATTTAAATTTTTATTTATTCACTCTCCCCGTCTCTCTCTAGCTTTTAGAGAGAGACAGTAGATCTCGCCCAACACCGCTTCCTCCAAACAAACCCACATCGTCGTTTCTTCCAAACAACCAAATCGATGTTTTTTTTCCGGCTTCTTGCAACAAAATAGGGTAGTTCTCTCAACCTCCGTTCTCAATCTTCAAATCCTTTCCTGTAATTGAAATTCGTTATCTCTACATTGAATCCTATGTTTCAATTGGTTACAGGACATCATGTTTTGGGAGACCCTAGTTTGTTGATGAGTTGATTATCAGCGAAATTGATTCTGGTGTTGGAGGTGCACTTTCTCTACAATATCGTTGTTTTAGCTGGGTTAGTCTATTGTTGTTTCTCTCTTCTTTCTTTCAACTCGGGTTTTTGGTTTGTCACCATATAGATTCATTTCATTTGTTCAAGCCCATGGATTTCCGTCTTCACTCCTAAAAGTCCTTTGTTCTAAATATTGGGTGGTTTTGCTATTTCTAGATCTTCGATGATTCTGCCAGGCCAGGCCAACCTCAGATCTTCAACCGCGTTTTAAGAGTTTGCAATCAGTACTGTATATTATCAATTTTTCTGGCGAGTAATATTACTGACATAAGTATCAAACCGACTTATTTTTTCCAATCTATTTTATTAGCATTTATGCATCTATAGAAAACTTATAGAAGAACCTTTGACCTCATGTACATCCCATCCCAAAATGGAGTATATTGATACAAACAAGTTTCACGACAAAATTTTACTCCTTGCAATATTTTGTTAAACTATGACTTTGCCCATCCTAAAATGTTATTTTTGTATCAAAAAAAAGAACTTCGTCTTTGGAATGGGTAACTCTATCTCATTATTTTTATCATACGCATCTCATTCAACCTCCATTACGTAAAACATATTTTCTGGATTGGAGAAAAGTTTGCTTTTGTTTGCCACTTGGTAACTTCATTATTGATCGTTAACAGTCAAAAACTTGGACAAATTAAAAGAAAAAGGGTTGCCTGTTTCTGCGTTTCACTCTAACGTACATTGACATAAAATACAAGATGATCGATGATCGAATCCGTATATGAGCTTTGTATTAAAAGATAACTATTTAATGTTGAATACTTATATACATGAAGAAAAGTTGGATCAACTTATTGGGTTTCCCATTTCCTTTATGTTCTTGATTGAGTTGTTCCAAGATTTTAGTGCGTTTCTTGAACAGTTATGGCAAGCTCCAAAGTTGGGTTGGTTTCTGGAGATGCTTGACCACGAGAGGATACAGAAACTGTATCTGCATGGTTGATACAACTTTGTGGACTCTCTGGCCAGTTGTGATTTGGTGATGAGCCTTTCACTTCATGATGTCGAGTACCAGTATAACTGTCTGTATGTCGACTGCTTCTAAAAGTATGAGAGCTAAGTTCTCTTTTGTTAAAGATCTCGAACATGGCTCTGATCCTTTTCCACTTCGAAGTGCCTGAATCGGGGGGCATCAAGACATGCTTATGCTCGTACAAGAAGGAAGTTACAGATGTGATTATAGCAAATATTGAAGCTATCCCTGCAATTAAAAAAAGACCCCAAAAGCTCTCAAGGCCAAGAGCAGTGCTAGAAAAGTTCCCAGTAGAGTTTTTACAGTTACTATCTTTCTTGATCCATTTATCTTCAATCATTCCCATCAATCCATCATCTGTCAAATTTAGGATTGCTTGTGTAATTTCAGAAACAAGAGGGGAACGTTTTGGAAATGCCTGTAAAGTCACCACCAAAGAAAAAAAATCATATGCATGACAAAATTTAGAATCTCATATATGGAATTGTAAACCTTAAAAGATAGAAAATAAGATAGTATGAGGAGAGAGAGAGAGATCTTACGAAGCCAAAGCCATCGGTTTTAAATATTGGTCCAATCATACTATACTTGGAACAATATTTTGCAACGAGCAGCTTCATGTAGGGGGTTTCATGAACAATTGCAGCAATACCACCATTTGCACTCCCTTTTGAAAGAGCGTCATCTATTTCTTCCATAGATCCACAAGCCTTGAGCTTGGAATCATCAAAACCTCTTTGTATCAAGAGATCATATACAAAAGCATCCTTCATGTAGCCAACTTTTTCTCCATTCCTTAAAAGAACATTTAAATCGTTAACAGCTGGTCGGAGTTGTTGAACAGTTAATAGTGATGCTAGATTAGCAGTATAGCTTTGTGTCACTATCAGCACAACAAATACCCATATAATCATCACAAATCTTCCCAAGTTGCTAACCACTCTCTCTCCTGTCAAGTGAATTCAACATTAGAAAACATACTGAAAGTAATCAATATAAATACACATGGGTCACCCGAGGGAAAAAACATAGTATAGCTAGAGGGAGGTAATGAAAAATTACTTTGTGAAAAAACCATGGTTGAAAAAGAGAACCAAAAGCTTGTGCCAACTTGATATGAAGGAGGACCACGAAAATCTTCATTAATTCGGTGTTCAAGCACCCAAATCACAAAACCAATAAAGATGAAAAAACACAAAATCGTCATCCAAAGGCCCCATGTTAAAGGCTGCAAAAAAACCCATGCATTTTTGGTTCTGCTGTCTATGATTGGTACAACCATTACTACGCCAGACTCTGTATATGGCATTGCAAAGTCCACGTACAATGTTCTATTTGCTCTAATTGTTGCATCTCCAACCACAGCATCGAACTTCTATCAAGTGGGCCACATAAAAGGAATGTCAAGTTAACAAATAAATTAATTTACATCTTTCCAATAAAAAAGTAAATATAAAAACTAGAAGTACGTATGCATTAACACAGTGGAAAAGAAATTTACCCCAAGGTATACTTGATAGATTAAATCATTATACGTGCCAGCACTGCTGCCGTTAGGATATGCATAGGGAATCAATTCATAAGGAAGTGCATATGGTAACAGGTCCACTGCAGCCTTAAACACATCAATACTGAACCCAGTGACATCACTGGTATTAGTTCTCAAATTTGGTGTTACTTTAACAAATTCTGAAAAACCATCCCTCACTGGAACTCCAATTCTCAACTTCGTACCATTTTCCGGGATCTCCCATCCTTTGGGAACGGATAATGACTCTCCCGGCCATATAATGGGTCCAAGAGCATCACACTTGAAAGCTGAAACATTACAACTGTTTGTTGACTTCAATAACCTTCCATTTTCCGGTGTCCAATACCCAACTGCTCTTCCTCTTCCTCCATTACCATTGACATTAACAATCTTAAAAGTCGATAGTTGAAGTTGCCTATCAACAAGACTAAAATTGCCAGCCAAGCCTCTAAAACTCGTGAGTGATAAGGCATTAGAAATGTTTGAACCATATTGAGAGACCTTTAAACTTCCAAGATCGGTAGAGTTGAAAGATGAAGCATTTCCCTTTTGAGATCCAAAGCTTGCATTCCCAACTTTTTCAACTGCCATGGCTATTGCAAAAGCCGCATCATAAGCCCGATATCCAAAAGCATCCAACTCAAAATCAATGATTTCTGGATTTTCTTGTTGGAATTGCCTTTTCCACCTTGTTTTGAATTCTCTAAGCTTAAATGTGTCTGAAACATCAGTTTCCACACATAAGACTCCTTGCATTGAATTCAGAACAGATTCCATTGCCTTTAAACGATCTCCAATCCCATTGGTCGTGATCCATACAAAACCCTTGTTCATCATTCCAATCTCTTTCGCCTTGGCAAATAACTGTGATGCAAGTTTAGGCATCATATGCACTATGAAGACTCTAGTCTGCATTGTCATTAACTTGTAAAGTTCTATCCCAATTTGATCATCGGTGGCTGACTGTGAAATTACACTTCGATATGGGACATGAGCATCAACCTCGAGCAAGGCATCAATTAGAAAAGGCATGATTCCCTCCCCGTACATATTGTCTACGTAAATGGGGATAACTCGCCTCCATCCAAAGTTTTGAACAATACCACTTATGGCTTTCACTTGGGTTGAGTCATTTTGGGCAAATTGGAAAAAGTAAGAGCTCTGAAGTGAAGTAAGAGAAGGGCTTGTTGCAGAAAATGATATGATTGGCACTTGAGCTTTTTCTCCAAGATTAACAACAAAAGTTGCTTGCATTGATGTCATTGGTCCTAGGATTGCTTTCACTTCTACATTCTTTATCAGATCCAAAGCTGTGTTTTCAGTTCATTGTAAAAAAAAATGTAATTAGTTTGATAAGTTTCAGAATTCATGTGCTCTTTACAATGGCAGAAAACAAAATGTAATTTGGGATCAATGACTCTATTTATCGTACAGTTCTCTAACATTTGGTCTAGGGCAGCCATTTGATTTGTTCAAATTAGTTAAAGACATTATCAACTTCAAAATAAAAGTTTTTGATTTTGAAATTGAGCTGCGTACCAATGACGAACAAAAATTTTTAGTATCTAATCGTTCCCACCAAATTCGATATTTTGGTATAACAAGTATTTCCTTGATATATATACATTATAATAAACAATACTTGTCTTTTTTTTTTTTGCAATATTATAAATTGTCGTAAACTTTGTTCATCTAATTATTTGGTTATAGCTTATTTTACATTTGACATTTGGTATTTTAATAGAACTTGCCATATTAACCTTTTACCAAGTTGCTCAATAATATATTATATATGGCCTATTGTTTAAACCAGTGACATGTCGCCTATTTGTTAGCCGGCATAATTGGCACCTGGATGGTCCCGATAGGGTGGGGATAAGGAAAAAAAAACTTTTTTTTTTTTTTTGGTTAATTAGATTATATTGTTTTTTTTTTTTTTTTAGAATCAATAATAATAGAGTTTTCATTTTACTAAGGCCAGAATGGCATGAATACATATTAGTCCCTGAACATAAGGCAGGCAAGATGAGCGATATGCCAGCACCACTCACTATTACAATCCATGCTCACTTATTTCAAGTGAGCCTATAAACTACACAATAGCATAGTAAATAGGCTAAGTCCCATAAAAAAAAAACTTAAATATTTATTATTTTTTTGGTTAATTAGAGTATATTGTATTATTAGTTAACGCTATAATCAAAATATTTATATTTATATAATATTAGTTTCTTAAAACACGCTCACACGTGTTTCAATTTTTTTATATTATATTTTCTGTTCACTTAAGAAATAATTATTTATTTCTTTTTAATAATTTCGTTGGATAACCTGTTTTCTTTTCTACAACTGCAATTACAGTCCAGAAAGGTTGCAGCTCCCACATTTTTTTCTAATATTTTGCAATTTACCATTTTAGCCTTTATATATTAGATTTATTTATAAATAAAGATTATTAAGGAAGGGTATTATTGGCGTTTTAAAAACTTTAACTATGTTTAGAGAATTTGCTCAATATACTCTAAAATAATACAATTTTAGTAATCGGTACATTTGGTGTTTACCAAAGCAAACCAATTTTTTAAATCATTTTTATTTCAATTTTATTTATTTTCATTAACAAAAAATTAATTAACTAAACCTAAAACATCGTTGGTATTTGATTAGTTTGATAATTACTAAACCAAAAGCATACCTAATTTGGCCTATATATTGGGGAGGCATTTGTATATTACTGAATATATGCATATGTACGCATGTATACATATATCATCTATAATAGCTATATGCAAGAGGTTAGAAAAAGAATTGTTCAAAAAAAAAAAAAAAAGGCAGAGAGAGAAACCTGCGGCAGCTGCTCCAACCACATCTCTATTGGAGTTCCTGGTGTTCAAAACGAGCCTAGTCTTGTAGTCAGCATGGATAGCATAGAAATCCGAGAGCGCCATTTCGATGCAACTCGAGTACATTTTCCCACTCGGTCCATCAAGGTCTACAACAACTCCCACGTTCACTGGGATTATCGTTGTGCTTGCAGCTGCCATGGTGGCGACCATGAAAATCCATGAGAAAAGAAGAAGGATACTTCTCCTCTGATTCTCCATAGAGCTCATATATAATTCGAATTACAAGGTCACTCGCTCCTATCAAATGTCAGGCTCCAGCATGTTTATATAAGAATAACCAAGAAAGTCGATGAGATTTCAGTTTCAGATGCGAAAGTCCTGGGAAATGAATGGTCAAACAAACTCATAATTTGATTAAACACTTCAATCCAATCTATACGACTGGACTGATCGAAGACTTATACTAGTCTCTCTTCGTTCAGACGCGTAAAAATTAAGTGTTTTTGTTTTCTCTTTTTCTTAACTTGCATGGCTATATTTCGATCATGATCAATATGATCGTCGATCCTTCATGTTGCTTGGGCTGCTTTGACATAGTAGTATATATACGACCAAATGTTTTAGATAATACTCACGGCTGTAATTTGTATAAGTCCAAGAATGGAAGATGCATGGCAAATCGCTGTAGATATTATTCTCTTCGACTGAAATAGACATGCTGCATGCGCAACGTGGATTTCAACCTCTGAGTTGAGTAAGAAACCCAACTACTAGATTTTGTTTTATTCATAGATTTGGTCGCATGGTGATATTAATTCTTCGTATACAAGCATCTATTCCAAAGTCCTAGGGAAAAAATTCAGTCAAATACGCTGAATGGAAATTCGGATTTATTATAATCTTTTGAACAAGGACCTTTTCTGGAATTTCGGCCATGTCCAAATCGTGCACGATCATCCTTTCAATATTTGTATTTTTCACACTACTACAAAAAGTTGATCACACAACGAAACAGAAATCATCTGTTGTGTGTTTAAGTAAGCTTTATTGCACAACGGTACTTGTTATACTCTGTTGTGTGAATGCCAATAAAGTAATAACTTTTTTATCAGAACAACATTGCACAACAGAATTAAGTAATGTCTGTTGTCTGAGTCTTAAAAAATTTTGCGGCAGATTTTCCTCTACTTTACAGTCTTGGTTGGCTCTTGAAACACTGAAATTTTGGCTACTAGAACAACGGGTTTAACTATTTCTGTTGTGTGATTGAAAAACTAAGCATCAAATTAAGTTTGAGGAAGCTTGCTTGAATGTCTTCCCCTAGATAAGCCTAGCGCAAGATGTAGAAATTGGACAACAGAAGTTATAATTTTCTGTTGTGTGAAGTGGAAACATAAGCGGCAAGATTTTGAGCCAAAATGTTGTAGGCGGCATATTTCCCTCCATATTTTGGCATTTTGATTTTCTGTATTGCACTCCTACAACAGTTTGTTACAAAAACGTTGTGGGAGTGACTTGAGAATTTAACGAGAGTTGATTGTATCCCAAAGACCTAGCCATATCTCAGCCTAATTGTAAAGTGGAAAGACAAGAAAACAAAACCTATCTCTCTCGACCTTCTCGAACCCATCGACCCTTCTCGACCCTCTCAGTCATCTTCTTCGCCACCTTCTCTTCCCCTTCTTATCCAAAATGCAAATCATGTCCCCTCCTCACTTCTAATCCAAACCACTAATTCAATCCCTCAGTATCCTCCATTTCTCCTCAGTTTTTCAAAATCCATACCAAACTTTTCCTCAATTGAAAAAATCAGATTCGAACTGAATGCTCTAGGGTTCTGAGTAATCGAGCAACAGTGAGATGAGCGACAACATGGAAAGTTCAAATTTCGAGCCTTTTGAGCATGACGGCGGTGCTGAGGCTGTTACCTCAATTCCCGATTCTTCTAGCATTGAGGATGCGGTGTCACCACTGCTGAACGTCGTCATTTCGGAACCACAGAAGAGCCGCACGGGGATGAATCTAACGACGATGAGGATGACCCCGATGAGTTCAAACCTTAAACCTTCAAGCTCGCCGCAATTCCTTTACCGCAACCCGTCTTCTTCTTTCCGCTCCGTTTTCAAACCATTATCCAAAACCTTCCTCTACTACCATAGCCACACACCAAGACCTCAAGTTCCTCTCTTCTTCGTCACAGCACCAAAAGCAACAAGCCTAGATGAGAAAGGTTCTCTCTTTTCATAAACTCGTTGGGTTTTGAATCAAGTAGAGTTCTTTAGATTAAGCTAAGTTAAAATTTTTATTTTATTTTTTTGTTTGTTTGGGGATTGTAGGTATGAAACCACAGTGGAAAGCGATACATTTCAAGTGGATAAGGGAGAACAAGGATGTTGTTGCTTGGGTAAATGCTTTATCATTCTGCATATGGTTTATTAAGATCCCATTCATTTGGTTTATTGAGATATGGTAATAGTCTGAATTGTGAAATGCTTCTGGTAATGTGAATTGAGAAATGCTTATAATTTTTATTTTCTTTTTACAGTATTGCAGCCTAGTTTCATTGAATTTCGGTGATATCTGGTATGAGTCTGGTATTACATCCTTTTCATATGGCTTGATTATTGAGATTTGATTCATTTGTAAATTTTGTAGTTTCTAGAATTGAAATACATATAATATTTTGCTTGTTTTAGAACTGGCTCTTCTTTTTTCTAGCGCACACCACCTATTCGATGGAATGCCTCACACAACCCTTCACTTTAATTGGGTGGGAAAAGAAGTATCTTTTAGCTTTCTTATTACTTGGGTGCTGGAAATTGATATATTGTAGATAGTAGGCAAATAAAAGGTCATCGTTTGATATGTATATTATGTACATGGATATTGTCTCTAATTCTATGTGTGTGTACATCAATTTATTTACCATTTACTATTCCATTTGTAGGTAGGGCTTGAAAGGAGTTCTGTTGGACATTGGTGGCTGGATAATATAGGAAAGGCTTTTGAAGAAGGAAAAACTTATGAATGTATGGGTTCTAGGCAGCTAGCAGGCTTGTTCATAACTCTTTGGTAAGTGATTATCGTGAATTAAACTCTAGGAATTAGACTTTCACCTAATATAATAATTAAGCCTACAGTTCGTTGGCAAGTTTTCATAACCTTACTGATCATGTCCTCATATTTTACGCTACTTTTTTACTTAACTATCAGTTCCATGCAGCTTTGTCGTGCCATTGGTAACAAGGTTCGTATATCTACATTCATACTACTCACTGTTGAATATATAGTAGTTAGCAATTTGTACCTGTTTATATTTGCCATTCCAGAAGCAAGCTTAATGCATTAAGTTTGATATTGCCTCTTTTGCAAGTACCAGTTGTGATTAATTCTTCAAAATGAAATACTAAAAAAAATGGTTCCATGAGTTTATGACACTGACCAGGCTCATTATGATGTCAAGCAGGGAGGTGTAGGTATGAGAATCAGAGTCTATGATCAGATAATGTGCTCTATGAACTGTCACTTGGCTGCACATTTGGAAGTTGTCCTGCATTAGATAAGTATAGTTATCTTCCTATACATAGATCTATGTATTTCAGCTATGAAATGTTTAGCACTTATCATTCTTAAGGTCAATGTGTGCTGTTATAGTTGTTCTAGTTCAGAAATTAGGTTAATTATGAGAGTTGATGATACGATCACGTATCGGAAAGTTGTTTTCACTTTGGATAGTTAGTGTTGTGAAAGCCTTGAACACTGTGGAATGATTAATTATTTGTTTTCCAAATACTATAGGGATATGCAGCTCGGGAGTTTGCCAAGTAGGGGGTTAAGCCAGGTGAACTAATAGTAATTTTCAAAGAGGCGGTATGGTTAATTTCACTTTGTTTGTATCTAGTTGATTGTGGATTTTGAGATATTTTATTCCATTAGTTGTCAATTTTTTGAAGAGTACATTAGAAAATAGTTTATATGCATGATAACTGCCCACTTTTTACATTATTGAAGATATAACTTTCATCATTCATGTGGATGTCGTGCTTACTGATTGTACTTTCTGTACAGATTAGTCACTGTACTTTATATTATAGCTGCTGTTTCAAATCTTTTTCTTATTTATAATGGCTGTTGGTATTTGGTTTTGTTTAATTATGAATCAAAAATCATTTTGGTTCTAATTCTACTAAAGCAATGCCTCAGACCCTAAGTGAGTGTATTAGCTTGTTATATTGTTTATATGCAACTCTTTAATGTTCAAATTACTCAATGTCCTAGTTTATTAAGTAGTTGATCATCAATTTGTTCCTAAGTTAGCTAGGATTCAAGTTAGTTGTTTTATATCTGAATTAATGTGTAATATATGATCCAAAAACACAAGCTGCAGCTAGAGCCGCCTAGAAACTGTGGTGGATGTACCTTAATTTTCAGTCCACATTAATCTGATAAATGTATCTTTCACGTTGATATTTATCAGATTAAGGTGGACTTTAGGATTCAAAAACACAAAACTGTAGAATTCTGATACAGTTTAGAATTTCTTATCAACATAGAAGGCATTCTTGCTGCAGGTTGTGTATCTTTGTAATGAAACATATCGATTTAGGCCTTAAAATCCTAAATCCCACCTTAATCTGATAAATGTTAGTTAAAGATCATGAAACAGGTTTTTGTATAAATCACTCATCTTGTGATTTATTTATCTTTCTGTTTTTTATTTTTGTTTTTGTTTTTTCATTGATTGTTTATATACTACTTTTGAATTAAATATCAGGTGCCCCAATTGTTGTTTATTTGAAAACTGTGACTCCCTGTTGCTTTTGGCTTATTTATCATTCAAGTTAATCAAACTCATGTAGAAGTAAAATCTTAAATTTTTTGTATCACAGTATTGTTGACTGTGAGTAGTTGCTTAGGGAATGATTTGAGCAGGGATAAGTTTTCTTGCTTTCCTATCCGAATCAAATTTTCTTGCTGTAATTTTTCTGAGATTATATTGAAACTACTAAATTCTACTAGATTCCTTGATTAGTTCACATCACGGCTGCTTTTGTTTTTTTTAATTCCATATGTGCATTTGCAAGAATTGTGGAGGAGCGAATGATATGGCTGCTCTCTGAATTTAACGACTCCACCCACTCCTAAATCTCTCATTCGCACCTAATTAACAAGTTGCTTACTTGCTTCAAGTTAGGATTTCAAAGATTACATCTTTCTGGGGGGCAAAACAGAGAGTTTGTATACCCCTATTTATTTATTGGTTCTTTGTGTTCTCTTTGATTCTTCTTTTCACCCTCTGTCTTTGTATTCTCTCTGATTTGTTCTTTTTTATTTATTTTATAGCACATACAGATTTGCTAACGCATTTGAGTTGTCCAACTTCCAGGGTTATTCCTAGTCCTTTTTCATATGACACAAAGACTATGTCGGTATATGAGAGTGAGGACTGGAAAGGAAGACATCAGAACCAGAAAGAAGGAGCCTCTTCTGCTGTAATAATCCAAAGCTCAAGAAGCAACATAAATGAGTTGAAGTGGGATCTTAGAGCTAGAGAAGCAAGTACTATGAATTACCTCCTTTCAGCACGTGAGCTACCAAGTTTGATTCATAGGTCTAGGTAGCAGCTGGGAATAGCTAGGGATGCTTTTGATTAATGTGTAGGTAGCAGCTACGAATGCTTTCTTGTTTGGTATATTATCTAGTAACTTGAATGTTTGGATGTTTGAAAAATGCTACTTGAATGATATGGATTAGAGTGTGGTTTTATATGGTAATATGAAGCATTATTTTTGGAAAGAGATTCCAAGTATGAATTGCATAATGAACAAACAACAGCTCAAAATAATGTTGTAAGAACCAAGCTCAAACAACAAACCTTATATTGCTCACACAATGGTTGATACAAAGAATTTGTTGTGAGAACCAACAACCAACAACAAAAGAAAACAAATTCTATTGTCTGAGATTAATATCACACAACAGAAATCAAATCATCTCTGTTGTCGGACTGATCAACAGACAACGGAGATAATTTCACTTTGGTTGTGTGTTACTTATCCCAGACAATAAAGAAAGAATTATCGTTGTTGTGTGTTATTGATCTCAGACAACAAAGAATGAGTTATATTTGTTGTGTGTTATGAATCTCAGACAACAAAGAATGAGTTATATCCGTTGTGTGTTATGAATCTCAGACAACAGCAAAATTTCATTTTCTGCTGTCTGAATGTGCCGAGGTATCCTCGCGCATGTCATGCCAGGCACATGCTGCGCAAAATTCACACAACTGAAATATGTATTCTGTTGAGCAAACTCTTATCACACAACGGTGAAATCACCGTTGTCTGATTTTTCAATCACACAACACTCACTTAGACCACGGTGAGTTTGGTCATCAGACAACAGAAATTCACCGTCGTCTGATGACCTTTTTGTAGTAGTGTCACCTAAAAATTCTCAAGTATAGTTTGTTCTTTGTATTTTGGATAATTCTTAGGATCACCCATTGGGTGAATGAGCATATTCACCCTCTCTTGTGATTAAGGTATAATAATTTTATAATTTTCTAATTCTACCATTCATGTTGTATAACATAATATAAAGATTAGCTCTGTAAAAAACCAATCAAATTGAAGATCTTTTTTTTTTTTTTTTTGATCAAATAAGAACTTCATTACTAATGAAACTGCTTACAACGAGTTATAGGCGACACCTCTTACTCAGAAATGGCCTCTAGACTTCACACTGAAAATCTAATATGACTGACTCTAAACTTGCACTACAACTGTGGGACAGACAAAAGCGCAGGAGCAGTGACTCCTTGACAGCTCACCTCTCGTCCAGCCAGTAAGAACTCTAAACTAGACAACTTACTGGTGTCAACACTAAACTCTCCCACCAGAGTCCTCCTGACCAGCATTGGATCGACCAAGCCAACACTCATTGTGACCTAAACCCGACCAAAAAGGTTGCCAGACATTCAGACCTGGGACTAAAAAACTCAACACCATCACCACCTTCTTGTCAACACCATCCATCCACCACTACTCCAAATCGCCAGCGCCTTCGATTTGATCACAGACAGGAAGGACCCACTAGACGGCCAAGGATGATTGTCTATAGCCAGACATATTCGCCACCGCTGCTGACCGAACTCCAGAACAGGAACGACCTCTCGACCGGTGAAGGGAAGATTATCTATGTGATGACCTGGATTTTCATTATGTAATTTTGGTAATTAATAATGGACCAGTTGTACGAATAATTGTTAGTATGCTTTATTCGTAGATTTTATATGGAGTGGAATGATTTTCGTACATATAAATAATTGAATTTCACAGTTTAGGGGGTCGTGTGAAGTTTGACTTTTTATATGTTGGGATTCTCGGAAAATTTCCTTCATGAAATTTGTAGAGCGCGTCGATACGAGTTCGTGGACATGTGGAACGCGTAAATCGGAGTTCGTATGAGGAAGTTATGGCTATCGGAAGAAGTTTCCGTTTTAGTATAAATATGGAAAAATCAGAATTTTATTTCATTAATTCCACTTTCCTTTTCCAGAAGATATTTTTATCTCTCTCTTCTCTCTCGGTCGACTCCTTCAGAAACGAAATTTTCCTTCTGACCCGACCCGGACCCTGTCGGAACTTGCATCTCCGGCGATTTCTTCCTGTGAAACCAGCCCAGAATGACTCGCCTCCTTGCTCCGGTCGTCTCTGTGGTGGTCTCTTACGACGATTCTCCGTCTCGGTGGCAGTTAAAGGCGGCACAGTTTGTGGATTTCGGACCCGGCCGGAAATCCTTATTCCGACGTCGGCAAGGCTTCAAGTTTTCTTGGTTGAGCTCAGAACAGCCTCGCCGATCGATCCTTGGTGGTTGTTTGGATCGATTCACGTGAAACTTCGATCAACTCGGATTGGATTACTATTCACAGCTTGTGAGGTAGTTTTCGATCCCTTAAGCTTGTTTTCTGACTTCGATCCAGTTATGAAAGTTCACAAGCATGCTTAGATGAAGCTTTTTGATGTTGGGAGTTTTGTGAAATATTGAGTTTTGGCCGGCGGCGGTGTGCCACCGCCTGTGGCGGCGTTCCGGCGGTGTTCCGGCCATGTATGGGACTGTTTCTGGTATTATATGTCTTCTACTCGTCGATACGAGCGTTTCGATATATAATATGCAAATTTTGGAGTTCGAATGGATTTGTTATGATTTTTGCAGTTTCATACCGATCGATTTATTTGATCCGTGAGGATTCGAGCGTCCGATCGACTTGTGGTTTGGTCACATCGATCGTGGACGTATTCCGAAGACTTTGGGAGGTCTCAGATGTGGTTTTGCCTCGGTTGGCGCCACTTTGGGGATTTTAGTTCAAAACAGGGGTTTCAGACTTAAATCATATGTAAATCGTTACTAAGTGGAAACCGTTTGTGATTAGGTACTTGACGAAGTATTTGGACGGTTATTCTGTAGTTTGACTACTTATTCTGCATTGAAGACGCAGCAGGAGTTTCGAGGTGAGTAAATCTCACAAGGACCTTTATGAACAGAAGTACCATTATTGTTTTGGCGTTAATTAATTAACTGCAAACTATAGTTGGTATTAGTAGGCATTCCTGAGCGAATGACTACATATATATATTTAGATGAAATATATATATCCTTGTGAATGATTGTGATGAATAATAATATGCATGATGGTGTTCATATTATTGTTAAATGCGACTTTTCAGGAAACGATATTATAGAAAAAGATGTTTTTTATTGTTTGAAAAGTATTGAGCTTGATGTTACATTTTGAGTCAAGCGTGACTCATTTTAGATGTATTGGTCTTTGTACCAAGGGTCACAGATGGTGAGCAGGGATTAGGAAAGCCGAAGCTAGATGTTTGTAACGTTTTTAGGTCAGATGCGACTTACTTAACGTTGACCTTAAGACCAGATAGGGTCTAAGAAGATCTTATGTCACAGATGGTGATAGATCATAGATAGTAACAGGTTGCAGACGGTGACCTTGATGTTTGATTTCATGACCAGATGGGGTCTGAAGATCATGAGTCACAGATGGTGACAGATGGTGATCAGTGGTTGATCTGAGACCAGATGAGGTCTAAAGATCATAAGTTACAGATGGTGACAGGTTGCAGATGGCGACCATGATGTTGATTTCATGACCAGACGGAGTCTGAAATCATATGTCACAGATGGTGACAGATCGCAGATGGTGATTAAGGCAGGAAATAGGTAATCACGTCCTTGGTAGGACGAGTGATTACAATTTCAATAGAGATCTAGTTTATATGCCATGATAGCTTATGGGAGTAACGGTCGAGGTTGCTTGAGACTCATAGGTATGCAGCTTAAAGGAGAGTTCGGACGGCATTCTTCTTTAATTGTCTAGATGAGACTTGAATTGCTACTTGATGGTTAAGTTAGCAAATAAGGCATGGTCATAGCGGTGACTCATGTTGTCCTTTATGTGGAAAGGATATGAAACGTTAGAAGGAAATCATGGCTGCATGTTTCCTTAAGTAGATTGATGTGAGTTGTTTGATTGATGTTCATGAGTTACTCATACGAGCTTGCAGAAACTTACCGGGTTTGTTGTTTGGCAACCCCGGTGCACCATTCAAATGGTGTAGGGGCTAATCCTGCAGGTCAGGAAAATCGTGGCTGAAGCTGAGGTAGCTTGTTGGCAGCAGGACGGGTAGGAAGCAAATTTTGTTGGCTTTGCCAGTATATGACTTCCGCTATGCAGTAAGCTCTGAGGAGCATTTACGTTTTATTTTGTGATGACAATTTAATTCGTAAATTTGTGTAATATATAACTCTATAGAGCGAGTGTATGTTATCTTGGATGGTTCAGTTCCTCAGTAAGTACTTGTTTTAAAGGAAAGATGTTCCAGGTATTGTATTGATGACTGAACATTCACGCATGTATAATTATGGGATTATATATATCGATTTTTATTGTTGTAAAAATCAGGGGCGTGACAATCTATACCAAAATTGCAGCGCGACCCAACAGCTAAAACTAAAAAGACCTACAAAAGACTTATTGATGAAAATCAAATACGGAAAACAAACACCAAAAACTCTCAGCAAGCCGCCACACCCACCACCACCTGCAAACACCACCGCCTGCACACCACCACCTGCATCTGAACTCCCCAACCATGGAGTCAAGAAGGTCAAGAGCTGCCAGCCAACAGCGGCCTGATCCCGTTACGACCACCGCCGGACCACCCACAATGCCTCTCCGCCACCGACTCGGGACCGCCGTCATCATCCTTCCGCCCTCCCCGGCACGCCATAGAGAGACACCACCCCATTCCACCGTCACATTCCCCAGATCGTACACCGACAACCCAACCCAGGTCGGGATAATCCGATCCATGCCAAGCCCGGCCGCCACGACCTCATCACCTCCAGTCCGCCTCCTAGCCCGTACTACCCCATCAAGCCGCTAAATTGAAGATCTTTTAGTTATTCATTTCTATGAAATACATGGACGGTCCATCAAAATAGTAATAAATGTTGTTAGAACCATCCATTTATTTGATTCAATTAGATAATTAAACAATTTTTGATTCGATTGATTTTTTACAAAGGGGATCTTTAAAGGCTTATTTAAGATATGGACCGTTGGATTATAAATTTATTAAGTAAAAGTATGTTAATCGACAATGGGGGTGAATATGCTCGTTCACCCTAAGGGTGAACATAAGAATTGTTCTTATATTTTCTCTTTCGCTTGAAGGTTTGCGTATCAAGTGCGTTTCACTAGTAAGCCAAAAATATGTTAACTTCTAATTTCTCTTGTGTGGTCTTTTAGTACTGCGTGACTTCCCTATGTTGATACGGGATCCAGCTCTTCTAAATTTAGGAGTCATGAAGTTACATGAAGTTAGTAAAATCTAAGTCACTTAACTGATCAAATGAATCGAAATTGTCCATATCAGCCAAATTACCCTAGGTACCTTTATTTTTGTAACTGCCGTCAAACCTCCCCAAAAAAAATTGCCGTCAATCTCATGAAACCATGATCGATCTCCTCTATCTCTCATCGTTGTTCAACATTCTCTATCAAGATATATCTCCTGCTACCAATGATCGAATTGCTTCCTCTTCTTAATTCTCATGTAGTCAATTTGAATATCAGGATACAAAGACCAGATACAGAGAGCTATAATTTGAATAATTTGCCTGATGTTGATGGTACCCACAAAACTCGATATGATCAATCGATTCAATAGGAAAGGAGTCATCAACCATGATAAATAACTGTATATAAATTACTCATGAGGTATTCTCTCTTAATGGCACAAGAAGCCATCTTTCCAAAGCTTTTAAATTTCTTATTTTAATTGTTAAGGTTTGATGTCTTAATTCTAATGGAGATTGAGCTGCTCTTCCTTTTACTTCTTTCTGGATAACGAATGGGAAAATCATTAAGTAATAGGACCTGGGATCTATGTTGAGAAAAAGTAACCTGAGGATTGAATGGCAAATGCTACCATCAGTTATGATTTGTTGGTTGTGCCAAAAAAAAAAACTCTTGATGACTTTTTTTTTTCTTGAACCATTAGATAAATTTAAGGAATTTTGATCATTTACCCTAATTTTAGGGATTTTTGTCCCACTTACTCCTTTAAGTTTTTTTAATTCCCCCTTACCTATAAAAACTTTAATAAGGTCTTCCCTAATATCCAATTTTTTTTTTTTGAGACTATTTTACCGTCACCCCATTGTTACATAGAGAGAGAGAGAGAGAGAGAGAAAAAAAAAATGGAAGCGAGAGAAACCATAGGAGTCTGGTCACCGGCCGCGGGATTTTGGTCACCTGCCGTCGGATTCCGATCAATGGCTGCCACCCACCGGCTTCTCTAAAAACATCACCAGTGGTCCCCAAAGAGGTCGTTGGATCGAGTCTCACACTACTAAAAAAAATTGCAATTGCTTCTCTTTTTTACTTCGGCAATAGTTGCCGTTGCAATTGATACCTTATTGCCACGGAAATTGTTCCGTCGCGATTAAGCCTTATCATTTGCGACGGAAAATCTTTGCCGTAGTAATTTTGTGCTCAATTGCGACGCTTTCACCCGTTGCCGTCGCAAAACTTATATGTATATGTACTTTACAAAAAAAAAAAAAAACAACAACAACAACGGAAAGGGCAACACAATAATGTCACTATATTACTCTTTTTTAATATTGGTATGAGGCCACGTTTGGTTGACTGGAATGTTACGGTAGGAAAATGAATTGTACTAATTTTCCTTTCAAGAATGGAATGGAATTGATTTAGCATTTCCATTTATGGTGTTTGGAAAGATTCAAGACTTGAGATTAGAAAATGGTTTGAGAGAATTAATTTGTTAACGATTTTCCAATAATGCCCAATCAAATTAAATATGTTAACGGCGTGCTTTTAGTTTATTTACCGCGTGCGTACCAAATTTTATGGCGTGCTTTTGGGTTATTTACTTGCACGCCGTAAAAAGACAAAAAATTTCATTTTTTACGACATGGTCTATAAGGGCGCATTTTTGCCCGAATTTGAACGTCGTAAATGGCTTGTTTTCCTGTAGTGAAGATTAAAAATGAATGAGTGGAGATATGAATTATTAATTGACCAGATTTTATGAGGGGCTAAACAAGTAAATTTTCAATTCCATTGAGTGAAGGAATTGAAATACCACATCCTAGAAGGTATTTCTATTCCGCCTCTTTTATGGAATTGAACTCCGGTCAACTCATTTATTTTACTTTCCTTTCCAGACTTATGACTTAACCAAACACGACAATTTAATGGAATGAGAAACTATTTCACATTCCAGATTTGATTTCCTGGCTAACAAACGGGGCCTGAGTGTGCGTGGACATAAAATAAAATTTTCGATTTTAATTATAAAAACATTGATCTATACCAATTTGCCTCCTAAAGTTGTTTGACTTATACATTGCATTTAAATTGTTGGTGGTCATTCTAAAGTAACCATGAAGTAGAAAATAAATTTGGAGAAATCAACCGCTCGATGGAGAGATTGTAATGTTTTATGGTGATGGTAAAAAGTCTAGCCAATTTGGTTCTCGTTTCGAACTCGATCAACTAGGTCAAACTTAATTATTTTTATAAACCTATATTTATATATTATACACTCCAAAGGGCAACATCTATCAATTCAAGGAAAATAGGAAAACTGACCGTTGGATGAGATTATTACAATAAATTATGAGTGTGGTAAAAAAATGTAGCCAATTTCACCATATTTTCGAATCCGATCGAATTAGTCAACTGTAGTCACTTGTATGTCTTCTTAGTTGACCGATGGAGTGACGACCGCGAAACGTGCTTATTTTTTCACATCACGTTTGTAAATATTCTATCAATAGATGTGCGTGGACATAAGAAAAAAATTTCAATTTTAATTACAAAGACATTAGCCTATACTAATTTGCCTTCTAAAGTTGTATGACCTAAACATCGTATTTAAATCGTTGAGGCTCATTCTAAAGGAACTATGAAGTGGAAAATGAATTTACAAAAACCAATCGCTCGATGGAGAGATTGTAATGTTTTATGGTGGTTGTAAAAAATCCATCCAATTTGGTTATCGTTTCTAACTCGATCAACTAGGTCAAACTTAGTTACTTTTATAAACCTATATTTATATTATACACTCCAAATGGCAACCCCTATCAATTCAAAGAAAATGGGAAAACCGACTGTTGGATGAGATCATTACAACAAATTATGGGTGTGGTAAAAAATTGAGCCAATTTCACCATATTTTTGAATCCGATCGAATTGGTCAACTATAGTCACTAGCTTATATGTCTTCTTGGTTGACCGATGACATAACGACCCTGAAACATGCTTATTTTTTCACATCACGTTTGTAAATATTCCATCGATGGATGTGCGTGGACATAAGATAAAAATTTCAATTTTAATTACAAAGACATTGGCCTATACTAATTTACCCCCTAAAGTTGCATGACTTATACATTGCATTTAAATTGTTGAGGTTCATTCAAAAGCAACCATGAAGTTGAAAATGAATTTGGACAAACTAACCGCTCAATAGAGAGATTGTAATGTTTTATGGTGGTTGTAAAAAATCCAGCCAATTTGATTCTAGTTTCGAATTCGATTAACTAGGTTAAACTTAATTACTTTTATGAACCTATATTTATATATCAGACATTCCAAAGGGTATCTCTATCAATTCAAATTGGTTAAAGGTAGTCTTGTCGCTAGACCAAAAACTTGCAATATTATTTTCAATTGGGAAAACATCACAAATGGTGTATGAACTTTAGTCATTTCTACACTTTTGTGTACTAACTTTCATAAATATCAGAATGGTGTATCAAGTTTGCTCCAATATTTCATTTTGGTGTACGCTGTTAAATTTTCCGTTATCTTTACAAAAAAAAAAAAAAACTGACAAAGCTAGAGGAAAGATAACTGTTTTTTTTTTTTTTTTTTGTAAAGATAACGGAAAATTTAACGGCGTACAATTGAAGCAAACTTGATACACCATTCTGATAGTTATGAAAGTTGGTACACTAAAGTATAAAGTTGGTACACCAAAGTGTAGAAATGCCTAAAGTTCATACAGTATGCGCCAAAATTTTTGGCCAAATATTAAACTTCCCTCTCAAATGAAAAAGAAAGAGATTGAAGGCCGGTCAAATTCTGCTCGCTCTTTCCCCCCCTCTCTCTCTCTCTCAAAATCCCCTCTGCTCCCAAAACCCTAACCATTGCCACTACTCCTTCTCCACTCGCAGCCCTATCCCCGCCGCCCAGCCTTTCTCCTCTTCTTCTCCGGCGGGACGGCCTGCAACGGCGTCGTTGAGGAGCTCAAGAATTTCAGCACTCGCTCCCCCACTTGCTTCACGTTTCCGGCGACGGAGGAAGCACTGCCGAGATTCTCTGCGTCCTCGGTAATTTCTAGTGTAATTTGTTTATGGGTTGTGATATTTTACGGATTGATTAAGGATTTGGTGTCTTGGTAGCTAGATCTGCTAAGAAGTGTGATCAATTTCATGACTGGGTTTATTGATTTAGATGTCGGAATTGCTGTACGTTGTTGAGTTAGAATTGCTATATATTTTTAATTCCTTACTCCTTACAAATTGGGAGTTGAGGACAGAGAGCTTGTGTCGGTCCCTTTTGATAATTCCAAGCACTGCTGCTGCTGCGTTTGCTTTGGGATTGGGCTTTTGCTGTTTTAAAAGATTTTAATTCGAGAGAGATAGACGTGGTAATCTTTTATGTTTAATCAATTTGGGAACTTTGTGATAGTCCCATAACAGAGAATTTCGATGAGATTGGTGATGGATTTGTAGTTTAATTGTATTTCAAGTAATGGGTTGGACCCACCTTTGAATCATTATGAGTTCATCGTGTCTATGCAGTTCCATGTTTTACTTAGTTTATGTGTCGATTACATATGTGATTATGTGTTTTATGCAGCAGTAGTTTTCTGTATGATCGAAAGAGTAGTATAGTTTAGTGATACTTGCTACATGATTCCCATTTTGGAGTCTGCAACTACCTTGGTAGTTTCATTCAGGCTTAGATTTTGAACCTAGCAACTATTTCTGTTAAGGTCTTTCATTCGTATAAGGTAGTATTAGTTTGATATATCCGAGCAGAGTGCCGCCACAGATAGTAATGTTGAACCAGTGATATCTCTGATTTGAGCCTCGGTTTTCCTTTTACATCATTAAGATAAGTTGGTGTAGCATGTAGGACGGAAGGTAAGGGACAAATGGATTTATTGGTGGAATCTGAACCTGGGTTCTAGCAGTGTATTGGTGATATCCTAGCCTACTTGCCATGTTGCTTGTGAAGTGAGATTTGTTATGGCTTGGCCCTGATTGATTGAACCCTGCTGACTAGTATTGCTGGTTTGCACAAGTCAGGATCAGATTAGGTGATCAGAACTACTGTTAAGCTATATGTCTAGTGTTCTATTTGATGCACAAGATGCATTAGTTGGTGTAGCTCATTTGCAGGACAACAAGCATCAGAATGTTGAGGACATAGAGCTTGTGTCGGTCCCTTTTGATATTCCAAGCACAGCTGCATTGCATGAATCACACTCGTAGCATCACAAGTAGTTCTAAGGTACTTCTATTTTTCTGAGTTTCAAAGTTAACAGCTATCACAAGTAGTTTTTGTTCCATTGTGGATGTGTGCTTTGTTATTGCTGTAGGTTCTGAAGCATGCATGCTTCTGTATGTCTGTGAATTTTTCATATTGGCTTCTTATAACTGAAGTTCATTCCATGTTTTCTTTGTGTATATGTACACAAAACAGGTGCTGATATAAGAACTCACCTCTGCCTCTAGGTGAAATAGGTAAACGCCAAGTTGACTTCTTTGATTGATTGTGTCATATTTATCTTGAACATGTATAAGATGTCATATTTATCTGGTATCATTAACTCTGGATACACTGGTTATATGAATATATTTGAACCAAGTAGCAAGTAAGATGAGTGAATTTGCTGGAAATCTGCAGAAACTGTCCTGCAGTACAGCCTTCTTTGGTATTTCTTTTTCCTGACTTATTGACCTCCAAATGACCAGAATTTTTGATATGTTTTACTTCTGTTAGTTAGCAAAGGATCTGGAAAGTTTCATTACATTTCGACATAAAGTGAATGTTTTGCGAATTTTCCCAGTTTGGTCTGTAATAGAGAAAGTTCCAGAATTTTAAATGTTCCTCTGATTTTATGTTTTGATTTCAATGCCTTAATGTTTTTTGTTTTGTTTGTATGGACACCTTCACGAAAGAATATGTGCATTTTGTTGTCTATCTTACTTACTGGACATTAAGCTAACATTGATTTTTCTATGTTTATATTACAGGTTCTCATGGCAAAAAGAGCAAAGCAAATGAAAGCAAGTGTAAAACTCCCAAGTAAAATGGTGCACTTGTGAGTGCGGTTATAATTTTCAATACTTGTAAATGACAACACATGTATTTTCATATTAGTGTTTGACTATTTGTATTTGAATATGGTACGATGACTCAATGGATATTTTTAACTATATTTTTTATGAGTTAATGTTAATTTCCTATTTGATTTAATGGATGCAGATATTAATTACTTAACTATTATTATTAATTATTTGTTTAATTTTGTGGAAATGGGTAAAAAATAATAATGATAATAATAATAAAACAAAATTAGCGTTTGGGACGGCCATTTTAGCATCACAATTGGTATAAAATTATATAGGTTTATCTATTTATCAAAATATTTTAACAAAAATTTATAAATATATTTGCAATGGCTAACTAATTGTAGCACAATTTTAGCGGGAAGATTTGGTGGTTATTTTGAAAATACACACATTGCGACGGCATCATAGCCGTAGCAAATACCTCTATATGGGCTACCCTGATGGAAATTTTGCGACGGAAGCTTGCGTAGCAAATCGCCGTCGCAAAACAATAACTGATGCGACGGAAAGAGAATACCATCGCAATTACCTTTTGCGACGGCATTTTACCGTCGAAAATGGATTTTTTTGACGCTACCTATTGCAATGCAAACATTTCCGTCGCAAAAGGCTTAATTTTCCGTCGCAAAATAGCCGTCGCAAAAACAATTGTTTTTAGTAGTGTCATAGGTAGCGAGAAAGGTTTATTGGCCCCTAATAGAAATCCGTTGCCCTCCAATAGAATTTTCGGTCACCGGAATGGAAAGTAATCTCTCTAAATTTGAACAAATAAAACTTTAATTAAAGAAAAAAAAAAGAGGAAATTACATCAATTGAAAACTTCTATTGCCTCCCAATAAAACTTTTAGTCGCCGGAATGGGAACTAATCTGCCTAAATTTAGATAAATAAAACTTTGATTAAAGAAAAAAAAAAGGAGATTACATCAATTCAAAACGTCTATTGCTCCCCAATAGACCTTTAACAGACCTCTATTGCCCCAATAGAACTTTTTTTTTTTTCATTTTTCTTTGGGTGGTTCTAGTTGGACCTCTAAATTTGCTATTTGGACCTCCCATACTTAGTACACCTCTAATTTACTTTTTAGAATACTTGAAAAACTAAATAGACCTCCTTATTTTAACCAAAATGCCCTTGAACATGAAATATAACAATCTGTTATTCTACTTTTTATCTCTATCTTCAACTACGAGAAGAAAAATGAATCAAAATCACATGACATTGCTCTCTTATGAGTAGGTCTCTCCTCCACCAAAATTAATCAGATGGTTGGTTCTCGATCTTGATATGTTGTTGGAACCCCTTTGAATTTGCTAAAAGAATGATTTCAAGGGTATTTGGTTGGAAGATCGAGTAATAATTATTTCATAATATTCAATTAATTTAGTTTAAGAAAATTCCAAATCAGATTATTTTGAATTTACCTTTGTAATAAATGATATGTCATGTATAGAAATTATTATTTTTACTTAATTATTTTCAGTAAATTATAAAACTATATAGGCAATATAAGGAAATATCGGGAAAATAAAATAAAATTGAATGTTATATTTGGTTTGAGGAGGTAAGAAGAGTATTTATTTACTTACTTACTTAATTTTTCATTTTTCTCTCTTTGTCCTTATTGGTCTTTTCATATAAGTTGACAAAGTCAATTAATAACTGAAAAAAAATGGAGATCCAAATATCAAATTTGGAGATCCAACTAGAACCACTCTTTTTTCTTTCCTTCTGGGTCTTCTGCCCCCATTTTACCCAAAAAAAAAAATGAAAGAAAGAAATTGATTTGGGCACCTAGAGAAAAGCATTAGGCCCCAAATCATCATTCTCCTGAGATGGACCCAAAATCTCAATTCTTTGAACTCCAACTGAAATTGAAAACTAAGAGTACCAATATGTAGAACTCGACCGGAGGAACAATTCTGATACCTCGATCGTCTTAAAAAAATGCCCGAGTTGCCAGAAAATACCGAAGAACTCACGAAGCTTTCTGACTTCATTTCTCAATCACCAGTTATTGTTTGGACAAAGGAAGATTAGTGAAAGATTTTTGACCTTGAGACAAAGCTGTCGGCACCGGTGAGACAATGTGAAGTGGCCAGAATTGAAAACATGTCGGCGAACACAGAAAGCTTTTGGGGCTGCTCTTGCTGCCACCACCGGTCATTTGGAGCGGAGATAACTAGTCTTCACTTTGCGCTGCCTTGAGGAGTCGAACGGTGTCGGTCCAACATCCAGGCAATGCCCGAAATCGGAATTGCGATCAGATCACCATTGGAATGAAAATGGGTAGAAGGCAGCGTCAGTCTAGGTTGTGATTTGATGCGGTCCGACCTTTATATACTTGAGCGCTAGAGGGCCTAGGACGTTGCCGGAGTTGGAGGTCAGTAGGAGAGGGGGAGAGAGAGATGACAAAGTGGCGTGGTTGTAATTCTTTAATTGGGTTGAGGGCAAAAAGGTCATTTGTTGTTAAATTGTGTATGCGGAAACAAAAATCTGTTGGTGGGGTAAGTGAGATAATTTTTGCTTATTTTGGTGCTTTGGGTCAAGGACCTTAAATTTAAATGGTTTGGATTTTATTAACTTCATGTAACTTTACAACTCTTAACTAGAGTTGGCGACCCGGCCCATTTTTAGAGGGCCTAGTCGTGCTGGGGCCGGCCCATTTACTTAAACATTAAGCCCGGTCCGGCCCATGGCCCGAACCCATATATTGCCGGGCCGTGCTCGTGCTCGTGCCGGGTCAATAAACGGACCGTGCTCGTGCCTACCCACTATAAAGCACGATTTTAAAATCTTAATTTGAACAAATAAAAATTAATTTTATTTAACTATTTATAAAATTAAAATAAATTAAGTTCTATAACGTTTTTCTTAATCTTAGCTTTTTAAGATTAGATTTCTAATAATTTTTTATATTCCACTATAAGAAAGAAAGAAAGAAAAAAAAAAACTCAAAATATATTGTTTTTAGTATATTATTGTGCAATTAATCTTTATTTATTAATTGAAGATTTAGTATCTATTATTCTTTCCTTCATTCTATAGTTGTATTATTATGAGATCGATTAGTCTTTATTAATAAACATATATTTAACATTTAGAAAAAATACTTATGTCAAAAGAAGGATATAATGTTTTGTTTCATTATTTTGACAATATAAAAAAAAACATTGGTGGAATTGTCATGAGATTTTAAATAAAGAGGTCTCATATTCAAATCTCATCATTGTAGTTTTTTAATATTTTTAAAAACAAAATGAAATTTTGTGTTTGTAACGGGGCGGCCCACAATATGTCATGCTCGGGCCAGGCCAATATTCTTAGGCCCAGCCCGACCCTTTATTCTAATGTGCTTGGGTCGTGCCGGGCCACTAGCAGGCTTGGGCAGTGCCGGGTCGCTTTTAAGCGTGCCGGGCCCGTGTCGTGCTCGTGCTTAGCGGCCCGTTTGCCACCTCTACTCCTAACTTTAGAGGAGTTGGATCCGTTAATATGACATACCAAAGTAAGAGCTGATCCAGAACTCATAAGAGGTTAGGTCTCACGTTCTCGCCAAAATGCTTTGGGATATATATCATGCATATTCGTCAAAACGGCAGCTTGTCCCATACTAAAATGGAAGGAAGAGAAGCTAGCATTTCATGTTTCTCCCATATAGCAGACTTCTCTACTCATTTATGATGACCAATAAATACTCAATTACTGATTCTTCTGACATATTAGTATGGACAATCCCTGATTATAAAATAACTTTTTTGTTTTAGAGAAAGAGAATTTAGGAGAAGATTGAGATGCTTTCATTGATAATTGAGGCATCTATATGACTATGTATATAGAGGATTACATGTACAAATCTTCAAGTACAAGTAGGAATATGCTAACCCTATTACAACCAAGCTAAGTAGTCCTAAACCTATTTGAACTAGGCACACAATACTTGATTTCTTGCAACACACCCCCTTGTGTGATCCAAATATGATGTTTTAGACGTCTATGGTGCTCCTCACATTGTCTCAGTACAAACTTTGCCAAGTAATAAAAACTCAGTGAGACAAAAATAATCTCGATTGAAGGGAAAAATAGTACAACACACTCTTCACATTTCGAGAACCTAGCGTTAGTGTCAAACCTCCTACTGATACTAACATCTTCCTCTGACTACGACAATCATAGGAGGCCGGATAACTTTCCTAGGCCACGGTTGCCTGCATGTTTCTTGAATGTGGATTTAGGCAATGACTTAGTAAATAAGTCTACAACATTTTCCTCATATCGGACGTGATTCACTTCAATCTTGAGGAGTGTTCGTTGTTGCTGATTGTAGAAAAACTTAGGCAATATATGCTTGGTGTTATTGCTTTTGACAAATCCTTGCTTCGTTTGTTCAATGTAAGCAATATTATCATCATAAATGCACGTAGGTTTATCTGTGGTAAACTTTAAACCACATGTAGCACGAATAAGCTTAACTATGGACCTAAGTCATAGACATTCATAAACAGCATCGTGAAGAGCAATAATTTTCATGATTCGAAGAAATAACAACGTCAATGGTCTGTTTAGTTGACATTTGATATTGCGGTGTTTCCCCTAGTAAACACATAACTAGTTTGGGAACATTCTTTCTATGGATAAGAGTGGTATCTAGCATCAACGAATCCCATCAAAACGTCATTCCAATTTTGATGGAGGGAGGATGCACACTGCCGGAGGCAGCTTCATGATATGAAGAGTCTAATTTCATCATGCAGTTTTCTCTCCGTAAGGATAGAATAAGCCCATATCTATCATACTCTTTACGTATCGAAATATATATTTTACACCAATCTAATGGCATCGCGTTGGCGCAGAGCTATATCTAGCTAACATGTTCACAATGAATGAGATATCCGGTCTTGTGCATTGGGCTAAGTATAACAATACGCCTATTACACCTATATATGACACTTCAGCATCTAACAAGTCTTTGTCATCATCCTTGGGATGAAACATATCCTTTTTAAGGCCAATACTACAGAAGACCATGAGAGTTTTAATAGGCTTAACTTTATCTTCATTAAAGTGCCTAAGCATCTTTTGAGTTTAAGCCAATTGATGAATCAGAATTCCATCAGTACAGTGCTTAAGTTCTAAACCAAGACAAAATCATGTTTCTCAATATCTTTAAACACAAATTCGGATTTTAGGTGCTCTGCATGCGGTTTTCTTAACTCATCTAGAGTTCCAATTAGGTTCATGTCATCGACATATACTGCAATAATAGCAAACCCGAAACTTGTCTTCTTAATGAAAAAGCATGGGCATAATTCATTATTGGTATATCCCTTCCTAATCAAGTAATCGCTTAAACGGTTATACCACATTAATTCCGATTGTTTTAATCCATAAAGTAAGCATTTTAATCTAATCGAAAATGCGCTCTGTTGTCGAGAGCTACTTGGTTTGGGTAATTGAAGTCCATCAGGGACCTTCATATATATCTTTGTATCTAGATCCCCATAGAGATACGTTGTGATCATATCCATAGGTTGCATGTTCATTTTTTTCAGAAACTAGCAAACTGACAAGATTGTGGAACGTTATAACGTCCATTACCAGAGATTATGTCTTCTTGTAGTGGAATCCAGGGTTTTGAGAGAAGCCTTGCACCACAAGAGGAGACTTTCTAATCTCATTACGCTTTCTAACAAATACCCATTTATATCCAACAAGTTTTATGCTAGGGGGTGTTGGCATGCCCTGACCTCCAGAGGAGGTGTCATGTCATTTATTAGGGACGTCAATCCTAGCAGGCACGTTTGCAATTGGTATTGTGATCTCGTCACTTTAGCGATATCAGAAAATGCATCAGGTAACAAATTTGCCACGTTCTGAAGATCGACAATTTGTCGCACTTCAATTTCGGACTTTGCAGTTTGGGGATCAAGATTAGACAAAGTGGGGATAGTGTTAGCCAAATAGCCACCCTCAAGTATAAGGGCCAAGTTATAGTGTAAGGAATTATGAGTAGGGGATATCGTATCCAAGGGATTGGAAAACCCACTTTAGCTAAGGAAAACCTAAAGGATGCTAGATGAATATGCAAATGTATAAATCATAAACAATGGCTCACAAGTGAACCAAAGTTCATGGTGAATATATGCAAGGTGGAGTAGTGGTTTGATTTTAGTTTTGGAGATGATTTGATTCGGAAACAACTAAATGAATACTTGAAATGTAAACTATAATAAGCTAAATTAGAGCTAATGAAATGGATAGGAGTTAGGACTCAAGGTTTTCACCTTTAGCCTCTCTTGCAAACAATGATGCTTTTTATAGTGAATGATGTCATTTTAATTAGCCAATTTCTCTCCTTGCATCCCTCTCGGGTATGACAAGGGATATGCACCTTTAATGATATCAAGCAACCCCTCTCAGGTGTAGTACTTAACTACTTAAGTCATGCATTTCAATCCGGTTAGGTATCTAATGTATTTACCTAAGTGCATAAAGCTTGGAGATGAAGAGATTATGAAAACCAACCAAGTTTATCTCTAAGTGATTGTAGTTCACAACACTAACATGCACATATGATATGCTATCATGCTTCAAAACAACCAAGGTTAATCAAGCCCTAATTGTTTCTTATGTCATGGCAAATATTCATACTCAAACTGATTAAGTTAAAGCATAAACATTTAACTCTTGAACTAGCATGTTAAGGTGCTAAAGGAAAGTGCATCAAATATAATATCTACATCAAAGTCATACAATATTGGCTAGGGCTTTCAACCCTAGCCCCATCAAACTAAGTACTCACTCATAATCAAATAACATAAGCTCCAACATGTTTATGAACATCAAACTAAAAAGTAGGGATAGAGAAGTGACTAGTGATGATCAAATTGAGGATGGTGTAGATGAACTCATGGAGGTTTTGTCTTGGTAATGATGATTCCTCAAGTGATGCTAGACCCTCTCCTTCTTCTTCAAAGATTGATGATGGAATATGAGATGTAGAAATGATCAAGTGGTGAAATGGTGGATTATGTATATGAAATAGAATGGGTAGATGGAAAAGATTATGAATTTGGTGGTTGTGGTAATAGATGTTATGGATTGATGGTTGTGGTGATGGAGGTTTTTGATTGATAGTGGTGGTGATGGAGGTTTTGTGGAAGAGATGATAGTGGATTGTAGAGAATAGAGAGAAAAAGATGTAATTGAGTGGTGTATGGGTGATGCCTTAAGAGTGTGATGAATTGATGCTTATATAGAGAAGAGAGAGAGGAGTAAAATGATGAATGGAAGCAAAAGGAGCAGCTCAAGTATTGTAAGAAGCATGGAGGTGGAGTCTGAGACTATAATAGATCCTACAAACAAGAGGAAAGGGTATGGAAGAGATGGAGTAAAAAATAGGGAAGTAATGATGAGCTATTAGAGTGTAGAGAAGAAAAAAATGACTTAATAGAAGAGAGGAGCAGCTAACTCACTTTATTGTGCATGGAAATCATGAAATTGAAGAGTGTTGGGGTTGTTTTGGGTCACCAAAGTCAATGACAAAGATGGAGAGAACCCTATGCACCATGCTTATTATCCAAATGATAATATGATGGATTAATCTTGTCAAATCTTATAGGATTCTTCTAGAACTCTCCTTGAGAATTGCTGCAACATAACCCTTCCAAAAATGCACAACAAATCCGTCCAAAATGGATTTTCGGCCAAGTTACCCTTATTCGATCAACAATGATTCATTTTCTGCTTTTGAAGATTCATTCAATTGAATCTTCATCGAAACTTCAGAATTGGCCTTCCACTTCTTCATACCAAATGTTCTTCGATAAGTGTAGATCATGGTGATAAAATATCACAGCTTAGTTCTGTTGGAATTTAATTAGAATATTTCAAAATACCAATTATATTTGAAACCTCCATTGGATATTTAATTGCAAATGACAATAGTCATTAACTCTCTTTGATTGTGATTGACAAAAAAATTTCATCAGTTTACTCATATATCATTCATTTGTTCAAAGTCTGCAATTATGGTGGTTATTTACTTCTTTATTTGCTTTCTTCCGTTTTGGTTTACTCATCAATGTCAAGATATATATTGCATTTCTGTTACATAAGTTACAGAGTTTAAATGTCATTCCTATTTTGACGTTTTCCTAATCAATGTCATAATATTCCTTTCGGTTACAGAAGTTACATAGCTTAAATTCTATTGTTAAATTGTCATTGCATTGATCATTCCTGCCATATATATAATCCCTAGCTTTCCAGATAAAAAATACAACAAGAAATTCAATCTCCTTTGTTTCCTTTCCGAGCTCAAAGTATTCATGTGTTTCCTTTAATTTATCTATTCCACCAAAAGAAAGTTTCAAGCTGTTCGATATGATCCGAGTATTGTGAGTGTACACCTACAAGGATCGAGGTTGTTGTACCCTGGAGGGTAGGGCACCACAAACCTGCTACACAGAGACATTGTCTCCGAGGGGCGAAATCTACTCTTAAGGGCAGTGTTTACACGCCTCAACCTTAAACTCTTTTTGAAATAATCATTGGGTGGCGGCTCGCAAATCTAAAAGATAAGTGTTGATCTTCTATTTTCAGCTTATTATGGCATTAATGTGATTATATTTATTTACTAATAAAATATTGTATTTGTGGAATTTTGTAGGAAACGAAATCTGATGACGAAAATAACATCCATCAACCAAATTTCCAATAATCTTAAGAGTAGATTTCCGTTGGTGGATGTTTCCTAGTGGAATGCTTAGACATGAAGATAAGTCATTTCTCTTCACCACTTTATTGGTTTATATTTTCAACGTGCTTATTATGGTTTTGAAGAGTTTCAAAAGTAGTATTGATTTTTGAAAGTCTTTTCACCGAAACCTAAAACAATTACTCTTTGTTTATTGCTGCATTATATTGGCAAATTATGTTCTAAACTTCTACCATGACAATTATTCTTTGCATTTAATTTGCATGGTTGTCAATTTTGATTGCTAATGATTTTTCAATTGGCATTTAAATGTTTATTCTATAATGTGCATTTTTGGGTTAGTAATGCATGGTGTAATGATAATTTCGTACTATTTATTGTGCATCATTGTTATTAACCTTATGGTTTAGCATATTTTCTATGCATTAAAATATTCTCTACCGTTATAACTCGAAAAGTTATTCATTGGTGTTGCTTCGGAATACGTCTCTTCAAAGTATCTTTTCTTCTGGAAAAAAAATATATATTTGAAATGTTGCTTCAAAACAAATAAATATATGCAGTTTTTATTAATTGACGCCGCGATATTGTCCCTTATGTTGACGCCTTGAAAAACTATCTCATTGATTGCTGCCTTCGGTTTATGCTTTGAGAAAATAGACATTCAATGTATCTCCATAATCAAATTTAATTTTGATCAAGAATTAAGAGACACTTGATGGCTACAAATGTGGGGTGACTAAAGTATCCAAAGTCACGAAATATGATACATAATGTTGCCTACTAAATTCTCAAGTCCTTGATTGGCGAAGATTCGTTGAGTAAATATATATGGCTTAATATTATCTTGCCTATATTTATGAGCCTAAGGCTAATTCGGACATACTCAAAAATGTGGGGGTCAAGGAAAGACAAGAAAAAATAGGCTCTTATATCTAAGTGAGATTGGATAACTAAAAATCAAATAAAGATCACTTATTGTTGAGATTATTCAATAAGCTGTGTACGTCAGAGTTGATTTTGGCCAATACTCTGACAAAACCACTAGGCTAAAGGCCAAAGCTAGTGGTTAATACATCGAGGGGGATAGAGCTTATGCCTATAGACAAAGATCAAGAGTGATGGTAACCCAACCTATGTGATTGGAGATCCCATGAAGTAGGTTCATATGGGTAAGAACAAGTCACTTGTTGGTCAGTGTTGCACTATCAAATAAAACTATTGATGCTCCCTCCCTATGGTGTAAATAAATAGTGCTCGAACTGTAATGTGTAAGGTTGAACAAATGTTCTTAATGAGTTTTATAGCCCAAAAATTTGGGTGGTGTGTTTGTTTGCAGTACACACTTGATGGATTCACCTATATGGATGTGGAAGTGGGGCCGCTTCCTATGAGAGCAAGGCATACTCTCTAGAGCATTCATGAATATTCAGGTAGGGTACATGGCCTATTCGCGCCACCCCGCTTCGAACAGCTTGATCCGAGAGTTAATGTGGATGGTTAGTTGTCTGATTCACAATTAGAAATTTTGGTTCATAGAAAAATTTATTTTCACCAAGATTTCGTGGGTCACGACTAATTTGTCCTATGACTGGTTCATAGTCCAAAAGACACCAGTTCTGATGTGTTGATTCTCACTTTCTTTTGGTATTCCTTATCTTTCACTTTCCTTGAAATTTTGGTATTTTGAAATAGTGGGGGATTGTTGGAATTTAATTAGAATATTTCAAAATACCAGCTATATTTGAAACCTCCATTGGACATTTAATTGCAAATGACAATAGTCATTAACTCTCTTTGATTGTGATTGACACAAAAATTTCATCAGTTTACTCATATATCATTCATTTGTTCAAAGTCTGAAATTATGGTGGTTCTTTACTTCTTTATTTGCTTTCTTCCGTTTTGGTTTACTCATCAATGTCAAGATATATATTGCATTTCTGTTACATAAGTTACAGAGTTAAATGTCATTCCTATTTTGACGTTTTCCTAATCAATGTCATAATATTCCTTTGAGTTACATAAGTTACATAGCTTAAATTCTATTGTTAAATTGTCATTGCATTGATCATTCCTGCCATATATATAATCCCTAGCTTTCCAGATAAAAAATACAACAAGAAATTCAATCTCCTTTGTTTCCTTTCCGAGCTCAAAGTATTCATGTGTTTCCTTTAATTTATCTATTCCACCAAAAGAAAGTTTCAAGCTGTTCGATATGATCCGAGTATTGTGAGTGTACACCTACAAGGATCGAGGTTGTTGTACCCTGGAGGGTAGGGTGCCACAAACCTGCTACACCGAGACATTGTCTCCGAGGGGCGAAATCTACTCTTAAGGGCAGTGTTGACACGCCTCAACCTTAAACTCTTTTTGAAATAATCATTGGGTGGCGGCTCGCAAATCTAAAAAATAAGTGTTGATATTCTATTTTCAGCTTATTATGGCATTAATGTGATTATATTTATTTACTAATAAAATATTGTATTTGTGGAATTTTGTAGAAAACGAAATCTGATGACGAAAATAACATCCATCAACCAAATTTCCAACAAGTTCATCGTAATTTGGTCGGAAATGCTGTAAAATTTGTACAGGTCCAGTTTTACAGTTTTCGTCTTTTAGTCAGAAACTTGGACCAATCTTTTGAAGGCCTTCCACTCCGAACTAACTCTTGAACTCTTCATAAGAAATGATCCTTAGGATGCCTATAATGGATCTGAGAATTTTCAACTCATTTAGAGTTCGTTTGATCAGGATGCCGATCCTCTTTCCTTGTCTAGCTCGCTTTCTCCTAGCCGGAGTAAGAAAATGTGTTAAGGTCGACTTTTTAGTTCATTTCCATATTTCTCCATCATTTCCTAGCATGATAAGGAAAACATAATAAATATATATAAATAAACACAAAGGTTAAGCAAAAGTGCAAGATTAGGGAAATAATGAAATTGGATTAGTCAACATTAAATTGGACTTTAGAACAAGTAATTTTTATGTTTTAGGGCATAAATATGTATATGAATTATGATCCAACAGATAGACCATGACAATTTCCGTCGTTCTTGTTTAACATTAACATTCTTATTTCCCCCTAATGATGGGAAGACTGTCTTATCAAATTGATAATCTAGAAATCTAACAGTAAAGAGATCGTCTGTCAAGAGTTCTATATAGCGTAAGATGGTGGAGAATTATATACATAAATACCCATTCGTCATTAAAGCTTTATTTTGGTACATTGCGGCATCGCAATTGGCACATAAACTGCGTACCCAAATATGTGTAAGTTCGAGACATCAGGCTTGTGCCCAATCACCAACTGCGACACAGAAAATGGTTGAGTGGTGGTGGGTCGTAGACAAATAAGTACAACTGTGTTCAAAATTGCATAGGCCCATGCAAAAATTAAAAGGTTGGTATGTATTACCAACATTCGAGCGACCATTTTCAATCTTTTAATAGTGGCTTTCGTGAGACCATTTTGGGTGTGAACTGGAGAATCAGATGTTCAACATCAATCACAATGGACATGCAATAATCGTCGAAAGTTTTTTTTATGTAAACTCTCTAACATTGTCAAGATATATTGACTTAATAAAATAATCCGGGTGGTGAGCACGTACACAAATAATTTGGGTTAGGAGTTTAGCATAAATAGCATTACGTGTGGACAAGAGCGTGACATATGACCAACGTGTCGATGCGTCAACTAACACCATAAAGTATCTAAATTGTCCGCAAGGTGGTTGAATAAGTCTACAAATATCCAATTAGATATTGTGTAAAAAGGAAATGAGTTCTTTCGTATCCTTTGCGTATGACTGTCTCAGTCCTAATTTTCGTAAGAAACAAGCTTTGCAAAAATGAACGATGGACCTTAGAGGCAACCAATGAGGATTTTAGTTAGGCCATGGAAACACTATTGGCATTAGAAGCATAATGGGAGACTATGGCGCAATTTTTAGCGTCTGTAGGGGAACCGCGGTAGCGTCAGCAAGTGGCTTGCTGTGGACAGTGGAAGCGGTCCGAGGGTCTCTATGAATCAACTTTTGATTCTCGCTTCGTGTAACTCAAAAGAAAGGATGTTATTGTGAAGTCTTAAGAATATGGATCATTATATCACGACCAGGGTGACATAATCTATGGTGCCAAAGCCAATATGTTTTAAAATCCCATAAGTCATCTCTTATAACATTGTTAGATTGAATAGCTTGAATAGTGGAACGTAGAGTTCACAAAAGAGACATATAAGTTTCTGTAAGATGCGCCTAGGTCCACAATCATTAGAGGTAATGAATTTCATTCCCATTTTCACAATGCATTTATGCATGATATCCGTTGGCTCGAATATCTCTAAAACTCAAGAGGGTTCTATTATCCTGAGGAGTGTAGAGAGCTTCTGTGACATTAATCATGGTAACGTTGGGCAAAAGAAATTGGGCCTTTCCATGGCCTTGAATCAAGCTTGATGGGCCTATCATTGTTGTCACAGATGGATGAATAGGCAACATATCCAAAAATAATTGGCTATGGTGGAGAATAGTTTACGTAGTCGCACCATCTGTGAGACATTATAATTCTCTTGAGTCCATTCCCAAAAGAAAACGCTATAATAAAGTTTGAGAGATAGAATACAACTCAAAATTTATTCAATACCAAAAGGTAACGATTTATATCCAAAATTTTGAAACAAAATCTAATCCAAATAACTATTAATATTAATAATGGTATCACTTAACTTCTTTTGGTAACTCCAAAATAAACACGACCAAGTAAGAAAGAAGAGATGTTGGTGGAGCAAAACTCGCTTAAGTACACTTATCTTAACTCGAGCCTAGACATCATATCCACTTTGGATGAGCCTATTTGAACAAGAACAATTAGTTTTGGAGTTTAAATCTTCCACGAAAATAAAGTAAGTTTCTGATAGCAAATCGCTACAAAGAAATTAATTTCCATGAGTTTTGGATTAGACCGAAACAATAGTGTATAAATAGTTGATTGTTCAAATTCTCAACGGAGCTATGTTCAGACTAGCATGAACTCCCACAGTTTGGTTTTTGAGTTGATGCATATACTCTCGCAAGCGTACGAATCGTGTCAAGATAGGGAAGTATTAATCCCAAAATTATCGTACCACGAGGATTAGTGGCTAACCTACAATCCTTGGGTAGTCGGAACTAAAGTCACAAGAAAATAAAGGAAAGTAAAATAAATAAAAAGGCTAATCTAAGGCACCAAGCCTTAGCAATGCTCGGTTTTGGTTCTCACCAAAGCCTAATCAAAACTAAGAGCCTAGTGGTGGTTATTTACAATGAGTCGAAGTTCAATATTTTGGAGAGAGAATTTTAGATTAACAAAATGTAATGAAATGTAAAGCAATTAATAAAAATGCAAAGAAATTAATAAAAGTGTAAACCAAATAGATGGGAATGTCGGGGGTTAAGGAGGTTCCTTCACCCAAATTCTATGTGTCGGAAGCTAATATAATGTAGATGCAAATCTCATACTTTGGCGGTAGTCGTATCCAAGGCAGTTCATGGCTCAAGAACCGAAATTCCCTTTCATGGTATTCCTACTCCGGTTCAAGGGTTGTAGGAACTCACTTGACATAAATTAGAGCCGGTTCAAGGGTCCCTAATTCACATCAAGAGGTCTAGAGATCGAGGAATTAGACTACTAAGCGACCCGTCCGCACAATCACGCAACCGGTGTAAATCACCATGCTTATAACCCCTCGAATACGAAATTGAAGGTTTCTAGCTTAGGAATTAGAGGGGGTCAAACCTCTAACTCCATCCTAGACATGCTCAAAATACATACCCTAGAGTTGACTAGGCTCCTAGACATGCATTTTAACCTAACAAAAATAGATATAAGCATCCATCATATGAAAATTGCATCATTACATTAAATTAAACATCTTTTACACAAAATTTGGGATAGGACACACAACCCTAACCCCTAACAAGGAAATTACTCACAACCCATAAGAATAGACATCAAGATTACAAAATTCAAATAGCAAAAAGTAGAGAAGTGTAGGAGAAATCAAGGATAGTCACAAATAGCTAAAAAGCTAGCATGACTAGCCTTGAATTACAACTTCTACAAAATACCTAAATATTGAATCTTGTAGAGGTTGAGCCCCTTGATGGATCCTTGAAGTTTTGTGTGAGTAGTCCTTCAAATCTTACAATAAAATAGAAAGAAAAGAGGAAAAATGGAGGGGAAGAATAGGAAAGAGAGCAGCCCAAAAGGGCTGCCTCTGTTTTTGGTGGTGCGGCTCTGTTCAGTTCTCTCTAAGGGTGAGGCATGTGTATATATATTATGTACTGGATGGGATGGCAAAAATCCCCAGCGGGGCGGAGCTCCATTGGATACTGACTTGATACACATTTACGCAAGCGTACGTATCATTGTCAAGATAGGGAAATATAATGGCCAAAGTTATCGTACCACGGGGATTAGTGGCTAACCCACAATCCTTGGGTGGTCGGAACTAAAGTCACTAAGCAAATAAAGGAAATAAAACAAATAAAATAAAATAAAACTAATCTAAGGCACCAAGCCTTAGCAATGCTCGGCTTTGGTTTTCACCAAAGCCTAATCAAAACTAAGAGCCTAGTGGTGGATATGCACAAATGAGTCGAAATTTGTAGGGGGTTTTGAATTGAGAATCAACTAAATTAAACGCAACCGAAAAGTAAACTAAACAACTAATTAACGAACTAGAAAATTAAATTTGGGTTTTCAAATTAATGGAAACATGGGAGTGTTGGGTGATTCACACTAACTATCTTGTAAATATCAATGTCAATTTTACAAATGCATGCATTTCCTATATGTGTCAAGTCTCGTATCTAGTACCGGTTAAGGCTACTAAACCAATTATCCTTTCGGTGTATCGATTATGCCGGTTAGGGCCACAATCAACTCTCTAATTTGGGCATTACGCCGGTTAAGGCCGCAATATCCAAAATTAGAGGCCTAGAGTGCAAGATAATAGAGACCCAAGCAAGCTTAGCTACAATTAAGCTAGCTAATGGTTACCACAGTTAAATCCTAGATGCCACAAGACCAATAAGTTGTCAATTTATCAATCTACTCATCACAATTGCCCACAACATAATTTCCAAGGGTGACAAAGCCTAGAAACATGCTTCTAAGGACCAATAAATTCGGATTTAAAGCATACACAATGGAAATTGCATTTATTAAAATTAAAGCATCAATATTTATACAAGATGAGTTAGGGCTTCACAACCCTAACCCCCAACAAAAAAAATTACTCACAACCCATAATCATAGACATCAAAATTACAAAATTCAAATAGAAAAGAGTAGAGAAGTGTAGGAGAAAACAAGAAAAATCATAAATAGCTAAAAAGCTAGCATGACTAGTCTTGAATTACAACTCTCACAAAATACCCAAATATTGAATCTTGTAGAGGTTGAGCCCTTTAATATATCCTTGAAGCTTTGGGTGAGTAAATCCTTGAAATCCCTAAAATAAAACTAAAGAAAAGAGGAAAAATGGAGGAGAAGAAGATGGGAGAAGAGAATGAGAGAGAGAGCAGCCCAAAGGGGCTGCCTCTGTTTTTTTTTCGTGCGGCTCTCTTACTGCTAGGGTCCTCCGGTTTTCTAGTGAAGAGTGAAGGGATAGGTGATATAGGTATATATGCCGATCAATCATGTGGCCTGGTGGTGTGGTGAGAGATAGGAAAAGATAAAAAAAAAACAATGGGTGAGGTGGCAGCATGGGAGAGGCTAAAGAGAGAAAATAAAAGAATTTAACTTAAATAAAAATTGGAAGATGATCAGGTCACGTGGCTTGATGTGAGCCTGGTCAATTAAACATTGTTTAATTGACAATAGTTGCAGCACGTTTTTGCTAATTAAACAATTAAGCAATTAAGCTTAATTGTTTAATTAAAATATCTACTAACTCTCTTTTTGTCAAAAATCTCAAGTTGCTTCATTTTCGCACCATTTTGTCTCGCATCTGTAACTCCGCTTATTTCCTATAAAATAAATAAAAATAAATTAATTACATAATAATTGACTCGAGGATTAGCTTAATTCTAGTATTTTAGATATAATTACACGTATAAAAATGCGTGTAATCAGATACCCGCCCCTAATGGGGGGAGAATTCGGGGACAAATGGGGAATGGGGATGAGGATCCCCAATCCCCGCTATCTAAGATTGGGGATGGGGCGGGGATGGTATTGTGATCCCCATCCCCAAACCCGCCCCAATAATATATGCATATATTTAACTTATATATATTTTAATTTATTTTTTATAATATAAATCACAAATATATACATTTACTACTTTACTTTAACAACTACAGTTTTACTTTAATGGTGTTTTGACTTTTGCACTCACTGAATTATGATTTATGAATTTAATCATATTTTAAATTTATTTGTTGTAGATTTTGATTTTAAAAAAGACAATATGAAAAAAAATTATTTTATTTATCAAATTCTTATTGGGGATTTGGGGCGGGTTTGGAGGCTTAGTCTCCAATGGGGATGGGGACGGGGAATCCCCAACATATTTTTATTGGGGATTGGGGCGGGGATGGGGGTAGAAAACGATCCCGGAGATGGGGATGGTATTGTGATCCCCATCCCTAACCCGCCCCATTGCCGTCCCTAGTGGCTGTTTCAATTGTCAAGAGAGGAAGAGATGGATAAGGTTATTGTGTGAGTTGTGGTCTCGGTGTTGTTTCTGAGGAAAGAAAAAAACAAACTACCACGTGTCACATGGTGGATGGTGGAGGATTGATCATGTGCAATCAGAAAGAAAAGAATAAGGAAAAGGTGAGGGGTTGCACGTGCTTGCCAATAATCATGCTTAATTGACATTGTGCTACTAGCCTTAATTGATCAATTAAATAATTAATCACTTGATTAATTATCTTAATTAATCAAACTTCATTACTTTTTTTTTTCCTCTTCTCAATATACTTCGGCACATATTTTTGGAGGCAATGAGATCACTTCTTCATTGGCATTGACTGCGGTTGACCGATATTGACCTCATCGTCTTTTTGTCGAACACTCCAATCTTCACCATTTTCACACAACTTCTTCCGAACTCCACAACTCTGCTTATTTACTACAATATGAATAAAAATGGATTAATTACATAATAATTAACTTGAGGATTAACTTATTTCTAGTATTTTAGACACAATTACATGCATAGAAATGCATGTAATCGGTTTTAAATCCCATATTACAAGAAATGTGAGAGGTAAAATTACAAATATAAGAATCCTCGAAGGAAAGCGAGAAATTTAAATGAAGCAGGAACGTTTAATATAACATACGTAGAAAATTTCTCGAAGCACTGCAGCAGAAAGTCTTTTTAGCGACCAACTTTTTTGCGAGAAATTTATTTTCCTCAGTAAATTTCATTTTTTACGAGGAATATTTCAATTCCTCACTAAATGTCATTAGGTTTTCTACGAGAAACATATTTTCCTCACTATACACCACTTTCTACGACAAATATTTTGGTTCATCCCTAAAGGTGACCAAAATTTGGTCTCCTAAATCTTCATGTTATTAGTGAGGAAATATGAGAGTTCACTGAGGAATTTTTTCATCGCAAAAAAGACATTCAACGAGAAAATTACAATTTCATCGTTATTAGTTTGGCGGAAAATTATGTAAAACCCGCCAAATCAACGACGACAAAGCTATGGTTTCCTTGCTAAAAGTCTGTGTTTTGCGATGAACTATTTTCTCGGCAAAAGAAGCATTTAGTGAGGAAAATACACTTTCCTCGTTATTTGTTTGGTGGAAAATTATTTAAAACCCTCCAAATTCATCGACGACAAAGTTATGGTTTCCTCGCTAAAAGTCTGTGTTTTACGATAAACCATTTCCTCGTCAAAAGAATCAATTAGCGAGAAAACAACGATTTCGTCATTATTTGTTTGGCGGAAAATTATACAAAATCCGCCAAATTCAACTACGACAAAACTATGTTTTCCTCGCTAAAAGTCCGTGTTTTGCGAGGAATGATTTTCTCGTCAAAAGAAGCCATTAGAGAGGAAATCACACTTTCCTCGTTATTAGTTTGGCAGAAAATTATGTCAAACCCGCCAGATTAAATGGTGACAAAACTATGGTTTCCTCGTTAAAAGTTCGTGTTCTACGAGAAACCATTTTCTCGTAAAAAAAGAAAAAAAATAGCGACAAAATAACGATTTTGTCGTTATTAGTTTGGCACAAATTGGATAAGACCCGCCAAATTAAATAGCGACAAATGTGATCATTCCTCACTAAAAGTCTCATTTAAGTGACGAATGATTTCCTCGCCCTTTATATATTTAGTGATGATCTAATTATTTTGTTGTTGTAAATTTTGGTAGTTAAACTAGTATTTTGATCAAGTATGAATTATTATTTTTGATCAAGTATTAATAAGTATTTTTCTTTAGTTGATAAAAAAATAATTTTGCATCAAATTGATATACGAACTTGCCTTGTATGTAGTATAACAATTGGATTGCAACATATCAGTTTCAATTAAACAGAAAGGTCAAAAAACAGAGAGTGAAAAAGGAGAAAAAAAAAGGGGTCTCCTAGGTACATAATTTGTTCACTGAAGAATTATGCAGCGATCTTACCAACTGAACTAGCAAGACAAGACATTTGTTATACGTAGCTTATATATATATATATATATATATATATATATATACACACATACATACATGTACATATATATATATATATATACACACACATACATATACATACATATATATATATACATACATACATACATACACAAACTTGCTCAGGTGCGGATTTCCGCACCTAAGCAAAACGTACGGATTTCTCATTTTTACCCACTTTCCGATCATATTTTCACATCTTAACCGTTCAGTTTTTATATCCTAATGTATAGATCATCTCTACAAAATTTCAGCCAATTTGATGATCGTTAAGGCATCCAAAACTGCAATGTACACGAACGAACCGAATTTGTCTAACGGGAACCATTCGTGTTTATAATGGTAAATTGCAGTTTTGGCTGCCTTAACGATCACCAAATTGGCTGAAAATTTACAGAAGTGATCTATACATTAGGACCTAAAAACTGAACGGTTAAAATGTGAAAATATGATCGGAAAGTGGTGAAAAACTGGAAATCCGCACCTTTTGCTTAGGTACGGATATCCGCGCCAAGAAGGGTTGCATACATATATATATAGTAAGGAATATCTTTTTCTGGCTATTTTGAGAGATAGCTTATTAGACCAATTTTTCTATCACATTTCGGCATCTCGACCGTTCAATTTTTAGGTCCTAATGTATAGATTACTTCTACAAATTTCTAGCCAAATTGATGATCGTTAAGGTATCGAACTAGATTCAATCAATAGACGAACTGAATCTGTCCGACCTGAACTGTTCATATTTATAATTGTAAATTGTAGCTGTGAATGCCCTAACTATTATCAATTTAACTGAAAATTTGCAGAGGTGATCTACTCATACACATCTAAAAACTGAACGGATGAGATATGGGTATGTGATCGAAAAGTTAGTCTAATAAGTTATCCCTTAAAATGGCAAAAAAAAAGGCATCGCACTAGAAGGGTATGTATATAATGTGTGTGTGTGTGTGTAAACCCACACGGCCGCACACCCTTAAGGCTGCCTCTATTTGCAGAAGGGTCTCGAACCGAAGATAGCTAATAACCCGCTTATCGATTCTGCCTCATTCATATCCACTCAAGAGCATTCTTCTTCGAAGGGATTGTGCCTCGAATAGATTGCATCTCAAAGGGATTGTACCTAACTCGAATTTTTCCTTGAGCAAATTTCTCTTCACTCAGATCATCCTTGCAGGGTTCCATCCTATCGAGATTCTCCTCGACAATTTATTTCCTCCTCCACTATATATTCTCACCTCAACCAGATATTTCCACCTCAACCATATATTCCCGCCTCAATTGGATATTTCCACCTTGACTACATATTTACCTCAACTAAATATTTCCACCTCGATTAGATAGCTCCATCTTAACAGGATATGTCCTCCTAAACAAGAAATATCCGTACTGATTTACTAAAATTATTCTCAAAATTGAATAACCTTATTGTTGCATCATGGCTAGCTTCTACCTTAAGCAAATCCCTAAAACATATAAACATGTTTTGAACTTTTCCTATTCCTATTATATGAAGGAGCTTTCTCATCGATGATTAGTTTAGATTTTTTCTATTCCCACTAGATTAAGGAGTTTTCACATTCATAATAGATTAAGAGTAAATGCTCCATAATAGATTTTTATATATTCCCAATAGAAAACTATTCTTTTTCCCGTTTAAGTTTGCAATGCGATTAACATGTCTAATTTCATAATCATTATTCATATTTTTTCTTTTAAAAGTATGATCGAATATCATGAATCTCTCTACAATTTAAGATTTTCGCAATCATAAAAATACCCTATACCCAATTTATTTTTATAAATACATTATTATTATTATTATTATTATTATTATTATTATTATTTTAACAGGGGATATTGTTATTTTTATAAAAGGCATATCAAAAAAATAGAGAAAAAGAAAACAATTAGAGAAGCGGGATAATGAAAACTTAAATGACCGAAGGCGGGGAGGAAAATAAATTGGCGCTAATTCAAAAGAAGAAGAAAATAAAGATAAACCCTAAGGAGAAAAGAATTCTATTTCTCGGCAGTCGCACGACCATATCTCTCATGGTTTTCTCCTCAAACTGCGTCTTCGTGGCTTCCTCTCTCAATCTCATATCTTTGAAGCTCTCTCAGATCACTATCTCTCACGGAAGGTTATAAGAACGCGCATCCCAGTCGCCTCCTTCACTTCTCCTTCAGCAAAATACACAATTGCGGTTCTCAAATCTATTCCTGCACTGCCAACAACAACGTCAAGGTCATTCTGCTTTGATCTTGTGTTAAAAGATGTTAAATTTCAATATTGATGTCATTGAGTTCTTTTAAATGTTTGACGGATGCATATGGGTTTTCTGTAATTGTGGGTTTCTCTGATATGTAATTTTTATGAGTTGTTGGGTTTTGATCTGTTGCGATCATAATATATAATTGAACAAATATCTTAAGCACGTGATTGTGTTCTGCTCTAGGTGGACTCCCATGTTTTACTTAATTGGTTAACCCATCAAGTATTGTGATTGATTTTGGATTTCTCTTAATGATTTTGTGATCTGGGTATTTGAAAAGTTTTGATATTTCTAGTTAATTCAATTTGCAACAGTTAATCAAGTTGCAACACTTAACTGCAACCTCTGTTACAATCAATAGTGCATTATAAGAATATAGTTGTCGAAGGGGCATTATGAATACATGGCCTAATCTTTTGTTAATGGATATTAAATGGTAGTGCCAAGACACTCTAAAATAACTTCTATGATCTCCTTGCTTTCCTTATGCAGAATACGTACATCGAGTTGTAAGAGTGAAGAATTCATTGCAATGGATATTAAATGAGAGGAATGCTCTCAGGATGCATCTTGACCTGCCAGAAACCCGACTTTGCATCAAATTTCGAAAAGACTTTAGCACCTCTGAGCTGGTTGATCAATACTCTTACTTGAGCAATTTGATAACCGTCTTTGACAGTTTTCTTGTTGACATCTCTGTAGTCAATTACCATTCTAGCTTTTCCTCGTAGATTTTTTGCATGATTTCTCACGTAGAATGCTGGAGCATGATGAGGGCCAGAGGAAGGTTGAATTAATCTCTTGTTCAGGAGATCTTCAATATCTTTTCTGAATTCCTTTTGATCTTCCTCTTTGTACTGAGGAATCGTTTTGACATGGCATATAGCATTCATGTCATGCATTCTTAATTCACAGACCACTGGGTCTTTTTCCCAAAACTTGTGAGGATCTACATCGATATTCTGTTCAAGTAGTTTCTTGATTTTTTCAAGAGTGGGAATTTTCTGAGACTCAAGCTTATTTTGAAAGTGCTTGAGGTTATGCTCATGGATGAAACTAGCTTCTTCATCTTCACTAGTTTCTTCGTCATCTTCTTCTTCAGAAGATTCTTCAACAAGTAATTCTTCTTGTTGCTTGATTTGGAGTATAGGCTCGAATTTGGGTTTGTAGGGGGTAAGATCACCACTATTCTGTTGCGATCTCTGATACTGAGTAGTAAAACCAGGACCTACCACACTTTTCGCTTGTGTGAGTCGGTCTGCCCAGAACACCCGTTCTCCTTTTCTGAAGCCTATCGCTTCTTCATCCTGAATAAATCTTTGTTGGAGAATAAAATCATTTCCCAACAAGAAATCTAATCCTTGACCTTCATATTGCCAAACATTCTGGATGATAAATGTTCCTCCGCCAATGGTGATATGAACATTTTTTGCTACTTTTTTCATGGTGAGATGGCTTCCATCAAATGTGACACCAGTAGCAGATTTTTTCTTATCTTCTTTCCAGAGTTCATCTGGAATTGCAAATCTCTTTGCAACAGTAAATCCCGATCCATTATCTACAAAGGCATGTAGATGATATTTTTTGTGATCAGGGAATTTTAGTCCAATCTCTATGTAGTTGCTATATCTACTGGTAGAGACGACTTTCGACTGTTGAAGCTCATTTGCCTGAGCTTGTTCCTTTGGAATGAATGGTGTACATTCTTCTGGAACAATTTCTGGTGGTTCAACCAGTTCAAAGTTTTCATCGTTTTTTTCTTCATCGATGATTTCTTCCTTTTTCGAGGAAGAAGGAGGAGAAGGTTCCATAATTTTTTGAAATAGAGTTTCTGCCTCTTTTTCTTCTTATTTCTCTTTTTGTTTAGAGAAATATTCTTCATATTCTTGTTCAACCAATTGGCTGACAAGGCCATTCTTGGTTTTTCTTCTTGCTTCAGCTATGAAGCATTCTTTGTGATAAGTCTTTTTTGACTCTTCACAAAACATGGGGAGACCATTCTTTTCGTGACAAAAACAGTAGTCACAAACGAATGTACCAGGGTTCACCTGATAAGAAGACATTAAAGCTTCTATCTTGCTTTCTTCCCAATTTTTGATTCTCAAAACATTCATTTGTCTGGATTCAAAGTACTCTACTTCAGAATCCGTCTCAAACTCAGATGAAGTTTCTTCTCCAGAGCAGGCAGAGTAAACTGACCTGTCGTCCTCTTCATCATCAGAATAGGCTATTTCGTAGCCTTTCATGTTTGCAACTTCTACTATTTGCTCATATTCTTCAAAGAGAGCTTAATTAGATCTTTTACCCTTTTCCGGGCATTCATTGGCATAGTGCCCTTCAGCTTTGCATAACCAACATCTGCAAGCTTTCTTGCTTGGTTGTCTATGCTGATGAGTATTCTTCTTTTTCTTGAAGAATTTCTTTTTAGGATCTTCATCCTTTTGTTTCTTGTAATTGGAACTTCTCTTGAATTTCCAATCCTTCTTCTGATTACTCTTTTTGAAATTTTTAGAGTAATATTTTTCTTTTCTTTTTCTGTGGAACTTGGATTCATGACATCCCCAGTTTGTGGGCATATCCAATATTCCATAACAGAAATTTTCAACTCCCTTGAGTTGCTTTTTGGCTATCTTAGCTCTCAGATTGGCTTTGCATTGCTCTTTCAATAGTTGCCGGATTCTGTCGGCAATTCCTCCAACTGAAAATCTTTCAATTAGTTTTTCAGCTATGCTTTCTCTCACAGCTGTTCTCCATGGTTCAAGGAGTTTTCTGTGCAACAGATTGACTAGATCAGTATTCTCTAGTTCACCAATTGTACAGTAATATTCTTGAAATTCATTCAAGTATTCTTCGAAATATCTCATGTCACAGATTTTGAGAGCATAGATATTCGATTTTGCCGTTTCTTTGGCTTTTTCACTCATATTTGAGAGATCTCCACAGAACTGATCGTACAGGGGTACTGCAAAATCATACGGAGACTTTGAAGTCTTGATTTCTTCCATCCACTCTTTTCCTCTGGCTGTCACTTTGAAAGAGAAGTAATACTTCTTTGCTACCCCGGTTAGAGTAGTTTCAAAGTACATCTGAAGATCAGCAGCTTCAAATTTTCCAAGGGTAAGAGCAGAGGCCATCATCAGGCTGTCTACCCATTGGTCGAGAGTTTTTCTCTTGTCTAGAGCTTTATCCAGATCTAGCCAAATTCCATAGTTGGAAATTGGTACTCTGGGTATCTTGTCCTCTGGGACAAATCTTTGAGAATTTCTTTCTCCATTTCTGCCCGTAGGGGCCTTTTGTATAGAGAGTTTAATCTTTCCCTTTTCTCGAATGATGGAAGTTTTGGAGCTCTCTCCTTCTTCCATTTCAATATCCTGGTAGGGAAGGAGATTTCTTTCCTTTCCTGGATTGAATTTTTTCATTTCTTCGATTAGTTTTTCTAATCGTTCAGAATTTTCACATTTCTCAGCTTCTTCATAAAGCTCATAGAGCCTCTCAGCTCTGAACATCTGGACTGGTCTGTTTAGATCAGCTTCTAGTTCTTCTTCAGTAATAGGCTCTTCAATAGTGGGTTTTGTACCACTGACACTAGCTTCTCTAGTGCTGTAGCTTCTTCTGAGAAGATTCCTGTTTATCCTGAGATTCTCAGGACCGACATCACTTTTTCTGTGATTGTCAAAATTTAGACTGATTTCTCCAGTCTTTCTACTTTAATAAATTTTAGCTTTTTCACTTTCTGCTGGTAGCTTCGGACCAGATAGTTTCCATTCAATAGGAAAAGTTACTTCATTCCAAGTAACCTTGTTAATCTGTTGTGAATGGTTTTTCTGACTGGTGAGGAATCCAGTAGTAAGACCAGGGATGTTGGAGATCCGTGTCTTTGGCTCTACTGTAGTGCTCATCAGTTTATAGTATATTCTGTATACCATCGCCAATTCTTGCATATCATTTTTCATTGATATGGCATCTGTCTTGACTCTCAGTCGGAGACAGTGGGCTGCATCCTTCAAGCTGGTTGAGAAGTTGGGGAAGCAGTTGAAATATGCCACTTGATTGCATAGAGATGCTTCTAAAGTTCCCAGCAAACTAGCTTGAAAATCTATCAGTCTATTGTCTTGCAGAACACATAGGACTGAGCAGTTGATGCCTTCTCTTGCCAAAAGCTTTATACCGACTTGGACTGCTCCAATGTGCATAAATTGATACTTCTTTGCTTGTGCTCTGGCAACTTCAGCTGGAGTGATTAGCAGAAGATCTGTTTCTCCTGTTGTAGAGGGAGTTGTGAATTCAAGTAATTTGAAATGATGGCTGTCCATCAGGTCAAATGTTCCCCTTTTGTATATCTGTTTGAAATCTAACTTTGGAATTGAGGCGCTTTTTACCTCATGCTCGATTTCATTATATTCAAATTCTTCAGCATTTAGGAGTTGTACTCCTTTCTTTTTTCCGAAGATGCTTATCATTTTAACATCTCGAGTTTCTTTCGGATTTTCATACCGAATACTAGTTGAACTAGTTGAAGTATCCAGAAAAATCATGTTTGGAACAGGATTCTTATCTGGCCTTTCTAATGGTTTGAATCCATTAGCTTTCTTTTTTACTGTAGGCACTTTCTTGTCCTTCAGTATATTTTTCATAGAATCCAGTGTTTTTTGCTGTTCATTGATTTTTCTACTGACGACCGTCAGCTTTTCTTCTTCCGTTTTTGGAAGTTCCTTGATATAATCCAGTTTGTTTTCCAATCTTTCCAATTGGTGGATTATAGAAGGTAATTTTTTTAGATGAGACTGACATCTAGATAATTCTAGTAATAGCCTCTGATATTTCTCTTCAGAGGAATTTAATAGAGAATTTATTTTCTCTAATAGCAATTCTGACATTGTCCCCATTTAGGAGGGGTTCTCATTTGAGCTATTTTACAAGCTTTGATACCAGTGAGTTGCGGATCTAACCAATGCTCAAATAATCGAGTGGTTTTTGTTCCTCTTCTAGAACATACAAAAGATTATCAATATCTTCTTCCACTTTATAGATCCTAGTTTGGAGTCTAAATAATATCCCAATAGTTGGGAGTTTCTGTTAAGACTATCTCTATAGTCTTTCAACTTTTTCAACTTTTCTCTTTCTTTTTTCAATTCTTTGCTAGTATTTTTACAAATAGCAACTAATTCAAGTCTATCTGCAATCGATATTGTGAATAGTAAAGAAGGTTTACTGTTTACCGTCGAATAGAGGATGCAATTTAGCTGCAATTATATCTAGACAAATAATTTCAAGACGGGCCCACCACGCTTTAAAAATAAAGGACAAACTTAAAAAATAAAAAGGAAAGGTAGAAGTGAGATAAATAGGAAGTGGTTTTTTGGACAGTAGTGGAAAAAGTGAAAAGATTTGTGTGAGTGGGAAGAAAAATAAGTTGGTGGGGTGTATGAGAAGTATAATGGTGGATTTGGGGTGTATGAGAATTTTCCCTTATAAAATATAAAAAAACGATTACATAGATTAAGATGATGAATATACCTCTTGATTACAAGAAATTATTTTGATTTACTAGGAACTAAGCAGAAACACTTAAATGTATTTTTTTTTATTTACAGGATCAAATGGTTAAGATGCAAATTGAGACAACTCTTCCTGATGGGACTCGAACCATGAATGATGATGAAATATGCGCAAGGTTCTTGGAATAAAATCAGGCTACATCAAGGGTTCTGGTTTTGGCCCTAGGCCTCCACCATCTAGCACTTCTCGATCATCAATAGATGAAATGTCTGAGAAGAATAAAGAGTTAGAAGATAAACTTGAAGAGACCCAAGATACTATAAAGGCTCAACAAGAAAAGATTGATGCACAAAACATGCTGATCCAAGAATTGCAGGAGCAAGACAAAAAGTTTGAGAAGTTCATGGCAACTTTTATGAACCAACAAGTATCAAGTTAGTTATGCGTATCTAGGATTTAGTATCAGTTAAACAAGTTCATTGATTTTTAGATCCTTTTGAGTTCAGTATTGACTTTAGACTATTCCAATTAGTAGTTATGGTAGACAACATTATGAATTATTATTTTGTTTCTTGCTTAACTAGTTTTGAATAAGAATCCTCTTTTTAGAATAAAATAATGTGTCGTCGGCAGGTTGTATCGTAATAAGAAGACAATCGCAATAAAAATAAATTTCCTCGCTATAGATTAAAATCAATAACGACAATTTTTTTTTCTCTCACTATAGACTGTAGATTTTACACCGACGGTAAACACATTCCTCATTGTTGAGTATCTTTATCGAGAAAACCTTTTCTCATTGAAAATATCAATTTTACGATGAAACAAAATTTCCTCGCTAAAAATAGTTTATAGCGTGGAAAAACTTGGTCGCCAAAGTTATTTATAACGACGAAAATATTTTCGTCCCAAAAACTATAGTTCCAATGCCGACAGAAAAAATATTCCTCGTTGTTGAGTATCTTTAACGAGTAAACTTTTTCTGGCTGAAAGAATACATGGTACAGTGAAACAAAATATCCTCGCTGAAAACGGTTTACAGCGAGAAAAAACTTTCTCACCCAAAGCTTATAACGACGAAAATTCGTTGCAGAAAAACTAGTTTAAATATTTTATTTATTTATATTTTTTAATTTTTAATTATCATTGGCGAGGAAATGATTAATTTCGCAAGGAAATCTAGTATGTCGGAAAATATATTTGACGACTATTTTCTAATCTTCGAACTTTTTTAATGAGAAAAAAGTACGGGTTTGAGTGAGGAAAGAAATTGTCGCTATAGAATAACAGCGAGATAAATTAGTTTCATCACGAAAATGGTTTGACGAGGACATTATTTTTTCGTCGCTGAAGCTTTTCTTGACGAGCATTCTCCGACGAATTAAAGACGAAAAAAATTTCCTCGCAGAAGTACTTTCGCTACGAAATGTCTGTTTTTAGCGACGAATTTGTTCCTCGCAAATGATGTTTTCTGTTGTAGTGAAGGCTGTTTACTAGGATTGCAACAGTACTTTTGATCCTATTGCAGGCTTGCGATCCCGATCGGCGAGAGTTGCTTGTTGGCAGCACAGCAGTGCTTTACAACTGTAGCAGTGGTGTAGGAGAGGCACATGAGGTCAGGATTAGGGCTCGTGCAAATAGCATGTTTTAGAGAAAGAGAATTCGGGAGTAGATTGAGATGCTTTCATTAATAATAGGGGTCTCTATATATAGAGGATTACATGTATAATATCTTCGAGTCCAAGTAGGAATATGCTAACTCTATTACAAGTTTATAACCAGATTAAGTAATCCTAAACATATTTGGACTAGGCACACAATATCTTGATTTCCTGCAACATTTTTCTGTTACTGTTTCTAACGGTTCTGAGATAAGTATCAAAGAAGTGAACGCTAGCTTATTTTTTCCAATTTATTTTATCAGCATTTATGCATCTATGGAAACTTATAGAAGAACCTTTGACCTCATGTGCATCCCATCCTAAAATGGAATATATAGATACAAACAAGATTACAACAAAATTTTACTCCTTTTGTTAACCTGTGACTTTACCTATCCCTAGATGTCATTTTGTATCAAAAATAGAATTTCGTCTTTGGAATGGGTACCACTAACTCATTATCTTTGCCCTACCGCATCTCATTCAACCTCCACTACGTAAAACATATTTTCTGGATTGGAGAAAAGTTTTCTTTTGTTTGCAACTTTCCTATTAACTTCTTGTTGATCAATAACAATCAAAAGTCCAACAAAAAGGGTTGCCTGTTTCTGAGTTTCACCCTAACATTGACATAAATAACCATAAATACAAGATGATGATCGAAAGGATATACAAGCTTCTTATTAAAAGCTAACTCTCTATTAATGTTGAATGCTTATATACATGAAGAAAAGTTGTATCAACTGAATAGAGGGATAAGGGAGGCAAAAACCTCCTTATCACCTCAAAATTTATTAAAAGAAAAATAAAAGAGATACAAACATAGGGAGACTAAACCAATACCTCCCTGGTGAGTAATAACAGGCAAACAAGAACAAACTATCTATAACGGTATTGCGGAAGACCTAAACGTTTACTATTACATGATGAAAGAATGAAGGCAGTGATCAAATGCCACCAAACCAAGGCTGTAGAAGTAGTAACATAGTTCGCTAACAAGTTTGCAACTTTATTACCTTCCCGAAAAATGTGAGACGAGCGAAATTGCATCATAGAAATACGGTGCAAACAGTTTCTCCATTGAACCCTTAATTGCTAAGGAACCAAATGGGGAGAGCGAAGAAAGTCAAGGACAAGAGAAGAAAAGTTGTATCAACTTGTGTTTTCCATTTCCTTTATGCTCTTGATAAAGTTGTTTCAAGAGTTTCATGGGTTTCTTGAATAGTGATGGCAAGCTCAATAGTTGGAATGGTTTCTGGAGATGCTTGACCATGAGACAGTGTTTCTTGTTCCCGAGAAAATACAGAAGTCGCATCGGTGTGGTTGGTATAGCTCTGTGGATTTTCTGGCCGGTTGTTATTTGGTGATACTTTCACTTCATGATCTTGAGCACTAACACCACTGTCTGAATGTTGGTTGCTTCTAAATGTATGAGAGCTGAGTTTTTTTTCGTTGAAGATCTCAAACATGGTTCTGATCCTTTTTGACTTAGAGGTGCCTGAATCAGGGTGCATCAAGACATGCTTATGCTCGTACAAGAAGGAAGTTACAAATATAATTAGAGCAAATATTGACGTTATCCCTGCAATTAAAAAAAGGCCCCAAAAGCTCTCAAGACCAAGAGCACTGCTAGAAAAATTCCCATTAGAGTCTTTACAGTTACTATCTTTTTTGATCCATTTATCTTCAATTTTTGTCATCAATCCATCATCCGTCAAATTTAGGATTGCTTGTGTAATGTCAGATACAAGAGGGGAATTTTTTGGAAATGCCTGTAAAGTCACCACCAAAGAAAAAAATCACATGCATGAGAAATTTTAGAATCTCGTATATAGGAATTGTAAACCTTAAATATAGAAAGTAAGATAGTATGAGGGGAGAGAGAGATCTTACGAAGCCAAAGCCATCGGTTTTAAATATTGGTCCAATCATAGTATACTTGGAACAATATTTTGCAATGAGTAGCTTCATGTACGGGGTTTCATGAACAATTGCAGCAATTCCACCATTTGCACTCCCTTTTGAAAGAGCGTCATCTATTTCTTCCATAGATCCATAAGCCTTGAGCTTGGCATCATCAAACTTTACTTCTTTTAAGAGATCATAAACAAAAGCACCGCTCATGTAGCCCACGTTATCACCATTCCTTCGAAGATCATTTATATCGTTGACAGTTGGTCGGAGTTGTTGGACAGTTAATAGTGATGCTAGATTAGCAGTGTAGCTTTGTGTCACTATCAGCACAACAAATACCCATATAATCATCACAAATCTTCCCAGGTTGCTCACCACTCTCTCCCCTGCATGTCAAATGAATTCCACATTAAAAAAAAAAAACATGCTGAAAGTATTCAATCTAAATAGTCATGGTTCACCCAAGGAAAAAGAAAGTAATTAGGTAGTGTGAGGTAATGAGAAATTACTATGTGAAAAAACCATAGTTGAAAAGGAGAACCAAAAGCTTGTGCCAACTTGATGTGAAGGAGGACCACGGAAATCTTCATTTATTCGGTGTTCAAGCACCCAAATCACAAAACCAATAAATATGAAAAAACACAAAGTAGTCATCCAAAGGTTCCATGTTAAAGGCTGCAAAAAAACCCATGCATTTTTGGTTCTGCTGTCTATGATTGGCACAACCATCACTACACCAGACTCCGTATATGGCATTGCAAAGTCCACATACAATGTTCTGTTTGCTCTAATTGTTGCATCTCCGACCACACCGTCAAAATTCTATCAAGTAGGCCACCAGAAAAGAAATGTCAAGTAAACAAATTAGTTTACATCTTTCCAACAAAAATTTAAATAGAAAAATTAAAAGTATGCATTAACACAATTGTAAAGAAATTTACCCCAAGATATACTTCATGGATTAAATCATTATAAGTGCCAGCGCTGGTGCCATTAGGATATGCATAGGGAATCAACTCAAAAGGAAGTGCATATGGTAACAATTCCACTGCAGCTTTAAACACGTCAATACTGAACCCGGTGACATGAGTGGTATTAGCTCCCAAATTTGGTGTTACTTTAACAAACTCTGTAAAACCTTCCCTCACTGGAACTCCAATTCTCAACTTCGTACCGTTTTCCGGGATGTCCCATCCTTTGGGAACGGATAATGACTCTCCCGGCCATATAATGGGTCCAAGAGCATCACAATTGAAAGCTGAAACATTACAACTGTTTGTTGAATTCAATTGCTTCACTAACCTTCCATTTTCTGGTGTCCAATACCCAACTGCTCTTCCTCTTCCTCCATTACCATTGACATTAACAATCTTAAAAGTCGATAGTTGAAGTTGCCTATCAACAAGACTAAAATTGCCAGCCAAGCCTCTAAAACTCGTGAGTGATAAGGCATTAGAAATGTTTGAACCATATTGAGAAACCTTTAAACTTCCAAGATCTGTAGAGTTGAAAGATGAAGCATTTCCCTTTTGAGATCCGAAGCTTGCATTCCCAACTTTTTCAACTGCCATAGCTATTGCAAAAGCCGCATCATAAGCCCGATATCCAAAAGCATCCAACTCAACATCAATGATTTCTGGATTTTCTTGTTGGAATTGTCTTTTCCACCTTGTTTTAAATTCTCTAAGCTTCAATGTGTCTGAAACATCAGTTTCCACACTTACTACTCCTTGCATCGAATTCATAACAGATTCCATTGCCTTTAAACGATCTCCAATCCCATTGGTCGTGATCCATACAAAACCCTTGTTCATCATTCCAATCTCTTTCGCCTTGGCAAATAACTGTGATGCAAGTTTAGGCATCATATGCACTATGAAGACTCTAGTCTGCATTGTCATTAACTTGTAAAGTTCTATCTCAATTTGATCATCGGTGGCTGACTGTGAAATTACACTTCGATATGGGACATGAGCATCAACCTCGAGCAAGGCATCAATTAGAAAGGGCATGATTCCCTCCCCGTACATATTGTCAACGTAAATGGGGACAACTCGCCTCCATCCAAAGTTTTGAATAATACCAGTTATGGCTTTCACTTGGGTTGAGTCATTTTGGGCAAATTGGAAAAAATAGGAGCTCTGAAGTGAAGTAAGAGAAGGGCTTGTTGCAGAAAATGATATGATTGGTACATGAGCTTTTTCTCCAAGATTAATAACAAAAGTTGCTTGCATTGATGTCATTGGTCCTAGGATTGCTTTCACTTCTACATTCTTTATCAGATCCAAAGCTGTCTCATTATAAAATAATTGTTAGTTGATATGATTTAATATTTTGTGCTTATTAAAATGGCAAAATAGTGAAAATACTTTTGGAAGAAAGTTTACTAAGATCAAATGACATAAAACTATCCAAGCTGCATGTGTATCAAGAAAGAATGTGGAATCCAGTTAATCAATTTTCAAGCCTGGCATGGGAATGAAATAGCAGAGGTGCAACTCAGGGTTTATATATAAAGAGGTAAACATATGATCACTCCCCATCTGTGTGAGAAGAAGATGGAGACAGACCCAGGTGGTCTAGAGACTATTGCAGGGTGGCTTGTGATTGGGATGGGTTGTAGTTGTGGCTTTGCGATAGAAAGTTTTTCTTTGCAGACGTATGATTATTTGTGTGAAGGAATTGAATGAGGATCCAGAAGGGTATTATAGTCACTAGTTAGTCCAAAACTCCGACGGGTGCAGTGCGTATTTTGTAATGTCAAGGGCTGTATGAGCTCTCTGTAGCCGGTGAGTCATGCTCAATTGGTTAGCTGGCTTAAGTAACACGGTAGAGGTTACCGGTTCAAATTTCATAGGCATTAGAAATGGACCGGTGGGGAGGACTTGATAGGATGGGGATAAAAAAAATAAAAATCTACATGATGCAAATAACCGCCAAATTAATCTCCAAACTACTGAAAAATAGACTCTTAATTGAAGTCCTAAATTGTATCAGCAAATTAAGAGAGCATCGATCATTGACAACAGAAATGATATTTCTCTTTAATTGATCGATGCTCTCTTAATTGGAAAACCTCTAGCATGACATCGATGATGGATATCATTAGGTGATGGGATGAGAAAAATAAAAATAACAAAAGAGAAAACAAGAAAAATAAGAGGAAAGAATGAAGGAGGAAATGAACAAACGGCCAAATTCGTAGAAATTTTGTGAACTGTTTTTTTTTTTTTTTTACACGCAATTGAGGAGGCCCACTGGCCCCCGGATGGCCAGTTTATGAACTAATAATTATAGAAAAAATGTCCATATACCTAAATTTAGGCTAGACTAATCTCATTTATCTAAATATCTTATAAAATTGCCTACTTACCCAACAAATTACATATTTTTCGTTCTAATACTCAAGCAAGTTATTTTATTATTTTATTTTTGGGATAATTTTACCCTCTTTCCCTTTGTAAGTTAGAGAGAGAGACTCGCGGGACTCCGGTCGCCGACCACTGAAATCTGGTGATTGGCTACTGAAATTCGGCGACCGGTGATCGAAGTCCGGTTTTATTGTCCCTCAATTATACCCATGCCAATAAAGTTTCTATTGCCCCCAATAAACTTCTTATTACCCCCCCCCCCCCCCCCCCCCCCCAAAAAAAAACTTTTTATTGCCTCCCAATAAAAATTTATTGGGTTTTCAGTTGGTCAATCATAACTGATATTACTAAATTAAAGAAATTATAATTAATGAGTGAATAAATTAGTTAAATATTGGCCCACAATCTAAATTGTTTCCATTTTTCACATAATGGCCAAATGTGGGAATACAAATCATAAATGCACTCAGTTGATTCAGAACGTAATATGAGGAATGTAATTCTAGTAAATAGATGGGCCACATCAAATTTTGTCTAATAAATTCGCTATACAAGTATACAAGTATACATACATGTGCTGACATTATGTATAGGCAAAATTATTAGACTGACAATGTACCAAGATTAATGTACTATGTGCCTCTATTTTTTTTTTTTTTTACAGTACTATGTGCCTCTATTGTTGGGCCTATGTGCCTTTTATGACTAGGCTTATGTGATTCTTATTGTAATAGAAACGTACTTCTTGTATTTTGATGAACCATTTGAGTCCATTTTTTTTTGTTAGACATTTGAGTCAATTAATACAATTATCGTTGACCTAAAAAAAAAAGGGCAAACTTAACCCGCCCCGTACTTAAAATTCACTAGTATTTAGACATATATTTTCGAATAATCTAAAATTTGGGACTGCTTTTGTTTCATAGAGGACTATTGTGCTAGCTAGCATATAGGACTTTTTTGGCAACATAGCCATTCCTATTTTTAGAACTTTTTAAATATAACAACTGAAAACACACAATATTGATTAGCCCGTGAATTGAACTGAAGACATGAGTCAGTACATAATTATCCGTATACAGAAAATTAGACTTTTTCTTTCTTTAATTAGTTCTTTTTGTATCATTCATAGTTGGCCAATTATTGTCTCGTACATTTATTGACCTAGTAAACACTCTTTGTCCCTATTGAGAATTTTTATATTGAAAAAAAATGTAATTATTGAGAAATCAAGAAAGGGTGCGGCTATTGCCACCATACCATTTTCTTTGTTCACCTTACTTGCTTATTACACCCTACATTTTGATTTTAATCATTAAGAGAATTTCTATTGAGACCTCCAAATTTGCCTATTTGACCTCTATATCTTTTGAATTAATGAATTACATATATATCCTCTTGTAAAATGACAATTATAGACAATGAATTATAATCAACTAGTATATATATATATATATATTTTTTTTTTTTTATTTACAAACTTCTCTACCTAGTTTTAACACAAATTAAAGACTAAGAAATTGTTTCAAAACTTTTATTGAGTTCCTAGTCTAGACTTCGTTTAAGGTTTGGTTGGAGGATGAACTTTGGGTGGGAGACGGTGGTTTTTAATTTTTTATTTTAATTTTTTATTTTTTTCTACCTTCATGAGCTGCGTGTTATTTTTTATTTTTATTTTTGTATATCAATTTCTATAACCTTTCATTTTTATTTTTGAATAACCTTTCATTTTTTATAAGGGTTAGAAACATATATAGGAATCATGTCTAACTGTTTGATTTATGACTGCTTGATCAATTTCTATGTTATGACAGTTTGATTCATGATTTAAAGTTCTAGAAATTTATTTTGGGCATTTTTTAGGTTTTCATGCAAAAAAGAACCCAAAAAAAAGGAATGGAGGTGTAGTTAGTGAATTGAGGTATAATGAGTATTTTATTCTTTTTGTATGTGAATAATATAACTAAGGTTATTTGAGGAATTCAAAATGAGTTTTAGTGAGCAAATATTTGTATTTAAAAGCGCAAAAGAGGTGTAAAGAGTATGAGAGGTCAAATGAGCAAATTTGGAGATCTCAATAGAAACTCTCAATTATTAAATATACTTATCTAACCCATTTCGCTTTCCAAAAATATCCTTATATGACATATCCAATTAAAAAATAATTTTTTTAACGAAAATCTCTCATTTAATTTAGGGGAAAATACTATTTACTCCCTAAACTTTCAGGGAAAAAACAGTTCAGTCCCTAACTTTTCAATTTCACATGTTTACTCCCTCATCTCTCAATTTCGAACCAATAGGTCCATTCCGTAAAAAAACTCTATTAAAATGTCTATTATACCCTTAGTTCATCTTTTTTCTTAATTTTTTTAATCTTTTTTTTTTCTTTTGTTTATCTCTTCTTCTTCCACCTCTCTTCTCCTTCAACATCAAATTTTCTAAAGAGATCAAATCAATCCGAAACACAAAATCTCTCTTCATCTGCTCAATCAGAAAAAGGAAAAAAAAAAAAACAAAACAAAAGAGAAAAAAATCTTTTCAAAAAAAATTAATTAAAAAATTTGAGGGTAGAATAGACATTTTTGGTCGGAGAATAACAAATTGGGCCTATTGATCCAAAATTGAGAGATGAGGGAGTAAACATGTGAAATTGAAAAGGCAGGGACTGAATTGTTTTTTCCCTGAAAGTTTAGGGAGTAAACAGTATTTAACCCTTTAATTTATACCAATAAAATAACTAAAATATATTAAAATTTCCTAATAAAATCATAATTGATTTACTTCCATTTTTTTATTTTTCCTTTCAGTTTCAAAGTTCTCATCTATTTCAATCCATGTCAAAAGATTAGTAAATTAAAGGGAGCTTCTGTTCATACCTCCAATTGGTATTAGGACCTCTCCGCTTAATAGACCTCTAACTTACTTTTACAAATAACCAATATGCTATCTACACCTCCCTAATTTTTCCAAAATGCCCATTGCCCAATAAAATCAATAAAAGTTTTTTTTTTTAGATTCTATTCATACCTCCAAACTTGGTAAATGGACCTCCTTCAATTTTTGAACATTCACAATCCTATTTTACCTTAAAAAAAAATTTAAAAAAAATCTCCAGGTGGCAGTCTCTCTCTTTCACATAATTTTGTCGCTCCTATTTTATTTTTTCATTCCATATGTATTTTAGTGTTTCTTCCATGAACTTGTGCATGTGACGTTGACGAGTTATATCAAAAGTTCAAAAGTTCAAAAGCTAGCTAGATACTATAGAACATATGAATTCATGTGCATAATCATCATATGATTTTTCAAAGATAAAACATAAATATTCAAATTTCTACTAGATAACTAAGTATAAATTTCTAAGTAGAAAACTGACAGAAAAGAAGCTAAAACTAGGTATAAATTTCTAACTAGGTATTAAGCTTGATAGATTCTGTCTCACCTCTGACTTGGGGAGTAGAATCTCACCACCAAGATTCACGTTTGAGAGATAAAGAATAATTGTTGCTAATGATTTTAGGGTTTATGTTGGAGGAGAAAGTTTTCTCTAAGTTGAAGACTTATTATTATTATTATTTTTTTCTCCCATCTTTTGTGTCCTTGTTGGTAATTTGATATAAGTTGACAAAGTCAACTATTACTTGGAAAAAAAAAAGGTCCAAATACCAATCTTGGAGGTATGAATAGAAGCTCTCTAAATTAAATACTATGAGCAATGAAGAAGTGATTGATTTTTTTTTTCGTGTTTTATACTTTTACATCAGTGTTCACAAAGTGTATTGCAAAGATTTTCATGAAGTTAACACTAATGGTTTTGTGAATTGAATAACGAATTAACGATGAGGAGGCAACAAAAAGACAAAAAATTAGTAAATAATTCAAATTTGGGTGGAGAAGATGAGGATTAATATTATCCAATAAGAAATTAAGTAGTCTTTGTTTTAATTAATTTATTATGTATGTAGTTATCCTTACAGATTTGAATTTTAGAAAGTTAAAGTACTTATTAGTCATTTTACACTTGGACAATATAGTATTTCAATAATTCAAATATTTGTAGAGTGAACTAAAAAAATGGTAAGGTGGCAATAGCCACACCCATCAAGAAATTGTCTAAACTTTTTGAGTTTTGGACTTATTGTCAATTTTCCTATATATTTACGGAAATGTGTGTGTGTGTGTGTATTTATACGTACCGGATTTTTTCTTTTTGAAAAGTATACATACCTTATTTTTGTACGCTAATTAAAGAGTATGTGGAATTGTTTAATTAGTTGGCTCTTTTTTTTAGTCTGAAATCAATAATATTGACGTTTTAACTAAAAAAATCATGTTTTATTATGTTGATTACTGTAAGACGTGTGTTAGTGTGTGTCCATATATATATATGTGTGTGTCCATATATATATATGTGTGTGTGTGTGTGTGTGTGTGTGTGTGTGTGTATGTATATAAAAGACATGTTCTGGAGAGGACCTATTTTATTTTAAGAATTTGAGAATTTTTACTATTTTACACTACTATATGATTTGATTCAATGGTTTTAATCGTTAATCCTTTATATTAATATGCAATAGTTGTGTCCATAAAAAATCAACAAAATCCACAATCATTTGGTCATTCAAAATTGTATAAACAAATGTAGTCTGTTAGATAAAATTAAAACAAACATTGTCCTAATAAAATGGTTAAACGTTTTTAGATTTGACTAATTTTTTGTAAGATTTTTATGTATATGTAACTAGAAAATGAATTATTTAGATTTTAGATTATTAAACAACATGCTAAAAATAAAAACATCATTTGATTTAAGTTTAAGGAGGTCCTCTCTCTACATAGATACGTAGTTAGATATATGACCATGGCCCTAGGAGTTTTTTTATGAGGAAAGCGGCAATAGCTATATTAGTGTCTTGAGTCTAGTAATCGTTTTTTTTTTTTTTTTTTGAAGACAAAGCAAAAGCTTTCATAGATAGATAGCTCAAGTGAGCGTTTTACAGTCATAGAGTAAAGCATCAATAATGCTTGCAGGTGGTTGGTGCAACCACACAGAAGCCTGAACATCTTCAAAACCTATTGCAGCTAAGCGGTGAGCAACTGCATTACAATTCCTAGAGACATGCTCAATTCCAGTTTAGTCCAAACCTGCTTTACATCATCAATGAGGTCCCCCGTTTGCTAATAAACTATGATTCAGACTATGGATTTCAGCAATAGCTTCTAGACAATCACTTTGCACTGTTCTAAGTTTAAGATACACTTATTGTTTATGTTAGGCTTAATTACTATAGTTTGGCTTATGTGATGTCTTTCTATCGTAATTCAAAAAGACTAGAATGTCATTTGTGATTTTGATTCTCATATATTGTCCAATGATAATCACATGGTCACTAGATGAAAAAGAATTTTGCTGTCACTCACAATTAAATTTAATTTCAAATTTTCAAATTAAATCACTTAAAATTTATTATTTTAATTTTAACCATTGATATTAAATCTAAAGGTGGATGACCACAAAATCGTTGATCACCCGGTGACTTTGTGAACAACAATTATATATTGTAGTCCCAATTTTTTTTTTTAATTGTCAATTTATTTTAGTAGCCCTCAAATATTAAATTATCCTAAATTAATGTGAAAAGACAAAATGTTAAATATAAAACAATTAATAAAAGAACTAAAAATGAAAAAATCAACTCCCACTACTTTTCAGGAAAAAAAAAAATCAAATCATAGTTACACTTGAGAGTCTGTGAGAGAGAGTACCTGCGTCAGCTGCACCAACGACATCTTCGTGGGAGTTACTGGTGTTCAAAACAACCCTAGTCTCGTATTGAGCATGGGAAGCATAGAAGTCTGAGAGCGCCATTTCTATGCAACTCAAATACATCTTCCCACTCGGTTCATCAAGGTCTACAACAACTCCCACGTTCACTGGGATTGTTAATGCGTTTTTAGCTGCCATGGCGGCCGCCATGAAAATCCATGAAAGAAGAACAAGGATGATACTGATCCTCCTCTTCTGATTCTCCATCGAGCTCATAGTTGATTTGGACTACGTGCTTGATTTGGAAGATTACTCTTATTAGTTAATTAAGGGCCAAACTCCAGCATATATATAGAAGAATAAGCAGGAATCAAGCTAGTTAAGTTTAGTTAAGATCGACAAGAAGGTACGGGGAAAAGATCGCAAGAGAATCAGTCAGCTGAAAAGTGACCTTAAACTTTAACCTCACACATTAATTTCAGAGTGAGGTCTCACTGTGGATAGGATATGTGTGTGTGTCTATATATATATATAGCCATTCCACTAAGGAATTCATTTTTTTGGCCATTTTAAGGTATATCTTGTAGAACCCACTTTTCGATCACATTTTGGCATTTCGACCATTCAGTTTTTTTCTTATATATATATATATATATATATATATATATATATCAAATCTTCAAATTTTCAGCCAAATTGATGATCGTTAAGGTATCAAACTAGTTTAAATCAATACATAAACCGAACCTGTCTAACCTGAACCGTTCATGTTTATAATTATAAATCACAGTTTTGAATACCTTAATGATTATGAATTTGGCTAAAAATTTACATAAGTGATCTACTCTTATAGACCTAAACATTAAATGGTGGAGATGTGGATATGTGATTGAAAAGTGGTTCTAATAAGCTGTCCTATTTTTTTTAGAATCTAATAAGCTATTCCTTAAAATGGCCAGAAAAAAAAAAAAAAAAAAATCCCTCACTAGAAGGACCTTAGAATTAGACAGATCAATAATTACATAGCTAACTGCCTACTATCTAGTCACTCTTCCTTAAGACTAATAAATATATCTTATGATATCTTTTTTTCAAAAGATAATAATTTAGAAAAATTTATACTGTCCATTAATTCCAATGACTTGGTAATGCAGATGATTCATCTTGCACTTCATAATCAGTCATCAAGCTATCTCCGAGTATAATGCGCGTCGATTCACCAAGTCAAACAAAAAAAATGTAGTTGTAAAGTCATCTAGTGTCCGAGGACAGAAGATGTCTGGCAATTACCTTAGCTTGCTATGTTTATATATATATAGACACACACACTAGTATTTTGTTTCAAAGTCCTGGGACTGCTTTGAAGATTTTGCAAGTATGAAAACAGACAAGGCCTATTAGGATTTTATGGACTAATTAGTCCATCAAAAACAAAAATCATAATAAGGTGATTGAAACTCCATGACTTTGTTCCCCGGCTCCCATCGATCATTTTGTATTACATGATAACAAGTGTCGTTTTAATAAATATCTTGTTCATGTCATCTTCATTCCAGCATAATCTCTAATTAGAAATGTTTTGGTTAATTTCGGCCAGCTGATCAATGAAGCTTCATGAGGAGTTTAGAAAAGTCTATCCCAACCATTCCTTAGGAAATTTTTTATCTTGTTCGTAGCTTGATACAAATGATATCCCCATCTAATGGCAGGTTAAGATCAATTGAATGCAATATGAGCTAGCTGATGGCATGGAATTGGTGCTTCGTAATGACAATACAAAAGTTGTACTGGTTAGACCGTTAGAGTTATCCAATTCGATAAACTACTAGAGATCAAATGGGTTTCCTGAGTTTTCTCGTACTTTTAGATTTGAGCAACTCTTATCCTGACGTAATAATTAAAGATGCTCAAAATTTTTACTTTTTAAAACCACTCCCCCAACCTTAAACGAAAACTAATTGGTGAATTGAAATAACATTCTTTTTTAGATTTTCTTTTGCTTCTCTTTTTTTTTTTCTTTTTTCTTTTCAATTTATTTTTCTTGATACTATTTTTTTTCACTAATATAGAGTAATTTTGCAAAACAAAGAACACCCCTACACTTACTCTTTTCCGAATACCCCAAAACTTGATGCTTTCAGCATCATGACATAAACAATCTCGTATTGCCCATTAAGAAAACTTGAAAGAGTAAGGCAAGTGTTTAAGTTAATGGTAGACATATATGATATGAAAAATTGAAAGGCTAGTTACTCAAAGACTCAAAATGGCAATCTAAGAATATCCAATCTTTTGGGACATACTCATTTGGCCATGGTCAGTGGCGGAACTAGGATTTTTGTTTTTTTTTTTTTTGGGGGGGGGGGGGGGGGGGTTCCCGGTTTGATATTGAATGATTAAATTCAAAATTTTAATCGCTTTCTTTTAATTAACTATTGGTCAAGTGTAGTCGTATTTACAGATGATTTTTTCATCTACAAGTATGAGAGATGGATCTTTTTTTTCATCTACAAATCTATTAAAGTTGTGTTCAACATGCGTAAGAACACCAAACTAATATTCGGGTGAAATTGAGAAACTATAACGACAATGTAATTTAGAGGCCTATTTGTAAATTTTATGATGAAGATCTTACATTTTTCTACTATCGTCAATTGAAAAAGAGAATCAGAGAGTGAAATTCTTTTTCTTTCTTAGTCGGATGCTATTGCAGCCACAGTATAAAAGTAGAGGCACTAACGCAAAAGTTTCTCAGGCTCATACCTTTAAAAACCCTAATATATTTGTGGTCTATTATGTTATTTTGTTTATTTGCTTTGCGGGCTTTGTCTGTTTGGGTTGTGTTCTCTTGTTAATTGAAGATTTGAAGCCACTAATCAACCAAAAAAGGAAAAAAAAAAAAACTAACCATTAGGCCTTATAATCTTATATAAAAGACAAGAGTAGTCACTCAAGTGGAGAGCTTGTCACGTGGGATTGTGGGATTATAGGAGGGGTCCATAACTAGGAATTAAACTAAAATTTTAAACCTTTGTACTCCACTGAGCCAGCTAACTGACATCTGTCGAAAATCTGGGGGGGGTTCGGACCTTTTCTGGCCGAATTACAGTTCCGCCCTTGACCATAGTAGATTCCTAGTTACCTTGATCATTTGCAAGATGTAAAATTGAGACAAATAGTTTTGAAAGACATGAAGCAAGTTCTAGAGATGCAAAACAAATGTTCATTCATAAATAAATAAATTAGTTTTTTTTAATTATTTAAAATTTAAAGAGGATCAAAGGATTTCACTCCTACCCTCATGGTAACTCGAACCCATGACCTGGATCTTAGGTAGTGGGTTCTCTAATCACTTATCTAACTATGCATGCACTTCAATTAAGCTCAAGTACTCACAGCATGACATGTAATAGCTCCCACAAGTCTCACTATGCTTCTCTAGCTCAATATATTAATATGACAAATATGGATATAAATGAAATCAAACACTTGATCCATAATATTTTTTTTTAAAAGGTGTACTCTTTAAGACCTAAACATGCTTTCTAACCCTTCTCCAATTCAAGTTCAATCTCATCATTAGTGTTGGAAGAAAGTAACTGAACACAATGAACAACTAAAAATGCAAGAAAACACAAGAATGATCCCAACTTAACACTTCAATCCAATCTATACTATTGAACTGATCGAAGACTTATACTAGTCTCTCTTCGATCATTTAGACGCGTAAGAATTAAGTGCTTTTTTTTTTTTTCTTTTCTCTTTATATTAACCTGCAAGTATATATGAAATTTTTTGCATTTCAATATGATCATCAACTCAATCCTTCGTGTTTCTTGGGCTGTTTTGACGTAGTAGTACATATACGACCAAATGGTCTAGATCATAGTCACAGCTGTAATTACTATAAGTCCAAGTATGGAAGATGAATGGCAGATCGCAGTAGATATTATTCTTCGACTGAAATAGACATGCTACATGCACATCGTGGCTTTCAAATTTCAACCTCTGATTTGAGTAAACCGAACTATTAGATTTGTTTTATTCATAGAATTGGTCGTATGGTGATATTAATTGTTCGTATACTAGTATCTATTCCAAAGTCCTAGGAGAAATAATTAGTCAAATAGGCTGAATGGAAATTCGGGTTAATTATAATGTTTTGAACAATGACCTTTTTGTGGAATTTAGCCTTGTGCAAATCGTGCACGATCATCCTTTCAATATCCACTTCTGGAAGTACCTTGTATTTTCTCTTTAGCTTGGAGGTTCGCGTATCGAGCGCGTTTCACTAGTAAGGCAAAAATATGCCAACTTCCAATTTTTTTGTGTATGTTGATGCTACATACCACCAAGTGTTCTTTGCACAGGACTTTGTTACTCTGCCACAGTAAGAGCCGACCAGGAACTCACAAGGTTAGATCTCACGTTGATCGCCAAAATGCTGCAGCATGATACTGCATGTTGATATCAAGGATTAAAATATCTGTATTTACATATCTATCGTAATTTAAAAAAAATTATATATTGAAAATATTAGGAATATCCGGGAAAATATATCTTTTTTGAAATAGTCAATTTATTGGAATTACATATAAATACATATGAATATCAACTTCATCTACATCCAAGAACTCTAGGTGGTTGAAAAGTTGCTCGCTGGTCTATGAAAGTACAATAATCAGACCAAGACAAATTATCTATAGGGGAAATTACTGGTCACTCCCTGTACTTTTAGGGCGTCGACAGTTCAGTCCCTGCTATCCTAATTTCAACAAGTTACTCCTCAGACATTCAAATCTCACACAATTTGGTCCAAAATGACTATTTTGCCCCTCACTTCCTCTTTTTATTTATGTTTTCTCTCCTCTCCCCTCATTTCTTCTAAAATTCATAATTAATTCATATGAACTCCGATTTTTGCATTCCTTATATGCACGAGATCGTATCGATGAACTCTACAACTTTTATGAAGGAAGTTTTTCCAAATTTTGTATCTATAAACAGTCAATTTTCACGACCGCCCCCTAAATAACACACACACACACACACACACTCTCTCTCTCTCTCTCTCTCTCTCACTATGCACATTTCAACCCAAGACATATCGAATATTTGAATTATGAATATTGAGACTATTTCATAAGTAGTTGTACGAGAAATTCGGTTTTGTATCGATTTTATTTTCGAAACAAACGTTATTTAGGGGGGGTCATGAAAATTGACTTTTTATACATACAAAATTTGGAAAAACTTCCTTCATGAAAGTTGTAGATCTCATTGATACGATCTCGTGCATGTATGGAACGCAAAAATCAGAGTTTGTATGAATTAATTATGAATTTTAGAAGAAAGGGAATTTTCGAAACGAACGTTATTTAGGGGGTAGTGAAAATTGACTTTTTATACATACAAAATTTGGAAAAATTTTCTTCATGAAAGTTGTAGATCTCGTCAATACAATCTTGTGCATATATGGAAAGCAAAAATCAGAGTTTGTATGAATTAATTATGAGTTTTAGAGGAAAGGGGATTTTCGAAACGAATGTTATTTAGGGGGGTCGTGGAAATTGACTTTTTATACATACAAAATTTGGAAAAACTTTCCTCATAAAAGTTGTAGAGCTCATTGATACGATCTCGTACATATATGGAACGTAAATATCGGAGTTCGTATGAATTAATTATGAATTTTAGAAGAAAGGGGGGGGAGAGGAGAGAAAAATAAAAAATAAAAAGAGGAAGGGAGGGGCAAAATAGTCATTTTGGACCAAATTGTTTGAGATTTGAATGTTTGAGGAGTAACTTGTTGAAATTAGGATAGCAGGGACTGAACTGTCGACGCCCTAAAAGTACAGGGAGTGACCAGTAATTTCCCCTTATCTATATAGTACAAATTGTAGTGATGAACATGATAATTATAGATCCCTCACTAGAAGGACCTTAGAATTAGACAGATCAATAATTACATAGCTAACTGGCTACTATCTAGTCACTCTTCCTTAAGGCAAATAAATATATCTTATGATATTTTTTTTTCAAAAGATAATAATTTAGAAAAATTTGTACTGTCCATTAATTCCAATTACTTGGTAATGCAGCTGATTCATCTTACACTTCATAATCAGTCATCAAGCTATCTCCGAGTATAATGCGCGTCGGTTCACCAAGTCAAACAAAAAAATGTAGTTGTAAAGTCATCTAGTGTCCGAGGACAGAAGATGTCTGGCAATTACCTTAGCTTGCTATGTTTATATATATATAGACACACACACTAGTATTTTGTTTCAAAGTCCTGGGACTGCTTTGAAGATTTCTCATACTTTCAAACACTCGATTGTATTGTCGATCTAGACTCTAGACAAGGCCCATTTGGATTTTGTGGTCTAATTAGTCCATCAAAAACAAAAATCATAATAATGTGATTGAAACTCCATGACTTTGTTCCCCTGCTCCCATCGATCATTTTGTATTACATGATAACAAGTGTCGTTTTAATAAATATCTCGTTCATGTCATCTTCATTCCAGCATAATCTCTAATTAGAAATGTTTTGGTTAATTTCGGCCAGCTGATCAATGAAGCTTCATGAGGAGTTTAGAAAAGTCTATCCCAACCATTCCTTAGAAATTTTTTTATCTTGTTCGTAGCTTGATACAAATGATATCCCCATCTAATGGCAGGTTAAGATCAATTGAACGCGATATGAGCTAGCTGATGGGATGGAATTGGTGCTTCGTAATGACAATACAAAAGTTGTACTGGTTAGACCGTTAGAGTTATTCATTCCGATAAACTGCTAGAGATCAAATGGGTTTCCTGAGTTTTCTCGTACTTTTAGATTTGAGCAACTCTTATCCTGACGTAATAATTAAAGATGCTCAAAGTTTTTACTTTTTAAAACCACTCCCCCAAACTTAAACGAAAACTAATTAGTGAATTGAAATAACATTCTTTTTTAGATTTTCTTTTGCTTCTCTTTTTTTTTTTTTCTTTTCAATTGATTTTTCTTGATACTATATTTTTTCACTAATATAGAGTAATTTTGCAAAACAAAGAACACCCCTACACTTACTCTTTTCTGAATACCCCAAAACTTGATTCTTTTAGCATCATGACATAAACAACGTATTGCTCATTAAGAAAACTTGAAAGAGTAAGGCAAGTGTTTAAGTTAATGGTAAACATTTATGATATGAAAAATTGAAAGGCTAGTTACACAAAGACTCAAAATGGCAATCTAAGAATATCCAATCTTTTGGGACATACTCATTTGGCTATGGTCAGTGGCGGAACTAGGATTTTTGCTTTTGGGGGGGGGGGGGGGGGTTCCGGGTTTAATATTGAATGATTAAATTCAAAATTTTAATCGCTTTCTTTGAATTAACTATTGGTCAAGTGTAGTAGTATTTACAGATGATTTTTTCATCTACAAGTATGAGAGATGGATTTTTTTTTTTCATCTACAAATCTATTAAAGTTTTGTTCAACATGCGTAAGAACACCAAACCAATATTCGGGTGAAATTGAGAAACTATAACGACAATGTAATTTAGAGGCCTATTTGTAAATTTTATGATGAAGATCTTTCATTTTTCTACTATCGTCAATTGAAAAAGAGAATCGGAGAGTGAAATTCTTTTTCTTTCTTAGTCGGATGCTACTGCAGCCACAGTATAAAAGTAGAGGCACTAACGCAAAAGTTTCTCAGGCTCATACCTTTAAAAACCCTAATATATTTGTGGTCTATTATGTTATTTTGTTTATTTTCTTTGCGGGCTTTGTCTGTTTGGGTTGTGTTCTCTTGTTAATTGAAGATTTGAAGCCACTAATCAACCAAAAAAGGAAAAAAAAAACTAACCATTAGGCCTTATAATCTTATATAAAAGACAAGAGTAGTCACTCAAGTGGAGAGCTTGTCACGTGGGATTGTGGGATTATAGGAGGGGTCCATAACTAGGAATTAAACTAAATTTTTAAACCTTTGTACTCCACTAAGCCAGCAAACTGACATCTGTCGAAAATCTGGGCGGGGTTCGGACCTTTTCAGGCCGAATTACAGTTCCGCCCTTGACCATAGTAGATTCCTAGTTACCTTGATCATTTGCAAGATGTAAAATTGAGACAAACAATTTTGAAAGACATGAAGCAAGTTCTAGAGATGCAAAACAAATGTTCATTCATAAATTAATAAATTAGTTTTTTTTTTTATTATTTAAAATTTAAAAAGGATCAAAGGATTTCACTCCTACCCCCATGGTAACTCGAACCCATGACATGGATCTTAGGTAGTGGGTGCTCTAATCACTGAGCTAACTATGCATGTAATAGTTCCTACAAGTCTCACTATGCTTCTCTAGCTCAATATATTGATATGACAAATATGGATATAAATGAAATCAAACACTTGATCCATAATATTTATTTTTAAAAGGTGTACTCTTTAAGACTAAAATGCTTTCTAACCCTTCTCCAATTCAAGTTCAATCTCATCATTGGTGTTGGAAGAAAGTAACTGAACACAATAAAAACTAAAAATGCAAGAAAAACAAAGAATGATCCCAACTTAACACTTCAATCCAATCTATACGATTGAACTGATCGAAGACTTATACTAGTCTCTCTTCGATCATTTAGACGTGTAAGAATTAAGTGCTTTTTTTGTTTTTTCTTTTCTCTTTATATTAACTGCAAGTATATATGAAATTTTTGCATTTCAATATGATCATCAACTCAATCCTTCGTGTTTCTTGGGCTGTTTTGACGTAGTAGTACATATACGACCAAATGGTATAGATCATAGTCACAGCTGTAATTAGTTGTTAACGTTAGTGATCCGTGGGGATCTCTAGTTAGCTTTAGAGAGAGAGAGAGAGAGAGAGTGACACAAGCGAAGTATAGTGGTTCATCTCCCGCCTTAGCGGGAGACTACGCCACTTGAATGTTGTAACTAGTGTGTTGAGCCTTGCGGCCCAAGTGCATTACAAAGTGTGTAATGGAGTTGAGATGGAATGAATGAATTGAGTTGTGGGAGGAGGCATTCCTTTTATAGATGAAGGAATGCCTCTCATTTACTTGTTCTTCGATGTGGGACAAGCAAAGTTACTATTCTAGTCTATTTAACATGTAGAAAGCTATGTTAGGGGGCATCTTGGCAAGGGCGGAAAGGTGGCTTCCCGGTGGCGGATTTGCGACTTCCGGATACCGCCGCGTAGCCTGAACATAGGGCTACACGATGCATGTCTCGGTTGGGCCTTGCCATGTCTTGTGGATGTCCCAAAGTAGGTGTTACTTATGCTTGGTGATGTAGTAAACACTCCATATTATTGGAGGTATGTACAAGTCCCCGAAGTCCCGAGTAAGAGTAGCTTCTTGGTTGGGGAGTTCAAATCATGAAGTCATCAAGCATAAGTAACCGGGCGGTACGGAGCCCCTACAAGTCCCCGAGCTCCGTAAGCAAGAAGGGACTCTTTTAACCTACACAATGAAAAAAAACGCGCATATGTAGAATGCTTGTTGTATTGGTTACCGCTCGTATTAATGGAATGCGAAAAGAATTCGATTTGTAGCGAATACCAAATGGTAGAAAAACTCAATATTCCATTAATGTGTATGAACATGTAAAATATTGGTAGTTGTATATATGGATGTTATGGCCATATAACACGCACAATAGATAGTGGCAAGTGTAATGGGTGTCCATATAAATTTGTGGGAGTAGTCCCGGTGACATCGTATGAAGCGTTTGTGAACTTGGGGCTTAAGTAAAGCATGTTGGACATGATCGAGCAAGTTGGGTTGTTCGAGCAAGTTGGGTGTAGTTGAGTGTGTAGGCGTTGTGCGAGCATGCGAGGCGTGGCCCAAGCGCAAGTCGTGGCCATACTCGATACCCAAGCGAGTCGTAACCCGAACAAGTCGTTTATCCGAGCATGTTTAATTAAGTCATAAGTGTCACAAGCTTCTAGATGCATGTCACAAGTAATTGAATTTGAGCATGTATGTGTGTAGCATGTACTTGTAGAAAAGTTGCTAATAACATGTTGTAAGCATGCTTAAGGGTTATAGAGACATGTATAGTCATGGCATCGGCGGTAGCTCAAATTGTAAGAGCGTAAAGATAAGAGGAAGGCACTTATCTTATGCCGATTTGGAGGCTAGCGGAGTTGGCCGACCGTGACGGTTCATTGCTTGGGGCGGGTAAAGTACTCCGATAATGTACGTCAACTCGTAGTTGAGGTTGAATGCTCCATAGAAATAATTGAATTTCCTTAGAACAAAATAGGTGATTAGTACATGTGTATGTAAAATCAACACTAGTATTTTGCATATGTACTTTGATAAAATTTTAAACAAAGTGTATAGGCAAATGTAGTAGTTGACAACAAATAACATGCATATATATCTATTTTGAATGTCGAATTTGCAGGGAGCATGCGAACTCATTATGCGTGATGACAATTGAAACATGGCAGTGACGGTAAAAATATTTCATTTAAACCAAAGTGCACAAGCGATGTAGCTAGCCGATGGCTAACCCATTGATTAGAGAAAAATCTGTTTTGAATTTCAGATGAGCAGGAAGTATATAGAAGTCGTTAGGTGTAACGATAGTTGAGGCATGACAACTATGCATGAGCATGGCAATCATATCATATATGCGTGAGATCGTCCTTTGATATATGCATGCGACAACTGTACAAATTTCTCAGTAAAAGAAAACAAGTTAAAGAGTGGCAGATGGTGTTTTGTGCTCGATTTTGAAAGTTAAATATTCAACAATGCGTCGAATATATAAATAAAATTAGGGGGTGTGAGCATATGTGTACACATGTGGCCAATAAAATTATGTGGCTGCTAACCTGCTTGGGTAACAAATCCATGATTATAACATATAATAATAAGCATGACTTAGGACTTGTTATATGCTTGGTCTAGGACGTGTAGGCGGCATGCAATAGTTACATTTATGTGCAGGCACGTCATGGTTCATATTATTGGCAGATAACACGAGATAAGCTCATCTTTGGGTGGCCAAATAGGATGGGTCCGGCAGTCCGGGTGTCCAGATTAATGAACTTGAATTAAATGTGTAGTTTTAACAACAGATGCCAAGAGATATGTGTGCCAAGTTTTGACGAGTAGCGGGTAAATTATGAAACAGAACACAAGTCTGTGGTGCCTGTTGTTTGTATCAGTAGAGTAAGAAAGACTTAACTGCCGTGTTCTTGCAAGCAAGGTGAGTGCCGACAACCGGTGCTTGAATAATTAGCTGGAAGTTGGTTATGGCACCGACTTGCGCATGAGCTCCAGGGGGTGTTCAAAAGCCTGCCGTCATGGTCCAAATTCAATATTGCTGCTGGCGGTTAATGGGTTTTGGCGGGCGTTAACCAGCTGCTGCTGTGTGTTAACGAGTGTGCTGCTGGGTATTGGTCGCTAGCCTTGCCAAGCGGAGGCAGATGCAAGCGGAGGAGGTGGTCAGCGGTGCCCTTGGAGCATGGAGGAGTAGTGGAGAATGCCGGCGGGGCACCAGTTCGGCGGTGAACCAGTTCGTCGGAGATGGAGCCCAAGAGTTCAGCGGGGACTTTTCCGGCTGTGAAGCGCAGCGGTGGTCGGTGGAGCGTTTGTTTGAGTTGGGCGGTGGTGTGCCGCCGGTGATTTGTGCGGCTCGAAGGCAGTGGGTGTGCAGCGGAGCATTGCCGTCCGAGATGGCTAGCGGAGAGGAGCCGTTGGCTAAGTTCGGCGGAGGTGTACCGCTGAAGCACAGTCCGGCGGAGGACTAGCTAGAGGCGGAGCACCGGAGCTGCAGAGCTCGGGGCTGGTGAGCGGAAGTCCCCGGCGTGGGCGACCGCAGTTTGGCGGAACTTGGAGTTGCCGAGCAGGAGCGCTGCTTGTGGCTGGCGGAGTCTCATACCGGCTAGCGGAGGGGGCTGCATTCGGGTCCGGCGGAGCTGCAAAGCAGAGCGGAGGTTCCGAGCTTGAGTCCGGCGGAGGGGTGAAGAGTTTGGCGGAGGTGGTTGCGAAGCTGGGCCAGCGGAGGACTGCCTGAGCCAGCGGGGGATGTGGCTGGAGGATGTCTGCCTGGCGGAGCTGCAGCGGAGGAAGGAGCTGAAGTCTGGCGGAGCTACAGTTCGGCGGATCACCACAACGCAGCGAAGAAGATGGGTGTCCAGAAAGAATGTCTGGGTGCCCAGAGAAATTTTTGCCGCCCAGACTTCTTTTTTTTTTTTTTTTTTTTTTTTTTTTTTTAAGTTCAGCGTTGACTAACCTTGGTCAGCGTTGACCAAACGTTGACCGGCCCTGATGGGCGTTGACCGCTTCCTCCGGGCGTTGACCAGCCATGTTGGGCGTTGACCGCTTCCTCCGGGCGTTGACCAGCCATGTTGGGCGTTGACCGCTTCCGCCGGGCGTTGACCGACCCCGCCGGGCGTTGACCGACCCCGCCGGGCGTTGACCGACCCCGCCGGGCGTTGACCAACCATGTTGGGCGTTGACCGACTCCGCCGGGCGTTGACCGACCATGTTGGGCGTTGACCGACTCCGCCGGGCGTTGACCGGACCCTAATTTGATGTTGAATGAGCGTTAACTTCGACGCTTATGGGTCAAAGTTCACGGTAGGTGACGAAGCCTTTGTGTGTCGGCTTCCCACAGACGGCGCCAATGTTAACGTTAGTGATCCGTGGGGATCTCTAGTTAGCTTTAGAGAGAGAGAGAGAGAGAGAGTGACACAAGCGAAGTATAGTGGTTCATCTCCCGCCTTAGCGGGAGACTACGTCCACTTGAATGTTGTACTAGTGTGTTGAGCCTTGCGGCCCAAGTGCATTACAAAGTGTGTAATGGAGTTGAGATGGAATGAATGAATTGAGTTGTGGGAGGAGGCATTCCTTTTATAGATGAAGGAATGCCTCTCATTTACTTGTTCTTCGATGTGGGACAAGCAAAGTTACTATTCTAGTCTATTTAACATGTAGAAAGCTATGTTATGGGGGCATCTTGGCAAGGGCGGAAAGGTGGCTTCCCGGTGGCGGATTTGCGACTTCCGGATACCGCCGCGTAGCCTGAACATAGGGCTACACGATGCATGTCTCGGTTGGGCCTTGCCATGTCTTGTGGATGTCCCAAAGTAGGTGTTACTTATGCTTGGTGATGTAGTAAACACTCCATATTATTGGAGGTATGTACATTAGTATAAGTCCAAGTATGGAAGATGAATGGCAGATCGCTGTAGATATTATTTTTCGACTGAAATAGACATGCTACATGCACATCGTGGCTTTCAAATTTCAACCTCTGATTTGAGTAAACCGAACTACTAGATTTGTTTTATTCATAGAATTGGTCGTATGGTGATATTAATTGTTCGTATACTAGTATCTATTCCAAAGTCCTAGGAAAAAAAATTAGTCAAATAGGCTGAATGGAAATTCGGGTTAATTATAATGTTTTGAACAATGACCTTTTTGTGGAATTTAGCCTTGTGCAAATCGTGCACGATCATCCTTTCAATATCCTCTTCTGGAAGTACCTTGTATTTTCTCTTTAGCTTGGAGGTTCGTGTATCGAGCGCGTTTCACTAGTAAGGCAAAAATATGCCAACTTACAATTTTTTTGTGTATGTTGATGCTACGTACCACCAAGTGTTCTTTGCACGGGACTTTGTTACTCGGCCACAGTAAGAGCCGACCAGGAACTCACAAGGTTAGATCTCACGTTGATCGCCAAAATGCTGCAGCATGATACTGCATGTTGATATCAAGGATTAAAATATCTGTATTTACATATCTATCGTAATTTTTAAAAAATGATATATCAAAAATATTAGGAATATCAGGGAAAATATATCTTTTTTGAAAGAGTCAATTTATTGGAATTACATATAAATACATATGAATATCAACTTCATCTACATCCAAGAACTCTAAGTGGTTGAAAAGTTACTCGCTGGTCTATGAAAGTACAATAATCAGACCAAGACAAATTATCTATATAGTACAAATTGTAGTGATGAACATGATAATTATAGATCACTCACTAGAAGGACCTTAGAATTAGACAGATCAATAATTACATAGCTAACTGCCTACTATCTAGTCACTGTTCCTTAAGACTAATAAATATATCTTATGATATCTTTTTTTCAAAAGATAATAATTTAGAAAAATTTGTACTGTCCATTAATTCCAATGACTTGGTAATGCAGATGATTCATCTTGCACTTCATAATCAGTCATCAAGCTATCTCCGAGTATAATGCGCGTCGGTTCACCAAGTCAAACAAAAAAATGTAGTTGTAAAGTCATCTAGTGTCCGAGGACAGAAGATGTCCGACAATTACCTTAGCTTGCTATGTTTATATATATATAGACACACACACTAGTATTTTGTTTCAAAGTCCTGGGACTGCTTTGAAGATTTTGCATACTTTCAAACACTCGATTGTATTGTCGATCTAGACTCTAGACAAGGCCCATTTGGATTTTGTGGACTAATTAGTCCATCAAAAACAAAAATCATAATAATGTGATTGAAACTCCCTGACTTTGTTCCCCCGGCTCCCATTGATCATTTTGTATTACATGATAACAAGTGTCGTTTTAATAAATATCTCGCTCATGTCATCTTCATTCCAGCATAATCTCTAATTAGAAATGTTTTGGTTAATTTCGGCCAGCTGATCAATGAAGCTTCAAGAGGAGTTTAGAAAAGTCATTCCCTACCATTCCTCAGGAATTGTTTTGTATCATGATCGTTGCTTGATACAAATGATATCCCCATGTAATGGCAGGTTAAGATCAATTGAACTCGATATGAGCTAGCTGATGGCATTGAACTCGTGCAGTCGTGCTTCGTAATGACAATACAAAAGTTGTAATGGTTAGACCGTTAGAGTTATTCATTCTGATAAACTACTGGAGATCAAATGGGTTTGCTGAGTTTTCTTGTTGTTTTGGGTTTGAGCAACTCTTATCTTGACGTTAGAATTAAAGATGCTCAAAATTTTTACTTTCTAAAACTACTCCCCTAAACTTAAACAAAAACTAATTAGTGAATTGAAATAACATTCTTTTTTAGATTTTCTTTTGCTTCTCTTTTTTTTTTCTTTTTTCTTGATACTATTTTTTTTCACTAATATAAAGTAATTTTGCAAAACAAAGAACACCCCTACACTGACTCTTTTCCGAATACCACAAAACTTGATTCTTTTAGCATCATGACATAAACAATCTCGTATTGCTCATTAAGAAAACTTGAAAGTGTAAGACAAGTGTTTAAGTTAATGGTAGACATTTATGATGTGAAGAATTGAAAGGCTAATTACACAAAGACTCAAAATGGCAATCTAAGGATATCCAATCTTTCGGGACATACTCATTTGGCCATGGTCAGAGATTTTTGCTTGGGGGGGGGGAGGGAGGGTTCCGGGGTTTAATATTGAATGATTAAATTCAAAATTTTAATCGCTTTCTTTTAATTAAATATTGGTCAAGTGTAGTCGTATTTACAGATGATTTTTTCATCTACAAGTATGAGAGATGGATCTTTTTTTTCATCTACAAATCTATTAAAGTTTTGTTCAACATGCGTAAGAACACCAAACCAATATTCGGGTGAAATTGAGAAATTGTAATGACAATGTAATTTGGAGGCCTATTTATAAATTTTATGATGAAGATCTTACATTTTTCTACTATCGTCAATTGAAAAAGAGATTGGAGAATGAAATTCTTTTTTTTTTTCTTAGTCGGATGCTATTGCAGCCACAACATAGAAGTAGAGGCATTAACCCAAAAGTTTCTCAGGTTCGTACCTTTAAAAACCCTAATATTTGTGGTCTATTATGTTATTTTTTCATTTGCTTTGCGGAAAGAAAAAAAAACCTAACCATTAGACCTTATGATTTTATGTAAAAGACAGGAGTAGTCACTTAAGTGGAGAGCTTGTCACGTGGGATTATAGGAGGGGTCCATAACTAGGAATTAAACTAAATTTTTAAACCTTTGTGCTCCACTAAGCCAACTAACTGACGTCCGTCAAAAATCTGGGCGGAGTCTGGACCTCTTCGGGCTGAATTACAGTTCCTAGTTACCTTGATCATTTTCAAGATGTAAAATTGAGACAAAGAGTTTCGAAAGACATGAAGCAATCGTTCTAGAGATGCAAAGCAAATGTTCATTCATGAAGAAATTAATTAGTGCTTACAAGTTACAACAATGCATGCACTTCAATCAAACTCAAGTACTTACAGCATGGCATATAATAGCTCCCACAAGTCTCACCATGCTTCTCTAGCTCAATATATTGATTGATATGACAAATATGGATATAAATCAAATCAAGCACTTGATCCATAACATTTATTTTCAAAAAGTGTACTCTTTAAGACCTAAACATGCTTTCTAACCCTTCTCCAATTCAAGTTCAATCTCATCATTGGTGTTGGAAGAAAGTAACTAAACACAATAAACAACTAAAAACTCAAGAAAACACAAGAATGATCCTAACTTAACAGTTCAATCCAATCTATACGATTGAACTGATCGAAGACTTATACTAGTCTCTCTACGATCATTCAGACGCGTAAGAATTAAGTGCTTTTTTTGTTTTTTCTTTTCTCTTTAATTATATTAACCTGCAAGTATATGAATTTTTTTGCATTTCGATAGTGACCGGTATGATCATCATCTCGATCCTTCGTGTTTCTTGGGCTGCTTTGACGTAGTAGTATATTGCAATTAGCATTATCAGACTCAATTAGATTGTTATGGGATTATAACAACTATCTATTATGATTAATTTTCTGTTCTTTTGGTCATTTTTCATTCTAGAATCTAAATCTTGCCATTACAACAACAATATAAAGAAAAATATGTCGTATGATGAGGATTATAGGGTGGAATCAAACAAAATTTCTACAATTCACATGACGGTTCTTACTGATATCATTGTTGGATACACACACAGACAACAAGTAAGCAAAAACCATCGTCTCAACTGTCACAATACAACGGTTAGAGTTATATCTACCGTGTGAAAGCGCGCGCACTGAATTTTTAAGTCATCACACCACATTTTATGCTGGAAGAACTGTCGTGTGTATACAATTTACACAACGTCTTAAAAATAAAAACTGACTTCTGAACAACAAAGAGACAAGGCTGGAATCCTAAAAATCGTGGTATGAGTAAAAGTCACACCACGCTAGAATCCTACAAACCGTGGTATGAGTAGAAGTCACACCACGGCATATTTCTGTCGACAGCTTGTCGGCAGATCTACCGGTCCATCAGACAACGGAGTCAGCTGCAAACAGTCGACTCAATGATCGGTATACGACGGTTGAAAACCGTCGTCTGACAACGTTTCATCAGACGACGCCTCGATAGACCACGGAAATACAAAACGTGAGACGATAGTTTTAAACCGTCGTGTGAAGCCTTTTGTGTAGTAGTGATATAAGACCAAATGGTCTAGACCATAGTCACAGCTGTAATTAGTACAAGTCTAAGTATGGAAGATGAATGGCAGATCGCTGTAGATATTATTCTTCGACTGAAATAGACATGCTGCATGAGCATCGTGGCTTTCAAATTTCAACCTCTGATTTGAGTAAACCAAACTACTAGATTTTGTTTTATTCATAGAATTGGTCATATATATGGTGATATTAATTGTTCGTATACTAGTATCTATTCCAAAGTCCTAGGAAAAAAATTTAGTCGGGTTAATTATAATCTTTTTGAACAATGACCTTTTTTTGGAATTTAGCCTTGTGCAAATCGTGCACGATCATCCTTTCAATATCCTCATATGGAATATCCTCTTCTGGAAGTACTTTGTATTTTCTCTTTAGCTTGGAGGTTCGCGTATCCAGCGCGTTTCACTAGTAAGCCAAAAATATGCCAACTTCCAATTTTTTTGTGTATGTTGATGCTACATACCGCCAAGTAGAATTACTAGAACTTGCATGGGACTGTTTGTTACTCGGCCACAGTAAGAGCCAACCAGGAACTCATCACAAGGTTAGATCTCACGTTGATCGCTAAAATGCTGCATGTTGATATCAAGGATTAAAATATATGTATTTACATATTTATCGTAAGTTTAGAAAAGGGATATATAAAAAATATTAGAGATTTCCAGATTTTTTTTTTTGAAAGAGTCAATTTATTGGAATTACATATAAATACATATGAATATCAACTTCATCTACATCAAAAAACGAACTCTAGGTGGTTGAAAAGTCGCACGCTGGTCTATGAAAGTACTATAATCAGATCAAGACAAATGATCTATATAGTACAAATTATAGTGATGAACATGATAATTATAGATCTCTTTAGAGCTGTCGATTATTTCGCCTATCAAGAGATAATAAGGATGAATCCAAGTATCCAACTGAATGTCTGATCATATACTTCTCCATATTGGTGTCATAGCCAAATTGATTATTTCCTTCATGAGATTCATTTGAGGTCCCACCTAGATTTCATTCCTCACACGGATTTCCCTCGAAGTGAATACTTCTCACCCATATTCGAATTGAGGAGATCTTTCCTCACACAAATTTGCATTTAGAAATTAAATTACTTCTCACCCAGAATCTCCTTGAGGGTATTTCTCCTCACCCAGATTCACTTTGAGGAGATCTCTCCTCACACAGATTTGCATATAGAGAATTATTTCTCACTCAGAATCGCCTTGAGGGGATTTCTCCTCACCTAGATTCGTCTTGAGAGGATTTCGCTTCACTCAAATCTGCATTCAGATGTTTCACTTGAGGTATTTTTCCTAAACAGATTAATTTGTCTCTTTATTAGGCTATATCCTGACTAAAAACTGTTGTTAAATTTTTTTACCCTGTTATAACTTCCGTATTCCATAATGTACGTTTCTCTGTGAATAACTGAGTTTTTATTTTTTATTTTTTTTTCATCAGATTTTACAGATTTCTTTATTTTATCAGAGATATATCTTAAATATCTAATATATTAGGGATATTTGATGATATTGGAGAAATTTCACATAAACGGTGGAAGATAAGATATTTTTTCACTATGATATATCGGTCTCTCCAAAAAAGGAGATATCAGGAGTTATATTGAAAATGTCGCAGATATTTCAATCTTACTTGATACTATATATCATGTAAATATGTCAAAAAGGCAACTTGTCCCATAATAAAATGGAAGGAAGAGAAGCATTTGGGTTTCTCTCATATAGCAGACCTCTTTGCTCATTTATGATAAGCAATAAATACTCAACTACTAATTATTCTGACATATTAGTCCGGACCATAGTGAACATGGTCTGGAACTATACAATAATTTTTTAGAATTTTTTCCATTTACCTTAATTCTAGAGATTTTTTTCTCACTTACCCCATTAAGTTTTTTTAATTCCTCCTTATCCATGAAGACTCTAATAAAGTGTTCCCTAATACCCAATTATGTTTTTTTTTTGAGACTATTTTACCCTTATCCCTCTGTTACATAGAGAGAGAGAGAGAGAGAGAGAGAAGCCATAGGAGACTTTACCGGAGTCCGGTCAGCGGTCGCCGGAATTTGGCCACGATTGCCAGATTCCGGTCACCGGCCGCCACACATTGGACTTCTCTAAAAACCTCGCCGGAAGTCCCTTAAAAGGTCATCAGAGATCTTATAGGTCGCCAGAGAGGTTTATTGCCTTCCAAATAGACGTCTATTACCCCTCAATACAGGGGCAATAGACATCTATTGGGGGGCAATAGAGGTTTACGAAACCTCACCGGAAGTCATCAAAGAGGTTGTCGGAGAGTTCATATGGGGCCGAAGAGGTTTATTGCCCCTTGAAAAAACATGTATTGCCCCCCAATAGATATCTATTGCCCCTCAATAAAACTTTTGGTCGCCAGAATGAGAACTAATCTCTGTAAAATTAGACAAATAAAACTTTGATTAAGGAAAAAACAAAGAGATTACATCAATTCAAAACATTTAGTGCCCCCCAAAAGGCGTCTACTGTCCCCCAATAGCCCTTTATTGCCTCTAATAAATTTTTTTTTTCTTTTTTCTTTCCTTCTAGGCCTTCTGCCCAAAAAAAAAAAAAAGGATTCAACCAGTTCCTCCTCCTCCTCAAATTGGCATTGGTACCCATTGGGTAATACTCGCTGAGTAATACCCACCAAATAATAATTCGCGGGTATGTGTATTTACCCAACCCATTTTTAAATGGGTAAACCCATACTCACCCATTTACCGGTTTTCAAAATGGCACTACTAGAAAAAAGGGCTATGAGGACTCTCAATAAGGACACACAATTTATTTAGTGTCCTTAAATGTTATATAGGACACCCTTCATTTGAATGAAAGCGGGACCGTGAAATAAAGGATATCAACAAGGCAACAAGGACACCTACGGTCCAAAGAAGTCATTCGTTTTGGCTCCCCAATTTTCAGATTCCCTCCTCATCCAATTTTTAGATTCCCTCCAATTTTCAGTTTCCCCCATAAAAATTCAAAGAAGCTTTATTAGACGCAGCAGCTCTCAGATTCTTCTTCTCCCAAAAACTTCGAGAGTCTAGACCCTCGTTCCTTTTAACCCAATTTCTCCTCCCCAGCACCCCTATGATGAAGGTGACCGAGACGGAGGACGACGTACGATGTAGCACCGCCTTCACCGATTACCGCAAGAGGTCACTCCAGCACTAGGAGCTCGACTCCAGAGTCCGCGCAGGACAGATTCACCCCCAAACCATCTTCTATCCAACTACAAATGTTCTCAATTTGTTCAATTTTTAGTCTTTGTGCTCTAGGGTTTTCGATTTCGATTTTCAATTCAGTCGATTTTGTGTCCTAGCTGTTAATTTTGGTTGATGTAGTTGGGTTTCTTGGTTGTCGCAGTAAAGTGGACAAAGAAAAACCAACAGCAGGTGCCCGAGTTGTTTTGGATATGACTATCTGACTATCATGAGGGCTCTTCCAAGAGAGGTAATTACGATTTTATTATTAATGATGTGAATTGATATTGTGTATGTATGTACCCTTGAACATTCTTGCTTAATGACTTGTAGGTTGACGTAGTAGTGTATAATATATTTCATGAAGATCCAAGTAATGTTAGCTACTCTGCTGTGGGAGGGCTAGGAGATAAGATCCGAGAGCTTAGGGAATCTATTGATTGGCTGGGTCATTGCCACCAAACCCTCCAATCCTCCATATAGTAGATTGGCTGGGTCAGATCTAGCACTTATAAGCGAGGTATCTGATATTATGTTCTCACTTATGTGAACCTGGGAAGAAGTTCTCAGATACCATGGAGTTTCCTACCTAATTGATTTTTTCCTGTGGTTTTCTTTGAAATTTGCAGGTATTTGAGCAATTGTGGTTCCAGGTAACCCCTCTGTTCTTCTCCATTTAACTAATTTGGTTTCCCAAATTGCACAGTTTTTTTCTTTTCATGTCGATGGGCTAATGTATGTATATCTCTTTTTTTAATACGTTGTCCATGGGCTATTGTAACTCCTTAATTGTAATACTTAGGTTCGGGTTTAGTGGTTGATGCTATTATAATTGTACTTTTTCTGTTTTCTGTGGGGTGATTAAGCATTTCTTCTTCTCTTTTTTTTTTTTTTTTTTTTTTTGGGGTTCCTGAACAGGGTAGTGGTAAACAATTCTGGTGAGGAAGAAAACAAGGAAAAGACAGTGGTTATCTAAAGCTTGACTAGTACGAGAATTCTGTTATCTAAAGTTGGGTTACTGCATATTTACCTCACTAGCAATCTAATTTCATGGTATAATTTCTTCATTTTGTTTATGTTTTTACTAGCCTTTCTGTTTATACTTTTGAAGTATTTCATTAGTTATAATATCAGTTGTTAGGGATTCTGCTTAGTGCTTATTTACTTGGGGTAGATGCCATGGATAATTGTGTCATTTGTTTATTTTTGGATTTCACAGTGGAATGGATGCTAAGGGTTACTACTTTTTCTTTTCATTTACAAATGCATTAGAGTTATCTGTTTTGTTCTTGTTTGTTTGTTGTTGGTTGGGAATTGCAGCTTGTTTATATCACTAATTATATCACTATGAATATCCTTGTTTGAATCTTATAGATTATGAAAGTATTACCCGTGCCCATTGTAAACTTATGAAGCATGACAAACTTGAGCTTAGTCTTGCATCAGTGCTTCTTTTTTGCTCATTTCTAGTCCCATTATTATTGTCTCAGCTTCACCTGCCTTTGGTATCAGAAGGTGCCATTTTCCCTTGCACTCGCCCTAGAATAATTTCAGAGGTTGCCAATTTCAAGCCTGAGATGATACATGCATCCTCACCTGGAATCATGGTGTACATATATTTTCTTGTTCTTTTGGTGGTAAAGTGTAGACGATAATTACCAAAACTATTTTGTCAGTATTCGGTGCTCTTATCATCGCTATATTATTTTCTGTCCCCATTGTGATGTCTTACCATACTAATGTATCAGTGTGAGTAATCTATTCCAAGTTTTCAACATATAATGTGTCAGATATGGTATTGGATTCTAATATCACTGCTTATCAGAAAATAAAATATTATTCTTGAGAGCTGTAACAATTTTTTATTATTTTGGTATGGAGATATATTCCAAGATACATCTTCAGTTGGTTGGTGAAAGCCATGTGGGATCTAAGTTTCTGGCTTGCATATTCCATCTGCTATAGTTTCATTCTAATTGTTTAACTTTTGTTTCGCAGCCTCTGATCACCCGATTTTGACTTCAGTATTAGTCTTTTTCTCCAATTCCACTATAAGTAAGAAACTTCATATTTGTTTTCAGTTTGACTTGCATCTATTTTTCTTAGTTACTTAATTTCATAAATATTGTCTAATGTGTTCATCTACTTGTTTCTTTGCAACTTGAAATCTTAGTTTTCCTTTAATATGAGTCATTTCAAAATTTAGTGTTGTAATGCACATTCCTCATTGGTTGTAAAAGGCCAGGATTTGCCATCTTGATGGTAAAGTATGGATACTTGTTGTTTCATGGAGAGTCGTATTTGGCTATCAGTGTTCAGCAAATCTTTAAGATTATGGTCTTGGTGTCTTTATTGCTTCTTGGTACGCATGAGTTTTCAATAATCATGTGCCATGTATTGTGTATTAACGTACATTTCTCATTGGTTGTAGTTATGTTGCAGTGGAGATATGTAGGCTGCTATTGATAGTGTATCAAAGGCTTCTCAAGGTAAGTTGTTTCCAGTTTTTGTCTTTCTTTTCTCTGGTAGTGTAACAGATCAGACATGCAGCATTAACTTGATACCATGTCTTAAAGAATGACTTCATTTGAATATTGAAATACTTGGCCTTTTGGCAATTGTATCAGGTAGTGAATGAAGTATTGGCGATCAACCCCAGTTTTGCATGTCTGCACAGTACTGTACGATGAAGCAGTACTTGCAAGAGAGGACAGTATAGCTACAGCCAATCTAGGCAGCACAACATGGTTTTTCTATCTGAACCCTTCACTTTCAGGAAATCAAATTTACCATAAATAATTAGAGTGCTAATATGGTCTATCCCAAATACTCAATATCTTGAATTATTCTCATTTGTAATTGATTATAGCTAGAAGATTGAGATTGTATTGAACTGAATATTGCTTGTATGAAGATCGTTTTTGATTGGCAGAGTCATATGTATTGTGATATGGACTTCAATTGGAGTATGGATGTGATTTTCAATATATTTTTTTTTGTACAATTTCTTAGTTTTAATGACACAGTTTATGCGTTCTCTATCATATTTAAGGACATTTATTTTCTGATGTAAGGACATGACTCAAGTGTCTTCTTATACATACAAGGACACTGTTTTTGATGATATGAGGACACAAGTCAAGTGTCGTCTTATAGTTACAAGGACACTATTTTTGATGATATAAGGATACAATTCAAGTGTCCTCTTATAGATATAAGGACACTGATTTTTTTTGTTTTTATGACACAGTTTACGTGTCCTTATAGGGAAATAAGGACTCTGTTTGGGTGTCCTTGTATGTGACTTATAATGACTCCCGGATAGATGACTCTTTTTTTAAGAGTTCTTGTATGTATTTAAGGACACGGTTTCAGTGTCCTTAAATGGTGTTTTTCTAGTAGTGTGGGCAGGTTTTTTATTTTTATTTTTATTTTTAAATTTAAGGCATTCAAAAGTCAAGACACCTCATTAACAGTTGATAAAAGTAAAACCATAGGCAATGAACAATACTATATCGTTGCAGCAGGAATGCAACAACGATGCTAACCTAAGCTGATAGTTTGGCATTACCCATTAATCTCTTTCCAATTGCTCACCTCTTTTCCTTCTTTCAACTAAGGACTAATCTATCACCTGAAAGTCTAAAGCTGAAAGAACAAAGACAAATCTAGATGATGAATATTGGACATATCTGAAATGGGTCTTCTAAGAGGACATTTTTCAAAAACTAAGCACAATCAAACTAGCAAATACAAAAACATGATAACTCACAACTATTAAAATTAGAAAAGATAAACAACCAGAACCTGCCCAACAGAGCAAATCAACTCATTCAGAACAAACCCATTGGAGTAGAAGCAAATATCAATTTTTAACAAGCAGCTAAAGATGAACATTTTAGAACATAAACTATTATATAGAATCAAAACCCCAATTAGAAATCAGAAACATACTGCTAATTCAATAAATAAAGACGAAGAAAAAAGCAAAATTGAACACACCCAAGCCTGCTCAGTAGAGGGAGACGAGTCTTACAGTTCAGTCTTGCTCGCAGAGCAAACTAGAGACTGAGGATTGGATTTTCGCCAGTTCATGTCGGAGAATCCGATCTCCTACTAGGTTGAGATTCTCCGGCGAGGTTGAGATTGAAGAATGGAAAGCGAAGAGACAGGGTTGAGAAGGCACAACCCTAAATTGAATCGTGGCTTTAATTTTCACAAACCAAAATTTTGAGTAATGGGTAAAATTTGGGTACTCACGGGTATTACCCATACCCAACCCATTTTTATATAGGTATTTTGTAATTACCCATACCCATACCCGTTAACAAATACCCAAAAGGAACAATTACCCATGGGTACCCATACCCATGGGTTTTAACACCACCCTTACTTCCTCCGGCTACCCCACCTTCAGCGATGAGGTCTAAGTTACCCATTTTCACACAAACACGATCATCATGAAATCGCTTGCTATACAAGGAGTTTACACAGAGGTCATGCATGTTTCAAAGCTATACAAATGCTGTTTTGTTCACACGGAGGTCATGAACCAATTGAAACCGTCAGAATTGAAAACCAAAATTGAATGTCGTCATTGGTCCAGCTGTGGAAAACTCCGGTGATGGTGGCCTCATATCTAGCCTGCCATATGGGATTGCCATCAGATCCGACCAACACCATCCCCAAACTTGCCGGCAAGCTCTGCCTCCTCAACAGCGACGATGCCTCCGGTGACTTGTACCAATTCAAACCGACGCAACGATTTGACAGTGATACGCGGCAATGGCTGGTAGGAGCATTTTATGCGACGTATATATGGTTAATCCCTATATTAATTTTTGTTAGTTTATTCTATTTTCTCTTTATTTATTTAATTTTGTGTTTATTAGGTTTTTTGGAGTAAATATACAAAAAGAATATAATATTGAGGAAAGATGCTCAAATAAGAAAAATCTTGAAGTCCTGGCCCAAGCAGAAGACCTTGATGGATCGAGAAGCCCAATCCATGGAGATATCGCAGCAAATTATGGAGATATTCTCAGAGATATTGATGATGACATGGAAAATTTTCATTGGACAAAGTGATGTGGAGAAATCCTAATTCAATCAGAGAATTAAGAAATTAGTTTTCTCTACACTTCAAGGACTCTCAAACCAAAAAAGATTGAAAGAGGACTCAATAGCACTATAAAAAGGCTAGGAAAGCTAAGAAAAGACTCTTACGCATGAGAATTAAGCAAGAAACCCAACTAGAAGAAAGCAGATCAGTCGTTCACCAACCAGTACGTTGGTGGATCCCGATGACCGATCATTCCGAGGATTTTCCAACTTGATTTTTAGGGTTTTTCTGCTTTACTTTGCATATGAATTCCCATTCAAACCATGTGCAACTAAATTCTTAGTAGTTAGGGGATATTGAAGCCCCAATCATGATTGTATGCCATGCTATGACATTTAATTAGTTTTTGTTTATTCAATGGATGAGAAGTTAATTACTATATTTACATTGATGAATTCTTTGTGTGCTTTCTTTGGTGGCCAACGTACTTAGATTGCATGTTTAGGATTATATTGTTATGAATGATCATTTCTTGTTCCTTTTAAGAAGGTTCCGTTGAAAGTTCTAGAGTAGTAAATCGTCTATAAGGCGAGTGATTAGGTTCCTAGATTAATTGAGACGCGTCGTACTCATGATGTCTTGTGATGTCTCGTTTTTCTTAATCTTAATGATTTCTATGTGTTAAATCTAGAGTTGCGTCAACCTAGGTTGTATTTTAGGAAATAGGTTAGGTGTAGAGTGTCTCTCACCTCGCATACAAGTAAGGAAAAACAATAGGTTAATTTAGGCTTTGGATTAACTTGAGCATCTTCATCCATAGGTAAATAAGACTAGGTCAAACATGGTTTGCATACTTGATTGATTGGTGGTGGATACATTCCCTGACTTCTACTTCTCTATTGATTCTCAATCTTAATCAATTTCATTATTTGTTATTTACTTACAATTGTTTTCACAAACTTCACAATCAATTTTTAAACTCGGAAAGTCTTACAATTAGTTCCATAAGTCCTCTGCGGGAGACCCTACTTCCTTATTCTACAATTGACATATCAAATCGGTAGTAGGAAAATTGTTGGTATAAAAATAACCGATCAATGGCTTCAGATCCAAGTGACGATGACCGTGATACGCGGCGCTCTTGATCTCTACCACCGCGTGCCTATCTCTTGTCTTCTCCGGCAATCCTCCATCACTCCCCGTCGTTCGCTTGTAGAAGAAGACACTAGCGGTTAGCCGGGTTTGTGTTCGAGCATGTAGTCAGGCGGGTTCGTTTGACATTTTTGATGTGCAGAGAGAGAGAGAGCCGGCGTGCCATTTTGTAATTTATTTTTATTTTTTGGGGGTAGAATCATCTTTTGAATCTGTAGTTGGGTTAGTGGGAATAGAATTTTGTTGATGGTGAAAGTGGGCTAAAATTAACCCATTTTGGTGCTAGTGGTCACAGAACCTAATTTTTTTTATATTACTGTATCAAACTTACACCATTGCTAACATAAGTATCAAAGGTATGAACTCTGATTTATTTTATCAGCATTTATTAGTCATTTTTCCTCAACAAATAATAAGCCAACCGTCTCTCTCTCTCTTCAAAGTTTTCTCCCAAAATCCTAGCGCGTCTTCCGTGTACTCGAACAGCGCTCGTTCGGTGGTTGCATGATGTCAAGGCTGCTACCGGACGGGCCTCAAAGGCTTGCTGATAATTGTTCTCAGTTTGTTTCTTTGCTTAGAGTTTGGTGACATCGCTGTCGGATCTTGGTCTGTTGGGCACTGTGGCATGTGGGATCGACGGCGACATGGTGGGTCGAGGGGAAACACATAGGTGATGGCTTTGATGGAGGCGTAGGTAGCGGAGTTTTCTGGTAGTGACTTGGTGCAGTGGAGATCGATCCTGATAGGTTGAGTCTTCTCTTGTTAGGTTTCGTTGAGGGCTCCGGTTGATCGTGTCGGGTGATGTTGGTGGTGGTGTTCCTTGTGGAGATCGACGGCGGGGCTGTTGTGGTAGACTGTTGATGGCTTTGCACAGTGCGACAGGGGTTGGATTGGGCTGCTTGCTGTTAGGACCGGGCTAGGGCAAACTATGGGCTATTGGGCTGTGGCCTCTATTTTTAGTTTTCAGTTTTTGTTTTAGCTAAATAATTTCCTATTTTTTTAGTGCCCTATGCTTGTTAGGTTTAGGTTACTTAATGAGCCCTAACGAGTATAGTTTTGCTTGTCTATTTACTATGTTTTTTCCGTATCTTATAGGCTCGCTTTTAAGTGAGCGACAAGTTCGAATATAGTTGGTCTATCCTATGTATCACTGTGGTTTCACCAAGTCTTGTTCTGTCTATTGTGAGGCAACGGGTAGATATGTAATGACCTTCTTGTCATGAGTTTTATCAATGAAATTACCATTAATTCAAAAATTAGTCACTTTCCTCAAGACTAATAAATCTTTTTTTTTTTAAATAATTATTTAGAAAATTTATTACTGACTAATCAATGACTTGGTGATGCATATGATTTGTCTTGCACTTCATAATCAATCATCATCAAGCTATCCCCGAGTATCTTGCGCGTTAGTTCACCAAATAAAACAAAAATGTAGTTGTAAAGTCATCTGGTATCCGAATACAGAAAATGCCTGGCAATTACCTTCGTTAGCTATGTTTGTTTTATATATTGAAAAATTTCTTCCTGTATTTAAATATCCTGTTCTAGTATTTTGTTAATTCCAAAGTCCTAGGGATGCATTGAAGATTTGCAAGTATGAAACACTCAACTAGATTGTCCAGACAAGGTCCCATTTGGATTTTAGTCCATCAAAAACAAAGATCATAATAAGGTGATTGACACTCCATGACTTTGTTCCCCGGCCTCCATCGATCATTTTGTATTACATGATGACAAGTGACATTTTAATACGGTACATAGATCTTCCTCATGTCAATCTCCAATCCAGCATAAATATCTCTAATTAGAAATTATTTAGTTTCAGCAAGCTGATCAATGAAGCTTTATAAGGAGTTTAGAAATATCAAGCTACACTATTCCTTAGGAAAAGAATTCATATTCGTTGATCTATACAAATGATATCCCCCGTCTAATGGCAGGTTAGGATCCATTGAAACTCGATAAATGAGTTGAACTTATGTTTCGTAATGACAATAAAAAAGTTGTAATGGTCAGAGTTATTCATCTCGATAGCGTCTCCTCTCCAAAACTAATGGCACCTTATTAACGATATTGTTTTCGTGCAATATATGTTTATGCGTATGTCTTAATTAATTGTGTGAGTCGGCAATACAATGTCATGGTACGTACGCACGCAAATGTTTGAAGGTGGGTGGTAATTACCTGACCCTATATTATCTTTAATCAGAAGATTTGTTCCTTCATTTAAATCCAGAGAATGTTATAATCCATCTATACCAGTTTTATTCCAAAGTCCTAGGGTGCATTGAATTATAAAACACCATAATATTAACTTTAGACAAGGTCTAGACCATCCGCAATTAAAGTATAATTTGGTTGAAACTCTATGACTTTGTTCCCTCCATCATTTTCCATTGACATATCACAATTATATATATATATATATATACACACACACACATGTAATGGGCTCCTTATTAACGAGTGTTTTTGTACAAAGATACATGTTAGTGTCTTATGTGCCTCGAAAGGTGGGTGGTAATTACCTAACCACTATACCAAGTTTAATTGAAAGATTTATTCCTATATTTAAATCCAGAGAATGCATAATCCTACGATACTAGAATCTTTGGACTAGGACTCTTTCCGCAGACCGCAGTTTAGTCCATCAAACTCGATGGCGTTGTTCTCTCCATCATTCTATATTACATAATGATGACATAATGATGTTTTAAAATATATCCTCCTCATTAGTATTTATAATTCCTGCCTTTCTCGTACCAACGTAATCTATAGTTAATTAGAAGTGAGTCAGTTAGCTAGGGTCACAAATGATGCTTTATGAAGAGCTTTGATAAGTCAACACTACGACAGTAATACTCTTCTGGAAAAAGTTGTTTATGTTCGTCAAATGGTGTGCCCTTCTAATAGCAGGTTTAATTTCAAAGTGGATGATGTTGGAGAGGAAAGATATCACATTGGAAAAGTGACAGTTAAAAATATAACTTATAAGTGGGTGGATCTCACCCAATTGTACCGAGGCTTTTTGTGATTAAAACACAATACCTATCGGGTGGTTAAGTTGGGACAATATCGGTACAATGGTAGGCCACGCTTGTCGTTGTTTAACATGGTATCAGAGCGGGTCCTTCTCCAATTACGTCTCCACGTAGGCACGTATCATGAGCCCAAATTGGGGTTCCCTGTATTGCCATTGAAATTACCAAGTGTCCAATGTGGGCCTTGGATTGTATTGACCAAGTCTCTGATATGAGACTTGTGTCCCAATTTCCAATGTGGAAATTGGATTAATTAATTTCACATGCAGACCTAGAGTTAGGTTGCACGTGAGGGGGCGTGCATTGGAAATTTGATTAATTAAAGAGTTAGGTTGCACGTGAGGGGGTGTGTTGGAGATGAAAGATCCCACATTGGAAAAATGACAGTTAAAAATATAACTTATAAGTGGGTGGATCTCACCCAATTATACCGAGGCCTTTTGTAATTAAAACCCAACACCTCTCGGGTGGTTAAGTTGAAAAACATATATGAATCCCTGAATATAGCAGTGTAAATAAAGTGCAGAAAAGAAAGGTAAACACAATCACACAGCAATCAAGAGAGACCAGAATTGTTTGCGCAGTAACATCCTCAAAATGAGGAAAACAACTGCGGGGCCTTAACTCTCTAAAGCCCTAGTGAAAATCAATTCACTTAATGGAAAGATACGAGTTCTCTTACAAACAACCAATAGCACTGACCTTGGCGATACTTACTAGACTCCTTCTAGAAGGCTGTATGATCACGTCTTCGTAAATCTTCTCCACTGATGAACTGCTCTCACTGGTAGGATTGACAGGTACTGACCTCGACCTTCAATCTTCTTTGCACATCAACAACTCCAACTAACCTCGAGAGTACTTGATATGCAGTTATATGATTGATAAATGAACAAGTGTTTGACTCAACAATATACTTTAACATGGAACAAGTAGATTACTGATCTGATTTGAAGCACATCACTATTCAAAGATGAATGAAGCCTTTTTCTAAATCACGATGGATGAACACAATCTTTTTCACATCAAAAGCCTAAAAACTGAATGCATTTTCTTGCCGTTTATAATATGCAGACTCCCCTTAAAACCTTGGACAATAAAGACACCAAAACCTAATTGACTCCTTATATGGAAGGGACATATCCTAAAAAGATATTCTACAAATAAACATGATTTTATCCCTAATAAAAACGATAAGACTTAACTGACCAAATCATGTAGAAAAATATCATTTTAAGACTCAACCAATCAATGCGCACAAGACATGAAAAAGAAGAAACAAAATCCGACGACTTGACTTGAGAGGGATTGCAGAACAGATTGCAATCCCAGAATACATGTAAGTTGACCTATATAAAATGCATATGCTCTTACCTGAAGTACATCGAAGAGTCGGCTGAAGCATTGCATGACCATATATCACTTCCAGTTTACACTTGATAACTCTAGCAGACCTATGACTCTTGGTTTTGTACTAGGAATGCCAAAACCTTGTACTTACATATAGATTTGTTCCTCCATGTTTTGTGTCAAGACTAAAATGCAAGTTATAAATATTTTACAGGATTTTAATGGGTAAAGCTATGGTATGTTAACATTTCTCATACATCAACTATTTTTACCACTTTAGGGACTCATGTTACCACTTTGAGGACTAATATTACTATTTTGAGGACTTATATGGTAAATTAAGAAAATTTACCACTTTGAGGACTAATATTACTATTTTGAGGACTCATGTGGTAACTAAGAAAATTTACCACTTTAAGGACTAATATTACTATTTTGTGGACTCATTTTACCACTTTTAAGGCAATTGTATGCCTGTCATACATTAACACATTGTAGAATTTTCCCAAAGAAGAAGGTAATATTGCTCAATGCTGAATTCGACAATTTAATAACTACAATTTACGAATGCAATGTGAACTCAAAAAACTTCATTGAATGAATAAATTTCTCCAGTGTGCCAACACAAGCATTCGATCAATTCAACAATAAAGATCCAACCTAGCAACCTCTACTTATCAATTCAATGTACCAATACAAACTCAATTCATCTGTTGCCAAGCTGAATTCACAGAACATGCAATTCCTATGATGATGAACACGAGATCAATCAGCAAACACACAGTGAACAATTTGTGAATTTTGCTATGTGTTTCGCTGGACACCAAGTGGAGTATTAATGGAAAAGCTATGATCTTTGCTATTGTTTTTATTTATTTATTATGCTTTATTACTATTGTTCCCAGGAACAAGGGATTATGAAAGTAGCAGAGTTGAAAGCTGAATCAACTCATCAAGTACACTTGTACACAGGGGAATATAGGCGAGTGTTGTTTATCATTAGATTAATTTCTTATAAATGCTTTTGTGCATCACCAGTGTCCAATTTGCTTGCAATATTTTGAACCAATCAGCTATTGTAATTTCTATTTGTTCGTTATGGTGCAATTTAGTATTTGCCAACTCATCTGGACTCGGCCTACTAGATCTCCATTTTTGGCAGTAATTTCTGAAATTATTTTAAATTACGATGTCATTTTTGAATCTAGTATAGGTTGGTTTGGTTGCTAAATGATTTGAATTATGTCGAAGCCGAGTTTTTTTTTTTTTAATAGGATTTCATATTATTAGAAATCAAAGTCATGAAAACATGCTAGAGTCTAACAGAACTTACATAAGAAAATCCATAATTAGACCTGATAACCTATCTAAGTCACACCTAAACTCATTATAGTCTAAATGGTCGCTCGCTGAAACAGCAAGCCAACAACTAAGTAAGAATAATCTCACTTTCTAAGGAAAAATCAATCATCTAGTCTAATCTGCTAGCACTCAATTGTGGTACACATATCAGCTAGAAACATCTTAGAGAAACATATAGAAATCACTCCTACTTGGGAAGGCTTGAAGTTCAGAATGTCTTGAATTTTAATACCTTAAGCAAGCACCTTCCATTTCCCCTTAGGGTTAGAGCTAGTATTTGCCTCAGGCTCATCAGCAACCAACAACCTCGGCATCAAGTTGGTCTTCTTGCTCTTTGCCTTTTTTGGTTCTCTATCTTTCTGATGCGGGAAGCGTGAACGCGATAGCAAGAAGCTCTGTCAAGCTTCGAAAACCATATGAGATGAGCTAGAATCCACTAACAATTACGGGCACAGCCGTAAGAAACATAGAGAAACTTATCTAATTTTTTTTTAATTGATAAATTAAATGAAAATTACAATCTAAGAGGTGTCTTATATAGGGCACATAACATAAACCTAATACAACTAGAAAACAAAAAGAATGTTAAAGGAAAAACATATTATGTGCCTTCGTCAAAGCGACTGACAGAGACAAAATCAAGGAATCAGCGATTACCATCAATCAACACGATTACAGATCAATCAGCATTTAACGTCATTATTGTAATTTATCTTTCTGTTGTAATTCTCTCCCTATATAAAGGGGCTATGAAATGAAATGAGTGGCCCAATTCCAATTCTCATTTTACTTTTACACGTTATCAGCACGCTCAGAGCCAGTAGCCAAGAAAAAAAAACTCTAGTTTTCTAGTTTCTTTCCTTCGAAAAAAAAAAATCAAAATCCTAGAAGAAAAAAACCTTTTTCTTCTTTTCTGCCTCCAATTCTAAAAAAAAAAAAAAAATCTTCCCCATCCACCTCATCGCTAAGCCAGGCCTCAGCCTTGCCCAGCGCTGCACACAACCCCCCCCCCCCCCCGGCTGCGCGCCTACACCCCAGCTCCTCCACGCATGACAGCGGCCCTGCGTGCTCTTCCTCGCCTCCCTGCAGCCAAGTTGTCGCACTTGAAACCCAACCTGAATGTGATCTGCCAGATCTGATCCTCCCTGTAGTCTCACCTAGCCTCCTGTGCAACGCGGCCCCTCGTACCCCCAGCCTATGCCCACACCGGCCTCAACAACTGCGCGGCCACCACCCACCTGCTCCCACATCACCAGCCTCAGCCCAACGTCCCTCTGCCCAACGCTGCACCACCCCCGCATCTGGCCGCAACCACAGCCCAACGCCCCCTGCGCATCAGCCCCTCCTGCGCCAATCCCAGAAGCCCAGTGCGGCTCTGCCTGCGCAGATAACAGCCGCCACAGCTCGCCTGGCCCCTACCCACCTCACCTAGCCGCTGCCCACCTTGGGCCTAGCCGCTGATCAGCCGCGTCGCCACCATCTGTAAAGAACCAGAAAACCAGCAGAAAAATGCAAGGAAAAAGAAAGAAGAAAAAAAAAAAAAAAGAGGAAGAAGAAAAATAAAAGAGGAAAAAGGTGACCCGGCCCAAAGAACAAGACCGGCCCTAAGAAAAAAAAGAGAAATAAAAGAAGTGGCCCAGAAAAAGGAATCCGGCCCATAAAGAAAAATTAAAAAAAAAAAATGCTTGGCCCAGAGTGGTGACGCGGCCCAGCACAAACAAAAGAAATAAAACAGCCCCTGTGGCCAAGAAATTAGAAAAGAAAAGAAAAAAAGGCTTTGTGGCCCACTGTTGAAAAAAAAGAAGAGCAAGCAGCCAAGTTTTTCTCAAGTCCAAAAATATTGCTACGCACGCCTGCATCAACACGCGCGTGCGCTAGGATTGTTTTATTTTCTCGAAATCAAGTATGTTCTCTTTTATTTATTTAATTTCATGGTATATTTAATTATTTATTTGAGGATGCTTTATATTTTATTGTTTATGTTTTTATCATGGACTTTTGAGCATGTCTTGTTATTTATGTTTTAAATAATTATGTTTAAGCATGTTTTAATTATGCTATAGTTTATACTTTATTTTGAACATGCCATATATATCTTATTATATATTATTTATGCAATTTTGAGCATGTTTTGTGAATTTTATTTACGCCTATATAATTATTCCTAAGCATGCCTTTATATTATGCTATCGTTTGTATTTTATTTTACGCATGATATATTATTGCTATTATTATGTGTAACATATATTTTGGTGTATATTTATGAATTTTGAGCATGCCATATACTTTATTTATATATATACTATGTTTTCTTTTTTATTACATGTGCTATGGTTATTTTTAGAATACAACGTATAAACTCCGTTTTGCCATGATAATGAAAATTCATGCGCATTATACACTTACAGTGATAAAACATTTTCACATAGCATCGAAAGAAAAAATGTGACCATTATGAATCTTGGTCTTGAAATCTAATTCATAATTCTGAAAAATAATTTACGTGGATGTCTTTATGACTGCGTAATTTATATCTTCCCTCTTGTTTATGTAGATGGCTGATCCAACTCGACCTGAATTTGACATCTTGGACTCAGAAGGACTTGAGTACCATCGTTGGGTTTCTGATGTGGAAACTGCATTCGTGGCATAAGACTACACTGCCACCATTACCGATCCCAAAGATGATGAACTATTTGTTTGAACCCAAAATTAACATTTTCCCAAACAAGGGGGACTCGAAGAAAACCATGCCAATATCAGTGGCCCAAGCAGTATATTTTTGACAAGTTCGAAATATATTGTTGAGAGGCTAAACAAATCCTACTTGGAGATCAAGCAATCTTGAGGCAAATCTGGATACTCCTTGATTTATTATTTATTATCGAATATTTGATAATTAAAGATAGTAGATTTGCTTTATCCCGAGTCTCGTGCTAGAGTGAACAATAATGTGAGCCATACGAATAGTGAATATTCTCATACAATTGATACGTTCGCGAAAGGATAGCGAATACTATGCAAGCTGGCGTCAAGAATATATATTCCTATAATTGCTTTTGGCATGGTTGATCAGTTAAGGAAAGAGTAAGGACGTGATGCATGCATGGTAGTTATCAAAGCTACACATATTGCAATTAAGGTGGATGTGGAACAAGGGGAAGCATGCAATCATGCTTGATTGTGGTCATCAAGAAGATATATATATATATATATATATATATATATCAGGCATGTATGTATAATTGCCCATGCATGGTTCAATTAAGGAAGGTTCCCCATGCAATTAAACGTGGCAACATGCTATGCTTCTCTACCTATATTCAAGAGTACCCATGCAATTAATGATTGTAGAGTCCCCGCGAGGAGTCCTGGCGAAGTCGCGAAGATATATATGAATATATATACATGCATGGCAGAAGATCAATTGAGGAAGGTATCATCCTTAATTGCATGAATAAAAGATATGTCCATATCGTACCGCATCCAAGAAGAAAATTACGTCCAGGACTCTAAAAGGTAATTAACCTTACCTAGAAGATTGCTACGACATAGTTAATCTCTTATCGCCTACGATATAATATCAAAACTATTAAGTGTTTTGATTTGATTCAAAGGCCAATAACTGTGGCCTAAAATATAGTATTTCATTCCTATTAGGAAGGAGAATCTACGAGTAGCCTATATATAGAGGCTAAAGACGATACAACAGCATACAACTCTTTAATCAACTAATCATACAGATTATCAAAGCCTCTCCGGAGCAAACCTACCCGCAACCTAGTAGCAACCCAGCGAAGCAAGGGTAACGCCTTCCCAACCTAGCGAAGCTAAAGATACGCTTTAGCAAAACCCGTGCTTTCTCTAAACTTCCCAATGATTGCTCTGCTCAACCTACAACGTTGAGTATCGATTCGGTGACGCGAAGAGATCACAACCAAAGCCCTTACCCGTAAGGCAAGAAGTCTTTTTCCAGAAGGCAGAGAAAAGAACCTTGTGACGAGGTTGGTGCTCTCATCGTCCACATCGTTTGGTCAAGAAGTCGGGTCAAGGGATTCTCTGACGAATGCACCCCACGGTGCTGGCACACCTGCGCACATGCTCAAAAGAAACGGTTTGCACCCATACTGGTTTTGGAGCCAAACACTATCTAATAAGGTGAAAGCAAATGCCTTAATATTTCTAAGGCGGCATATTGATACTAGCCTACGCTGGGAATACCTACAGCTGAAGACACCTAAAGAACTGTGCGATGCCTTTAAGGGACGTTTTGGGAACATTCATGACACCTTGCTCCCATAACTGACCATTCAGTAGAATGAAATCCGTTTGCTTGACTACAAAAGAGTCAATGACTTCAACCCCAAGGACATGTTGCTCTTAAAGGCACGTCTAAATTTCTGTGGAAAGGAACTCACAGAAGATTATATGATCCAGAAGACTCTTTTCACTTTTCCTACTTCAACAATAATACTAGCGAACCAGTATAGGCTAGAGTATGACAGCATAAGAATCATAACCTTCAATAAGCTGATCAACCTACTGCAAGTGACTGAGAGGCATGATGAGGTTCTCTTGAACAACAATGCCAGGCCCACTGGGACAAAGAAAATTTCCGAGGCTAATTATGGAAAAATAAAAGGTGGAAAGAACCCCAATGCATAGGGGTTTGGACATGCTGATCCCTACCCACATGGTAAGGGATGTAGGGGTAATGGTATGGGTCGTGGAGGCACTCCCAATGTACGATGCAGAGATGGTGGTGCTGGCCCTAGTGGTCATGGAAACAAGGTGCAAAGGGCACTGATGAACTCTTCAGTCAAACAGGAAAGAGTTGATAAATTAGATTTCTGAACAAAACCTTGATTTGATTATCGTTGGCTTATTAATAAATTTTAAATTTTATTCTGAAGCACTGAATTTATTCAAATTTATTTACTACACATATTTACATGGTTTGAAATAGCACTATAAAGATGTAAAGCATTACATCTAGAGAAAAAATTATTAGAATGAAAAGATTATCATTCTACTAAAATAGAAATACTCTAAACAATATGAGATATATTTAAAGTCAAAGACGCTCTGTATGCACCAAGAGCTAATCAAACCTTGTTAAGTTTTAAAGATATTCGTGCCAACAGTTATCATGTAAAAACACACTGGGAGAATGGAATTGAATACCTTTATATTACCTCTAATGAATGTGGAAGGAAACACATTTTAGAGAAACTTATGAGTCAATCTAGTGGACCATACCTCACTACGATTCGGATCATTGAATCATATACTGTCACTAACAATGAAATGCGAGACACTGACTCATACAGGCTTTGGCATGACCTCCTAGGCCACCCCGATCGTGACATGATGATCCGTATTTTAAAGAACTCATATGGACATCCCTTCTTTCGAGTGAAAAATAAAATGGGAGAAAAGTTTGCCACACTGCAAGGTGTCGGTCCCAGTACTGCTCAAATGCAACCATTGCCTTCTAAAGTACCAGAAGCACTACCTCCCTCCCATTATGCCTCATTGACTATTTAAAAGGCACATCACTCGTTTCGCAAAGCCTGCTCTTTAGCAAAAATAGGATCGAGACCTTCCTATGCTAAAGATACAAAACAAAACATTCCATTCTTACAAAGGATACAAGGAGATATCTGTGGACCTATCCATCCAGAATGCAGACCATTCAAGTACTTTATGGTTCTGGTGGATGCTTTGACAATCTGGTCACATGTCGTTTTATTGTCCACAAGAAATGCTGCAATACTCCTAGCACATATTATACGTTTAAGGGCTCACCACCCTGATCACCATATCAAGTCTATAAGGCTTGATAATGCTGGAGAGTTTACATCAAAAGCATTTGATGATTATTGCATATATATTGGGATCGATGTAGAGCATATACCCACAATGGTCTCGCAGAAGCCACCATCAAAAGGCTACAGATGGTGGCTAGGGCATTGGTTTTGCACACCAACCTGCCTATATATGCATGGGGTTATGCAATATTGCACACAGCTTTACTTATTCGGTTCAGACCCACAACTATCCAACCATTTTCTGCGTACCAGTTGGTAACTGGATATGAGCCTGACACTTCACACTTACGCAAATTTGGTTGCGCAGTATATGTGCCTATTGCGCCCCCACAGCGCACCAAAATGGGTCCTCAGAGACGATTAAGTATTTATCTTGGATACAAATCACCAACAATTATCCGCTATTTGGAACCCTTGACAGGCGATCTCTTTACCACTAGATTTGCGGATTGTCACTTTGATGAGACAATCTTCCCGTCGTTAGGGGGAGATAGGAAAAATGATTTTCCAAAGGAACGACAGGAATTGTCGTGGTTTGTCCCCACTCTGTCTCATTTTGATCCCCGCACTTCACAATGTGAAAGTGAAGTGAAAAAGAATAATCGATCTTCAGAACGTAGCAGATTCGATGCCTGATATGTTTAATGATATCGTAAAAGTGACGAGATCACATATACCAGCTGCAAACGTGCCTGCAAGGTTAGAAGTCCCCAACAAGGGGCACGGTGCCGCATATAGAGGCACTGCAACCACACTTAGTGGAGGTATGGTTGAGGTCGTCGCTCCCCAAAGGAAGAGGGGGAAGCAACTTGGTTCGATTAACACTCACCCAAGGAAGAAGAGGGCGAGTAAGGCGCAAACCAATCCATTAATCATCAATGTAGAGAATCCCTCTCATGAGATTGTGTCTTATTATAGTTATGTTTATGAATCAATACTGGAGGACACTCCGATGTTTGAAATGATTCCAGAGAACAAAGAAATCTTAATGGATTATGAGAGTGCGTATGAGTTGATAGAAAGATCTTCCATACATATTGCTGATGTATTTGCATACACTATTGCTCAAGAAATCATAGAGCACGATGATATCGAACCACGCTCCATTGCAGAATGTCAACAAAGAGCAGATTGGCCTAAATGGAAAGAAGCAATCCAGGCAGAACTAGATTCTCTGGCGAAGAAATAGGTATTTGGTTCGGTAGTGCTAACCCCACCAAGTGTAAAGCCTGTAGGACATAATTAAATGGGTCTTTGTCAGAAAGCGTAATGAGAAGAATGAAGTCCTGAGGTACAAGGCTCGCCTTGTGGCGCAAGCTTTCTCACAACGCCCTGGAATTGACTGCGAGAAGACATAATTTCTCGTAATGGACGTTATAACGTCCCGCTACTTAGTTAGTTTGGTAGTTTCCAAATGACTGGAAATGCAGCTCATGGATGTGGTGACTGCATATCTCTATGGGGATCTTGATTCAGAGATATATATGAAAGTGCCTGATGGCCTAACATTACCCAAGTCAAGTTACTCTGAACCACGGAGTGCGTTTACAATTAGGTTGAAACGCTCACTTTACGGATTGAAACAATCCCGGCAGATGTGGTATACCCGTCTAAGTGACTACTTGATTGGGAAAGGATATAAGAATGATGAATTGTGCCCCTGCGTATTCATAAAGAAAACAAGTTTCGGATTTACAATTGTAGCTGTATATGTTGATGATATGAACATAATAGGTACTCTTGATGAAATAAGAGAAACCGCGAGCTACTTGAAATCTGAATTTGAGATGAAGGATCTTGGGAAAACTCAATTCTGTTTACGAGTTTGTGGAATACTAATCCACCAGTCTACGTGTGTCCAAAAGTCAGGCGATTTAACATAGACAAAGCGCATCCTGCTAGCACTCCCATGATCGATCGAAGTTTGGATCCAAGGAAAGATCCACTTTGTCCAAAGGAAGATGACGAAGAGATGTTGGGAGCTGAAATTCCCTATCTAAGTGCAATAGGCGCATTATTATACTTAGCCCAATGTACTCGACCAGACATTGCATTCTCGGTGAACTTGTTAGCTAGATTTAGTTCAGCGCCAACGCAGCGTCACTGGAATGGTATCAAGAACATTTTCCGATACCTAAAAGAAACCATTAACTTAGCACTACTCTTTCCCTACAGAGAGACAAGAGGGACCGCAGATGGAACTACAATCCCTAAAGAAAATGTTGATGGTGAAAGCGCCACTCTCTACACCGAAACACCAAATGACTTTTTGGTTGGTTTTGCTGATGCTAGGTACCTCTCTGATCTACATAAAGGTCATTTCCAAACTGGTTATGTATTTACCATTGGGAACACGGCGATACCTTGGAAATCAACTAAGCAAACCCTTGTGGCTTCCTCCTCGAACCACTCAGAGATCATTGCTCTACCTGAGGTGGTTCGTGAGTGTGCATGGTTAAGAGCTATCATCACACATATTCGAGGGACTAGTGGTTTGAGTTCTACCACTGAAGAGCCTACTTGCATTTATGAAGATAATGCAGCTTGCATTGAACAGATGAAGCTAGAATATATCAAGGGTGATAATACAAAACACATATCGCCAAAGTTTTCTACAATCAGCAACAACAGGCCCTCCTCAAGATTCAAGTGAATCAAGTAAGGTCTGAGGAGAATGTGGCAGATTTGTTCACCAAATCATTGACTAAGGCCATATTTGAGAAACATGTGAAAAGCATAGGAATGCGAAGACTTTCCAAGCTCCCTTGATTAATGTAAGGATCAGGGGGAGGTGTAGACGTCAGGGGGAGTCTAACACACACATGTCATCCTCAAATATAAAAGGTGCGTTGTGCTCTTTTCCTTCGACCAAAGTGTATTTTTTGTCCCACAGGGTTTTTATTGTTACTTGGTAAGGTTTTTAGTGAGTCAACAACTCATGCACCATTTCGTCTTTGACTTGGAACAAGGGGGAGTGTTAAAGGAAAAACATATTATGTGCATTTGTCAAAGCGACTGACGGAGAGGAAATCAAGGAATCAGCGATTACCATCAATCAACACGATTACAGATCAATCAGCATTTAATGTCATCATTGTAATTGATCTTTCTGCTGTAATTCTCTCCCTATATAAAGGGGCTATGAAATGAAATGAGTAGACCAATTCCAATTCTCATTTTACTTTTACAAAGAACAATTTATTATAGACTAAAACTAGGAAACCTAAAAACCTTATTAAATAAAAATCGGAAATAGAATCCTAGATACTGAAGAATATTACGCAAATATGTATTTGAAACTCCAACCAAGATTTTGCTCGAGAATCCCAATATATCCAAAGAGTAATTTATGATTAATTCCATCATTAAGAAGAGCCTATTTGAACACCAATTTCCAATATTCAAATCATTCTTCCTAATGTGAAGACTCTTCTCTCTTTTCACGATTCTTTGTTGAAATTGGCTAAAATCTCATCCTACATCACTTTCTTCGCATTTTATCCTTTTCCTGCTGTCCCATATGGCAGCTTGTTCACACTGCCAATAGGGCGTCCTCTCTTCCTCTTGGGCTGTTTAGTGTTGGTGGAAGGTCCCTCCAACAATCCCATATTCACTGCATCCAGATTTTTCTTTCCAATAGCAAGACTTAAGCGCAACTTTTTTGGAGAGATTGTTACCTCATCATTTTCTCTAGGTCATCGTTGTCCTATGATTGGATCCTCATTGATGTGAAGATGCTTGTTTCTTTTCAAGAATCTTTGGTGAAATTGGCTAAAATCTCGTCCTACTTCACTTTCTTCGCATTTTTTCATTTTCTTACTGTCCCATATGGCTTGTTCACACTGCCAATAGGGTGTCCTTTCTTCCTCTTGGGCTGTTTAGTGTTGGTGGAAGGTCCCTCCAACAATCCCATATTCATTGCATCTAGATTTTCCTTACCAATAGCAAGACTCAAAAGCAATTTTTTTGGAGAGATTGTTACCTCATCATTTTCTCTAGGTCGTCGTTCTCCTGTGATTGTAATGTACTTTGTAATCCCTATATATAGGGCTCCTATTATCAATGAATACACACAACTATTCTCCCAATTCTCTCTACATTCCAATTTCCTTAAACACGTTATCAGCACGAGCCCTATCGCTGAATCATAAGCCAAAAATCATTCTTTCTTCTTCTGTAAGCTGTGAAACCCTAGAACCCTACCCTAGAATTTACCTACACTACTACAAAAACTGCATCACACAACACCCATCAGACAAGAGATTAAAAGTTTACCGTCGTCTGATAACGTGAACTCCATTGTACAACAATGTTAATGAAGTTTTGTTGTTGGAATGCTACCAAATTGATGACTTTTTTTTCAGAGTTCTATCACACAACACAATTATGCATGTTCTGTTGTCTAAATGACACAAAATTTAGCGGCAGATATCCTGCCATCATTGAACTCAAAATTCCCTCCCAAGAAAAGTTCACCAATTTAATCACACAACATAATTATGTTTCATCTGTTGTAAGAATTCTGCATGCTACAATGGTGTAGTTGTTTCTGTTGTATGACTAGAATGGGGCGCCAAATTCTGCGCCAAATTTTGAGTGAGCAACAATGTTGTAAAAATTTGACACCTTCTACTAGGTATACCAAGTGTGTGATATAAAAAATGGCACAACAGATTGTGGGCATTCTGTTGTGTGAAGGCTCAAATCTATTTGAATTGCTTCCCCCAAACCTAGCTAGGCAGCTAAATTTCCCTCCCTACTTTGACATTGTATACTCTCCTACAACAGTTGTTTAATTATCTGTTGTATGATGAACTTAACTCTTCTATGACAAATTATTGAAATATTCAAGTCTTACCAAACCTAGACAAATATTCTCACCAAACCTAGCTATCTGTCGAGAGAAAGAAAAAGAAAAAGAAAGAAACTTTTTTTCCCTCTCGATCACTATCAGAACTCTAAATTACAATCAAAACTTTCTAGCCCGACACTCTCAATCACTCTCAAAACCTAGATATCGGGTTCTAGCTCTCAAAACACTCTCAATCACTCTTACCAAATTGCCGTCAAAAATCTCGAGAAAATAATCCACACCTTCGCCACCGATGGCCTCTCGATCCTCCTCAACTGCCTCTACGATGCCTTCACCGACCCCAAACCCGCCGTCGAGAAAGAGTCTTTGAGTCCACGCCGATTTCACATCCATCCATCTCACCAAAGGCTCAAGAACGCCGACTCTGCCGTGGGGGACGGTGTCGCGACGCCATTGGGTTAGTTTACTGTGTTTATTGAATTCGATCCCTCTATCAATTCTTTAATATGAAATTTTGTTTACTGGGTTTGTTGATTATAGGGAAATCTCAAAGATTTACATACAGAAGAGAGATTAGATTCTAGGAGCTGACGATTGACAAGTCTAGGCGACTGAATTTCTGTTTATTTGAGTGTTTGATTTCTGGTATGCTTTCTTTTCAGCCCATTCTTTTCTTCTTGAGTGTTTGATTAAGTGTCTCAGCGAGTTTTGTCACTCTAGGCTATTTTTTGTTGGGATTTTTTTGGGTTTTGGAGTTGGTTTTAACTTTATTTGTTTATTTTTGGGGGTTTTCCCGATCTTCGTTTTTGTGGTTTCTTCTTTAGAGTTTTAGAAATCAGAGACTAGTTGGAGAAGGGTGATCATGATATATATTTGTTTATTGAGGAGGATGAGAAAGTAGGAACGATTTTGGTAGAAATCAACGAACCCCCTTCATTTGTGGTTTTTTCCCCTGTACTTAATTAAAATTTCTTGTATTTATTGATTGCACTAGTATTTTTCGTTATTATTTGTTACTGGAGATGATCGATTTTAGATATGGCGCGCATATGGTGTGCATTACTACATTAATGGCTGGTAACGTTTTTCCAATGATCTCATCCTACATGAGAATAAAGAAGGATATTATGTGGGATTTCCTTTGTGGTTTGAAATATCCTATGAAACTATGATGATTGAAGAACCCTAAAAGATCGACAATTAGATGGTGAATTGCTGATGTGGTTTAGTAGACGAGTTTATACTTGAATTGTGATTTGAATGTCAAGTCTGGGCACTTTGATGTATTTTTCTATTTATTTTTACACTTGTGTCAGATTGCTACTGAGAGTGTTTAGCTTAGATAATTGCTATTGATTTGGAATTGCTATTTAATGTATATACATCTCAGTGGTGATAGAAACTTTGAAATTTCTATTGATCCAGGTATATGTGGAAGATCTTAGCAACAGGTAGATTTTCTTTCATAGCACTGTAGTCGAAGACTTATCCCATTCAGCAGGTAAAACTCTCATGAGGATATCACTGCGAGAAGTATAAGTCTAATGTCGTAGAACCTGTTTATTGCAGAAGAATATTCTATCTGATATCTAAAGTATAGTATGTTATCTGTAATTAGCCTTTCGACATAGCCATTATCAACTTGTGTAGTTTCTCTGCTTTGCCTGTTCTTTTTTCCTTTTCTTTTTTGCCCCTTCTTCCCATCCACTTGGGTTGGGTTTTAGGGGTCATATATTCCCTTTTGCGTTTTCCCTGTGTTTTTTCTTTTACCCCTTAATGGGTAATGCTTTTCTTCTTCAGGGTGGTCACTATGTTGAGAGCTTGAAGGAGTTCAGTGCCAATAACATTAGGGACACCTTCAGAGTTATGCTTGAGATGGGTGTGGTTCTTATGTTAGGAGGACAAATGAATATTGTCAAGGTTAGATCTCTTGGTAGTAATTATTACAAGTTTCATTGTTATGTTATGTTATTTATTTCGTCTTTCAATGATTTTGAATAATGTGACGAAAATTGTGCGGTTGATTGATTTTTAGGTGGGAAGAATGGTGGATTGGGTCAGACGGGCATGGCAGCCCTCTGAAGATCAGTTCTTGTCTGTCACACTAGTTTGGATGTTGTGGTCTTCATGCGCACTTTCATCTTCAGGTTAGTAATGGAGGGACTAGTAGTGTTAAAAGGGTATATTGAATATTTGAATTTAAGTTTGATTTTGAATTGGGTTTTATTTTATTTTTTATTTTGTGTGTGTGTGTGCAGTTTGAGGGTGTTTGGCTGCATGTTATATCAGTTCTTTTGGTTGACCAGCTCCATCTTGGTGGTCTGTAGTTTTATCCTCATCTTATTGAATATATTGGTTTAGTTTCCTGTGGTTTTGCTTTAATATTAGTATTTATGAAGAGATTAGTTTGCAGTCTCTAATATGAATCATTTCATTATGTAGGAGGAAGAGAAAGTAGAAGAAGTACCTGAAATAACCCATTGAGTATACCTGGATATTGATATTGAGGAACAACGCTTAGGTACAGTTTCATGCCAATACTTTCATGTGAACTACCTCCTGCTGATTGCCTATTAATTTCTTATTCACTGATAATTTCCTATTACCTTTCATTTGCAGGTAGAATTGTGATTGGATAATACGGTCAGGTTGTACCAAAAATTGTATTGATCTTATATCCTAATAATGTCTTTTCATCAGAATCTTATAAACCTATTTTATTTCGACTTTCAACTTGTCACAAACTTGTTGGTTGAAGATAATCTACCTCAGTTGACGCATGCAAATTTGATAGTTTCTAGTCCTTTACTTCATTTGATATGATTATGAGCTTTTCTTTTCTTATCAAAGTTTGTTGAAAGTTATTGAGACGATACTTTTTAATGCCCGATTACTTACAACCTCAATTACAAACCATTGCACAGGTAAACTCTGTTAGTTGCCGTTTCTTGTCAAATGATAAAGGTTATCTCATACCAGTTAACTGCCTAATACCTGCATCTTTTTTCTCCTTTCGCAGAAAATTTCAGGGCATTGTGCACAGGTACTTGGACCTGCGATATTTGATTACCAACAAAACCTATTCATGTTGTCATTATGCTTATTGAAACTTGCTTTAAATGCAGGAGAAAAAGGTAAAGGTGTTAATGGAAAACTACTCCACTATAAGGGAACGCCATTTCATCGTATCGTATCTGGGTTCATGATTCAAGGCGGAGATATCATTCATGGTGATGGGAGGGATATGAATTGATATATGGTGGCACTTTTCCTGATGAGAATTTCAAAGTGAAACATTCACATGCAGGTGTTTAACGTCAATGTTTTTGGCTGTCACTTTTGATTCCTGAATGATCTACAGTTTTGCACTAGATTTTTTATTATTATTAAAACTCTGAATTATTATCCTCTGTGCAGCAACTGTTTCTATGGTGAATACAGGACCTGATTCCAATTGCTCACAGTTCTTTATCACCACAATCAAGGCTAGTTCGTAAGCTATTCTTCATGTTGAAATTCTGACTCCACAACTTCAACTCATAATGTTTTCTGTTTGATAGCTCTAGCCAACATTATAGACTAGTTGCAGGTATTTTTTGGTGCCTTGTGGATCTGTTACTTTTCTTTTGCCTCTATATTCTCAAGAAAGTGATAAAATGAACAAAACAAAGTGGGGATGAGATTATCTTTAAAAGTATGTATCAACTATGCTCTTGAATTAGTTCAGATTGATTGACAATAATCTGAAATGTTCTGGAGCACGTTGATACTAATCAAAATAATTGTAGTACTAATAAATTGGTAGGCTCCCTATGTTTTGTTTTCATCTACGTCCTATGTTGAGATTCCACTGCACTCATTGATTAGTTTTAGTGAATAGCAGGAGACATGCCCTGTGTAATCTCAATTTGGTTATTGTTGATCATGAGAGCTGAATCTTGCTTGTATGATAATAATGCATGCTACACTGATTTATCTGTCAAGCATCAATCTATAGAACTATAACTAAAGTTTTTTTTTTTTTTGGTTAACAAGAAGTTATCTACACATATTAGTTGTATATGGTATGGTGCTTCCAATGAACTCAACTATTATTAAATATATAGGGTATTAATTTTGCAGGTAAAATATGATGTTGTTTAAGGATATCTCTATTTTGTGTTTAGTCCAAACTCTAGGTTACTTGACCTAGTGGTAATAGGATTTAATTAGAAGGATCTAGAATCCTAAGCAATGTAGAATTACTTTCCTTGTATGATTGAGATTCTATGCATTGTAATCCTCTATATAAAGAGGCCCCTATTATCAATGAGAATACACAGCGATTATCTCTCAATTTCTGATTCCCTAAAACACGTTATCAGCACGAGCCCTAACCCTAGTTTCAAGAAGCCAAAAACCCAAAAATCTTTTTTCCATTCGTCTGCAATCCTACAACGAGGATCGAATATGCTCTGCAATCCCAAGAGGTATGGTTTACTAAAAGTTCCCGTTTTTGAAGTTTTCCTTTTTTTTCTTCTTCTTTTCTTGGGGACTTCCAACATCCCTTCTTCTACCCCCCTTTCTTCTTCATAGGGGAGACCAAAAGCCGAATTGTGGGGGTTCGTGCTCACTCCAAGCTTAGAGCTTGTTGAGATCTCCAAACTTAGAGTTTGTAGAGAATTTATGATCGACCACTTACATCATTGTTTCGATCCAATCCAATATCTCTTGGAATCGAATTTCTTGGAAGCGACTACGCTCGGAAATTCCTAATTTCTTGGAAGCGATTACGCTTAGAAATTTCATATGTTTTCGTGGTAGCCTATTTCGCTCCGAAACTAACCCTAATTTCTTGTTCTCTTTCAGGATGAGTAACCTGAACAAATTGGACTTTGCTCTATTGGGAACAACTGGCTCTGGATATCACAGGTGGGTTCGTGATATCCGCCAGCATCTCAAGGCTGATAGAATCCTGGAAATGATTCTCGAGCCTAGCCAGGACGTGCTAACTGTTGAGCAAGCTCAAGCTTTGGAAGCAAATAGAGCAGCCTTAGAGGCAAATAAGGCCAAAGCCATCATCCTAATGACTCGTCATATGGATGATTCGCTCCAGTACGAGTATATGAATGAAGAAGACCCCAGAAGGCTGTGGGTCTCACTCGAAGAAAGATTTGGCAACGTCCGTGACTCCTTGCTTCCTGACCTAGAAGTGAGATGGCATAGCCTCCGCTTCTGTGATTTCAAGTCAGTTATTGACTATAACTCGGAAGCACTTCGCATTAAATCCTTAGTGGAATTCTGTGGTAAAGAGATCACAGATGCGATGTTGATTGAGAAGACTCTCTCTACCTTCCCCGTCTCTGCATTGATGGTTGCTAAGAACTATCGAATCGATGTAAATGCAAGACGGATCACAAGGTTTCATGAACTCATTGGAGCTATGAATGTCGCTGAAAAACATGACAATATCCTTGTGAAGAACTATAATTCGATATCCGTGGAAACAGAACATACTCCGGAATCCAATTATAGTCGCACCTCTAAGAGAGGGCGCCAAGAGCGAAACCCTAATCATAGGTATACTTCTGGACATTCTGATCCAGATAATCGCTCTACTTGGTAAGGTAACCGCCAAAATAGGCGAACACGGAACCGAAGAGGTAAACGTGGAAAGAGAGAGGGAGGCAACGCCTGTGGCCATGTTGGTGGTGCCACCAACATTAAGAGCCATCTAAATGACGCTTTCAAAGTGCCTCAATCAATGGAGTTCGAGCAAAGAGATGTATGTTCTCGATGTGGAGTGTCTGAGCATTGGGCACACATTTGTAGAGCTCGTGAAGAACTTGTCACCGCCTACAAAGCATATTGTGAAGCACGAGCAACTCACTATGTGGAACAAGAAGATCATGAAGATGATCTAGAGTGAAGGGTTGAAGACTACAAATCTAGCTGGGATCAATAGATCGCCAATTCTGTTTAAGTCTTTATTTTCCAAGAGATGTAGGCGATTGCCATATTACTTTTTATTGGATTAGATTTTCTTTGATCAAGGAAACAATGATGTACTTCGTTGGCTTATGAATAAAATTTCGAGTTCTTTTCATTATGACTCAATTTTGATTCTGAACTTATGACTTTGTGACTACCATGGCTGGGCCATCAGTATTAATTCAAGGACATGGAATAGCCCAAGTTCCACTTGCCAAATGGCACCTTGATTACAGCTGTCACATAAACTCTCACGCTCTTAGGGCAAATCGTACCCTATGAATAGCCAACGAATTCCATGCGAAAATGCATGTAGAGAACGGAAATGAGTTCCTTTGCATTACCTCTAATGATTGCGAACAAAAGCGCATCTTAGAGAAGTTTATATGTCTCTCTAGTGGATTCTATGTCACTATTCGAGCTATTAATCCAATAAAGTTACGAGAGAAGGTCTCTTGGATTTAGACACATATTGGCTTTATCACGACAAGATAGGTCATCCTGGTCATGATATGATGATCCGTCTACAAAGACTTCATATGGACATCTTTTCTTTCGAGCGAAACGAAGCATGAATCAAAGGTTGATTTCTAGACTAAGTGTGACCGACACAGCTGCCTAGGGCACCGCCTGCGTCCACCACCAGCCTAGGGCTGGTGCAGTCCATATCCATCACGCCATGGATAGCGTCCATCATGGTGATGGCGCCCCAGGTGATGCTGCAATCACCAACTTGCTTCGAATATCGTTTTAGACGCTCAGGCCTAACCAAAATACTCAATGGTTGTGCTTCTAAGGCCTCTCGCTCGTGTTTGCAAAGCCCGTTCCTTAGGGACACTAGGACGAGACCGTCCTATGCAAAGGATATAACAATACTCATTCTGTTCTTACAAGAATCCGTAGGGATTTTGTGGACTGATTCAACCACTTGTCGGACGTTTAAATATCTCATGATGTTGGTTTTGGTTGACACACAGACACACTGGTCACGTGTTGTGCCATTGTCCATCTGAAATATTGCTCATGCTACACTCCTAGCACATATATCAACAACAACGGGCTCATTCCCCCGAATCATCATATTCATCAATTGGATTTGACATTGCTAGAGAGTGTTACATCGAAAGACTTTCGATGGATATTACAATGGGACTGATGTTGGAATCCATATTCCCTTGTACACACCCAAATGGTCTCGCGAAATGACTACGATGGTCATCCGGACATTGGTAATGCGCACCAATCTCCTTACACCGCTTAGGGTGATGCAATCGCATGCAGCTATGCTAATTCGTCACGACCTACCGCCACTCAATGTACCTATGCGTTACAGCTAGTGACTGGGTACACGTATTTTGTACTTACGCACATTTGAGTGAGCCATTTATGTGCCAATTGCGCCGCCACAGCACCCTATGATGGGTCCTTACAGACGAATGAGCCACTACGTTGGATTTGAGATTCCAGCAATCGTCCCCCACATAATGCCCTTGCAAGGCGATCTCTTTACCACTAGATTTGCGGGTTGTCACTTTGATGAGACAATCTTCCCGTCGTTCGGGGGAGATAAGAACACAGATGTTCAACAGGAACGACAGGAATTGTCGTGGTCTGTCCCCACTATGTCTCATCTCGATCCCTATTAAAGTGATGAGATCACACAAATATGCTGCAAACATACCTGCAAGGAAGGACATCCCTACGAGAGGATGTAGCGCCACCCTACACGGAGGTAGGCATGGCGCCAATGCCAAAGAGAGTGGCACTCTGGCGTTACAGGCCATGGCCCCAGCTAGGATGCGTGGGAGGCCCGTGGGTTCGAAGGATACATTGGCACAAACCAATCCTAGATCATCGACACTCAAAAATCCGTCTCATGAGTATCTTCCGGGTTATGGTTATCATTGGGGGACGCCTCAACGTCAGAACCTATTCCTGAGAATATAGAGCTCTATGAAAATTACACTAGTGTACATGAGACGTGGGATAGAAACTCCATCATAATTGATGATGTAGTTGCACATTTTGTTGCGCATGAGTTTGTTGAGTCCGATGATACCGAACCACGCTCCGTTGATGAATGAATGCCAACATAGAGAGTTTTTGGCCTAAATGGAAAGATGCGATCCAGGTTAAGATGGATTCTCTAACGAAGAGGAAGGTTTTCGAGCTAGAGATGCCAACACCTCCTAACATAAAACCTATCGAATAATGGGTCTTCGTTAGAAAGCGTAGTGAGAAAAAGAGATGGCAATCTCGCCTTATGGCGCAAGGCTTCTCACAAAATGCCCTGGAATCGACTACGATGAGACATATTCTCTTGTAATGGATGTCATTGCACTCCACTACCCTTTCAGTTTGGTAGTTTCCGAATAACTGAACATGCAGCTTACAAATGTGGTCACTACGTATCTCTATAGGGATCTAGATACGGAATATACATGAAGGTTCATGGTGAGCTTCATTTACCCAAGTCAAGAGGCTCTAGACCACGGAGCGCGTTTACAATAAGGTTGAAACGCTCACTAAAGTGACTACTTGATTGGGATGGGATATGCCCACGCATTTCTATAACAAGTTTCGGATTCTATCGCGGTTCATGTTGGACATGATCTTCATTAGAAGCCCTTAAAGAGTTAAGGGAAACCGCTGAACACTTGAAATCCGTAGTTTGAGATGAAGGATTTTGGGAGAACACGATTATGTCTCGGTTTAGAACTTGAGCATCGTGTCGATAGATGCTTAGGCATTTTGACAAGGTCAAGCTTTCAAGCACCCCCATGATCGTCCGTAGTCTTGATCCTGAAAATGATCCTCTTCGTCGAAATGATGACGAAGATGTGCTAGAGGCAGAAGTGTTGTTAACGTTAGTGACCGATGGGGTCTCTAGTTAGCTTTAGAGAGAGAGAGAGAGAGAGAACGACACAAGAAGTATAGTGGTTCATTTCCCGCCTTAGCGGGAAACTACGTCCACTTGAATGTTTAACTAGTGTGTTCGGGCCTTGCTGCCCAAAGGGATTACAAAAGATGTAATGGGATTGGATTGTGTTTAAGTGGGAGGAGGCATTCCTTTTATAGGTGAAGGAAGCCATCTCCTTTACATTTTCTTAGATGTGGGATATAGAAATCACTATTCTAGTCTAGAAAACATGTTTGTGAAGGCAACTTTGCAAGGCCGGAAAGGTGGCTTCCCGGCTACGGATTTGCGACTTCCGGATACCGTAGCGTAGCTTGAACATAGGGCTACAAGATGCAAGTAGCGGTTGGGCCTCACCATGGCTTGTGGGTGTCCCAAAGAGGGTGTTACTTATGCTTGGTGAGATAGCAAATACTCCATATTGTTGGAGGTATGTACAAGTCCCCGAAGTCCCCAAGTAAGAGGAGCTTCTTGGTTGGGGAGTTATAATCATGAAGTTACCAAGCATAAGTAAGCGGGTGGCAAGGAGCCCCTACAAGTCCCCGAACTCTGTAAGCAAGAAGGGACTCGTAAACCTGCACAACAAAGACAAAAAACAGGCATATGTAGAATGCTCGTTGCATTGGGCAACAAATGTGAGTTGCATTGATATGCGTTGGCATATATGAACGTAATAGTGCGCATATGGTTGTGTGAGCAAATGAATTGCATATGATAAATGCGTGACTCGCGCAAGGAGACGAACGAGGTCGAGTTTGACGGGGTTATGCTCGCGAGATGCAAGTTGCATGAGCACCGCAGAGGTATGTATTTGTAACTCATGAACGATGATCGCGCGTACGGTTGTGTTTGTTTGGTTGTCTCTCGTATTAATGGAACGCGAAAAGAATTTGATTTGTCGCAAGTGACAAATGGTAGAAGAATTCAATGTTCCATTAACGTGTGGTGTGTCGAGTAGACATGAGCGTAAAGCTCGAGGATTGCCGGAAAGGCATGAGCGGAAAGCTCGTGAGCGGGAAACTCGGGGTTGCCGGGAAGGCATGAGCGGGAAGCTCAAGGGTTGCCGGGGAGGCATGAGCGGAAGCTCGTGGGTTGCCGGGAAGGCATGAGCGGAAGCTCGTGGGTTGCCGGGAAGGCATGAGCGGAAGATCGTGGGTTGCCGGGAAGGCATGAGCGGAAGCTCGGGGTGCCCAGAAGGCATGAACGGAAACTCGTGGGTTGCCGGGAAGGCATGAGCGGAAAGCTCGTGGTGCCGGGAAGGCGTGAACGGTGAGCTCAAGGGTGCCGCGAAGGCATGAGAGGAAGCTCGGGGTGCCGGGAAGGCATGAGCGGAAACTCAAGGGTGCCGCGAAGGCATGAGCGGAAGCTCGGGGGTGCCTGGAAGGCATGAGCGGAAGCTCGGGGGTGCCTGGAAGGCATGAGCGGAAGCTCGGGGGTGCCGGGAAGGCATGAGCGGGAGCTCGGGGGTGCCGGGAAGGCATGAGCGGAAGCTCGGGGGTGCCGGGAAGGCATGAGCGAAAACTCAAGGGTGCCGCGAAGGCATGAGCGGAAGCTCGGGGGTGCCGCGAAGGCATGAGCGGAAGCTCGGGGGTTGCCGGGAAGGCATGAGCGGGAGCTCGGGGGTGCCGGGAAGGCATGAGCGGGAGCTCGGGGGTGCCGGGAAGGCATGAGCGGAAGCTCGGGGGTTGCCGGGAAGGCATGAGCGGGAGCTCGGGGGTGCCGGGAAGGCATGAGCGCGAAAGCGTGGCGGTGCCGCTGAGGCACTAACGGGTAGCTCGAGGTGATGCCCTGAGGCATGAGCGTGACCGTTGCTAATTATGCTTGGCTGTATGTACAAGTCCCCGAAGTCCCCAGTCAAGGAGGGTGTTCTTGCGGGTTGATACCAAAGCGTAGCTTTGTGCCGTATATCAAGCATAATTAGTGCGAGTGCGTCGTCCATCTAGAATTGGTTGGAGCGAACGCTTTTGCCCTTTCGGGTGGGCCCCTGCCAGGCCCTGCGAGGAGTCCCCCACTCCTGGCTATAGACCTCCGGATGGTCGGAAAATTGTTTGATGAGGGGAGCTGCGCGGAGCAGAGGGTGTTGGGTAGCGAGCCCAATCTTTGGTACCCAAGCGTCGGGGTTAACTGCCGGATCAATGGCTGCCGTAGGCTGTATTAACTAGTCCCTTTACTATTTCTCGGAGGAGAAACTTGACTGCAATGCCGCGTAGCGGTCATTGTCATTATGAGGCGTTGCCTTACCGCTTGGCGGTTGAATGAAAAATGATAAACACAGAGCAAGTAATAATATTTTGTATGAGCGTCCCATGTTTATTTAATTGAGTTGCAATTAAAATAGAAGCATGGCATATGTGTATAGCACGTACTTGTAATGTGGATGCTAATATCATTTTTGCATTTTTGTAGATATGCTAAAGGATCATTGAGATCGGTATGTGAAGCATGGCATATCTAGCATGTGAGGTCTAGAAAGTGTTGCCAAATCTACGAAATGTTGTTGGCATGCTCAAAAGTTTATGGAAGCATGTAAAAGCATATCAAGTGTGATATTCTATAAGCATGCTTAGAAGTAGTAAAAGCATATGATTGGCATGGCATTAGCTCAATTTGAAAGAGCGTAAAAGATAAGATATAGTGACTTATCTTATGCCGATTTGAAGGCTAGCGGAGTTGGCCGAGCATGACGGTCTATTGCTTGTGGCGGATAAAGTACTCCGATAATGTACGTCAACTCGTAGTTGAGGTTGAATGCTCCATAGAAATAACTGAATTTCCTTAGAACAAAATAGGTGATTAGTACATGAGTATGTAAAATCAACACTAGTATTTTGCATATGTACTTTGATAAGATATTAAGCAAAGTATATATGCGAAGTAGTAGTTGATGGCAAAATGACATATTCAATTATGTGCTCTAATATGCATTTCAATTTTGACCATGAAATTATGAATTTCAAAGTAACAATGGAAATAAGTCATCATGTGTAGTAGGCGCTGGAGCCTTTATAGACACATATCGATGCCAACATTGAACTAGAATGACTAGGTCGGGTTTTGAGTTGGTAGACAAATGTGGCAAATTCCCTGAAGTATGAGATCTATAAGCATGTGAAAATGTGAGACCAATACATAGAATAAGTGCATGTGTTACTGCCCTTCAAAAAGGTGTGAAAGAATTTATCTTATCCTTGCTGGAAGGATATGTGATATGCTTGAAATCCATTTACAGTTGCGCAAATGAGAAGCATCCATGCATAGTTCAAATGTAGAATGATTGTTAAAGCATGGATAATGAGCTAATCTTTGATATATATACAGCAACTAATTGCCAGAAGAGGACAAAGGAGTAGTACTCATGCTTTGTGTTTAATTTGAAAGCTAATAGTGGGCGACGCAGCGAGCATATGAATGTGTACCATTAGATAAATATATGGAGTGATCTGTGCGTCAGAGTATAGCAAACTAACGTAATCAAATAGATGATAGTGGTAGTGCATCAAGAATCAAGGTATGTGTCAGGAGGTTATATACTTAAATAATAGCATATGAAGACATGTGGTTTAGAATTTGAGAAGATTATAATAAGTGCAAATAAAGATTAAGTATATAATGTTACTGATAGGTGGCATCACATCAGGATTCATGCTTATGCTTGCACGCAAGCACGTGGTGCCACTAGAATGATTCTAATTCATGCTTATCAATAGAGATAAATGAACATAGAGAGAACAGAGACTTAGCTCATTGGCTCTTTTGACTGGAGAGGAGTTTTAAGGTCGAAGCTTTTAAAGCCATTACTGAAGGAGTGAGAGAAATGGCCGACGTTGCTCGAACAATTGTGTGCACCAGAGATGCCAGCAGCGGGTGCAGTGCAAGAGCAAGGTTGGGTGTCCAAATCAGATTTGGACCAGGCACACTGACCGCTGAGAGAGGGTGGAGCATGACGGTGACTCATGAAGGGTGGTGCTCTGGTTGGGGGATGATTTCACTGGGTGCCAGAGTAATCTTTTAGGTGCTGATGATGACTAAGCTCCCTTGGGTGAGTTGATTTGTTCAAGAGACTGATTGCCAGAATGGGTCCTGGCGGAAGAGAGTTGCCGCTGACGGTGCTTGGCGGAGCCGTTGAGGTTAGCGGGGCTGGCTAGAGGTGATGGCCTATGGAGGCTGCTGGTGCTGCTGGCGCTTTGGTGTGCTAGCGGTGTACGACTAGCGGAAGAAATTTTGGTCAGCGGTAGCCTAGTCTAGCGGTTGAAAGTGGCGGTGTACAGTGTGGCGGAAGATTTTCCGGCGGAGGTTGCTAGCGGTCCGTTTCCGGCAGAGGATGGTCTACTGGCGGTAGCAGTCAAGCTTGCTGGCTGTGCCTAGCGGAGAGGTGAAGCCTTGGCTAGCAAAGCTTGCTCAGTGGTAGGCCTGCTGGCGGTGGCCGTGAAGCTTGCTGAGCGGAACTTGGCCGGCGGTGGGCTGTAGCGGTGTGTTCAGCGGTGAGTGTCCGCCAGTTGGGTTTGCCGCTGGTGGAGGCTAGCGGTGTACAGTCAGCGGTAGCATAGTTGGTGTTCAGCGGAGCGTTGGTGGTTGTGCTTGCTGGTAGGCTGGCCGGCGTTGCTGGTGGTAGGCTCTAGCGGAGGAATATGCTAGCGGATGTTTGGCGGAGGCTTGGCTCGCTAGCGGATCAGAGGTTGGCTAGCAGAAGAAGTGCCGCTGATGGTGCTCTGGCGGAGCAGTTGAGCGGAGCCCGCGGAGCTTTGCCGCTGATGGTACTGAGCAGATTCTTGGCTGCTGGTGGTGCAAGTTTGGTGTTGCCGCTGAACCAGTGTGGCGGTGCTGCTGATGATGATTGAAGAGTGTTGGTGTCCATAGCAAATCTCTGGGTGTCCAGAGAAGATTTGACCTCAAAATTTTTTTTTTTTTTAAATTACCGCCGAAGATGGGTAAAATTTGCCGCTGGGGCAGTGTGCCGCTGATCCTGGCATAGGGGCTTGACATCCAAGTTTTTTTTTTTTTTTTTTTTAGTTCAGCGTTGACTTTTTGAGCTGGCGTTGACCAAGCATTGACTGGTCCATGGGCGTTGACTGAGCCTGTGGCGTTGACCGGAGTTGACCAGCCATGTTGGGCGTTGACCGGCCCCGATGGCACAAGTTACCGCTAAGAATTTCAATTATATAACTCAAAGAAAGAATTTATTTTGAGCTCGGTTAATATAACTTAACTCAATGATAAGTGACGAAGCCTTTTTGTCGGCTTCCCACAGACGGCGCCAATGTTAACGTTAGTGACCGATGAGGTCTCTAGTTAGCTTTAGAGAGAGAGAGAGAGAGAGAACGACACAAGAAGTATAGTGGTTCATTTCCCGCCTTAGCGGGAAACTACGTCCACTTGAATGTTTAACTAGTGTGTTCGGGCCTTGCGGCCCAAAGGGATTACAAAAGATGTAATGGGATTGGATTGTGTTTAAGTGGGAGGAGGCATTCCTTTTATAGGTGAAGGAAGCCATCTCCTTTACATTTTCTTAGATGTGGGATATAGAAATCACTATTCTAGTCTAGAAAACATGTTTGTGAATGCAACTTTGCAAGGCCGGAAAGGTGGCTTCCCGGCGACGGATTTGCGACTTCCGGATACCGTAGCATAGCTTGAACATAGGGCTACAAGATGCAAGTAGCGGTTGGGCCTCACCATGGCTTGTGGGTGTCCCAAAGAGGGTGTTACTTATGCTTGGTGAGATAGCAAATACTCCATATTGTTGGAGGTATGTACAAGTGCCTTACTTAGTACAATAGGCGCATTATTGTACTTATCCCAATGCACAAGACCGGACATCTCATATGTTGTGAACTTGTTAGCTAGATATAGCTCTGCACCAACGCGACGCCATTGGATTGGTGTAAAAGATATCTTTCGATATTTGAGATGTATGATTGATATGGGCTTGTTCTATCCCTACAAAGAGATGATGGATTCGGACCCATCACACACCAGGAACGCCGCCAATACTGGCCTGCGTCCACTATCCCCATCCCAAAACAACATATGTTTTGGAAGGTTTTGCTAATGTTGGGTATCTCTCTGACCCACACAATGGTCGCTCCCAAACTGGTTAAGTGTTCACCATGGGAAAATACCGTGATATCTTGGAGGTCTATAGAACAGATCGTAGTCGCTATATCTTCGAACAATGTAGAGATCATTGCTCTTCACGAAGTGGTTCGTGAATGTATAGGATTGGATCCATAATTACGCATGTTCGAACAATTGTGGTTTGAAGTATACCACAGATGAGCCTACGAGCATTTAGGATAATGCCGCTTGTTTTGAACAAATGAGGCAAGGCTACATCAAAAGCGATAACACTAAGCATAATCAGCAATAACAGACTCTCCTCGAGATCAAAGTGAATTAGATTCAATCTGAGGACAGTGAGACAGACTTGTTTACTAAGTCATTGCCCAAATCCACGTTCGAGAAACATGTGGCAAGAATTGGCTTGTGGAAATTATCTGAACTCCCATGATCGTTGTCATCAGGGGGAGGCGCAGACATCAGGGGGAGATGTCTACATGTTCACCTCAAAACGTGAAGGGTGTGTAGTGCTCTTTTTCCCCTTCAACCGAGGTTATTTTTGTCCCACTGAGTTTTTGTTACTCGGCAAGGTTTTTAATGAGGCAACGAGAGAAGCACCGCGTTTGGACAACACAAGGGGGAGTGTTTAAGGATATCTCTATTTTGTGTTTAGTCCAAACTCTAGGTTACTTGACCTAGTGGTAATAGGATTTAATTAGAAGGATCTAGAATCCTAATCAATGTAGAATTACTTTCCTTGTATGATTGAGATTCTATGCATTGTAATCCTCTATATAAAGAGGCCCCTATTATCAATGAGAATACACAGCGATTATCTCTCAATTTCTGATTCCCTAAAACAGATGTATCATTTTCCCCAGTTTCATCATATATCAATCAGACAAGCAAATAAGAGATGCTGTGGAAAATAAAGTTTGGGCATCTATGTTGAAAGAAGATCACATTGGCCAATCGTTGGGTCCCAAGTGAAGGCTTTCTTCCATTTCCTCCAGGGAAGCCAACATGAATCTAAAATACTAACTGGTGGTCTTGCTCATTGTTATGTTTTTTCATTGTATCTGCTCTATAGCAATTTTGGAGCAGATATATGTTGAGCTAATTAATAGTATTAACTTTCTTTTTGCAGGTTAAGGCTGAAGTGTAAAAGTTGGAGCAGCTCAAGTCAAGTAAGCTCAAACAGATCATTTTGAAAAAGAAGTTGGAACTGGAGCATCCACCCGACACACTAGGTGCAGCTCCCTTAGCACTACACTATGCAAGTATGAGATCGAGAACTTTAGTCGCAAATATTTCTCTTGCAAAGATTTTTTTTTGTATAAGCTTTTGCTATTTTTCAATGTTAGGTAGAATGCAGCAGTTATCAAGCTAGCTAGAATGCTTTCTTTTTTGGTTTTATGGTGTGGAAATGTATAGATGATTGACAAAGGCTACTAGCTCTTTTGGTACACTAGACGCTTGAATTAGAGTACTTCATTATGTAATATATATTGAGCATTATATTTGTGCAAATATTCCAGGTACAATATCGATAATGCATGAACAATAGTGAATTAAATTACATGGTATGAATACGCATATGTCGTTAATCACACAACAAATCACTTGTAATCACACAACGGTCCCTATAAAATTTTGTTGTCCCATTAGTACTCACACAACAGAACAAATACGTATCAGTTGTCCAATGCTAAATCACCCAACGGTATAGAAACAATGTGTTGTATGACTTGTGAAGAATTCAACACTGAGCCTCACACATACAACAGTTACTTACGATACCTATTGTGTGAAGGAACAACCAACAACAGTCATCATATTTTTCTGTTGTATGATAAGTTAACCAACAACAGCGTGTACTTAATTCTGTTGTCTGAGTGTTATTTTTCTGTTGTGTGAGAAGTTAACCAACAACAGCGTGTACTTACTTCTGTTGTCTGATCACCATCGAAAATGCGTCACATCCAATTTCTGGCATTGGCATGCGCAAAATTGGTGCAATGGTAATAAACAGTGCTTTATGTCTATGATATTCACACAACGGTGTTTCACCGTTGTGTAAGTGTGCTCATCGCACAACATCGAGATTTCCACTGTTGTGTGATGCAGTTTTTGTAGTAGTGCTAGTGCGCCGCCGCCTGTGCCTACCTGCACACCTACACAAAATCTGATCAGCCTCGCACGCCTGCATCAACACGCACTTGTGTCAGCCTCGCTAAGCAAGATCAAGAAAACACCAAGTAAGTTTTTATAAAAGTTCCTGCTTCCTTTGATTTTTGTTTTCTTGTACTAGGGGACTACTAAAATCCCTTCTCTTACATCCCACCTTTCTTGTAATGTGGGTTTGATTCACAAAAGCTTAACCGTGGGGAGTTCACGCTAAATTACGAACTAAGAGCGTTTGTAAACCATGGACTAAGAGCGTTCGTGAGCATCGAAATATTATGGACTAAGAGCGTTTGTAAGCATTAAAATTTGACCATAGAAATGTCATTGTTTTCAATCCAAATCCAAATTTTGGAAATAATCAACAAAGATAGTGGCTATAGCTCTTTCTTACTAGGTTCATCCAATTAATTGTGATGTCTAGGAAAGGTTTGAACTGAGAGAACGGTTTTATAAGTGAGCATAGCTCCACCAATTTCGCCTGACCTTACCTGGTCACAATCAAATTGGAGTTACCAAAAGGATTGAGAAACTCCTACTTGTCTAAGCTTGATTATTATTTTTGGATTAAATTTTGATTTAGAAACTTTGACGTAATCATTGGCTTTCATTGAAATAAAGTGTCGGTTTTGATTTGAACTTTATTCATTCAAGTATGTTTCCCAGAGAGCTAGAATGCCTACTACGCACACCATACTTCGAAATAGGCAGTTATTTCTTGAGATGACGCCTACTCGATCTTCAGTGACTACAATAGCAGGGTCATCTAAATTGATTCATGGTCAAGGACCAGCTCAATTCTTGTTGCCAAATGGCACAATCATTCATGTCACTGAAGCTCTCTACGCTCCTAAGGCTGGAAGAACCCTTTTGAGCTTTAAAGACATAAGAACCACTGGTTTTCATGTGGAAACACATTGTGAAAATGGACAAGAGTTCCTTGCATCACCTCTAATAACTACGGACATAAATGAGTATTAGAGAAACTTATGTGTCATTCTAGTGGGTTGTATGCAGGGTTCTAAAAATCGGCCTAGGCGGCGCCTAGGCGCTAGGCGCGGCATTTCAGTCCCGATTCTCCCCTAGTCGAGAGAGCTAGGCGCTGGGGGTAAAGTCGGCCGCCTAGGCGGGTCTGGGCGGAACTGGGCGGGCTCTGGGAGGTCGGCGCCTAGGTGGGTTCTTCAATTTTTTTTTTTTTTTTTTCTTAAAATCGATCAATTAGTTAAGAGATCGATCTCTCAGACAGACCTAAACTCGAACTCTCAACTCTCGACTCTCGACGAAATCGAAACGCAGCTGCCGAACGCCGACCAGCTCTCAGTCTCTCTGTCTCTCTCCGAGTCTCAGGCCAGCTCTCTAGCTCTCCAACTCGCCGGTAAATCTGATTCGTGTGTTTGTGTTGCAGTCTAATTTCAATTTCTAGGGTTTCAATCTCACAATTTTTGGGTTCGATTTGTTTTCAGGCCTTTCTGGGTTAGATTTTGGGTTCGATTTATGGGTTCAAGGCTTCTAGCTCAGTGATTCACTGATTCTTCAAGGACGAAGCCTGGTGAAGTGGTGATTCTTCAAGCGCCATTTCTGGAAGTCTGGGTTCGATTTCTGGCCTTCTGGGTTCAAGGCTTCAAGCTCGAATCTTGAAGTTGATTCTTGAATATTGATTCTTGAATCTCGATTCTTGAAGCTCTATTTGCAATTTTGCATAGCTCGCCAGCCCGGATTCTTGAATCTTCAATTTCTGGCCTTCTGGGTAAGTTGCTGCCTTGGTTCGAATAATGCTTGGTTGAATATTGAATATTGAATATTGAATCTTGATGCTGCCTTGGTTAGTTGCTGAACGTTGTTGGTTCGAATAATGGTTGGAATGTTGCTTGATAAATATTGAATTAGATATATTTAGACTTTGAATTGCAGATTTGGATTTGGTTACTGAATTGCAGATTTGCAGGTTGTTTTTGCAATTGTTTTAGGCTCTGTTTTGCAATTTTTTTATATAATTATATCATTTATATGTTATAAACTTATAATTATATCATTTATATGTTATAAACTTATAATTATATCATTTATATGTTATAAAAATAAAAATAAAATTAAAAAAAAAACCGCCTAGTCCCCGCCTAGGCCTCTAGGCACTAGTCCCCGGCCTTCCGCCCGACTAGCACCTAGCGTTTTTTAGAACCTTGGTTGTATGCAACCACTATTCTAATCATTGAATCAAACTATGTCATGAGAGATAACTTATGGGTTTCTGACACATATATGCTTTGGCATGACTGCTTGGGACACCCAGGTCGTGACATGATGATCCGTCTATTAAAGACTTCACACGGACATCCATTCTTTAGAATGAAGAGAAGTAAGAATCAAAAATTGATTTGAAGATAAGCATGGCACGCCCCTGCGCCTCACGGTGCCACCACCATGCTAGACTGGCCACCAATGGCCAGCGCCACCTACCCCCTACGGCCATCACTTGGCTTTGACGCCAAGAACCCTAATTCACCTCCTCTTTTTACTTCTAAAGTCAATTGTGACTTCATGGCTCAACCAAAATCCTCATTGGTTGCTTCTAAAGCCCATCTTTGTTCTAGAAAGCCTGCTTTTTAAGATTGAGACCATCCTATGCAAAGAACACTAAGGAAATAATTCTATTCTTACATAGAATCCAAGGGGATTCTGTGGATCGATTCAACCAACTTGCGGACTGCTTAGATGTTTTATGGTATTGGTTGATATGTGGACACGTTTGTCACGTGTCACGCTATTGTCCCCTAGTAATGCTGCTTATGATAAACTCCTAGCCCAGATCATATGGCTATAGGTTCACTACCCGGATCATCTCATTCAGTCAATTCGAATTGATAATGCTAGAAAGTTTACATCGAAAATTTTTCAATAACTATTGCATATCATTAGGGATTGATATTAGGCATCATATTCCCATGTACACACCCCAATGGTCTGGCGGAAAAACCATAATTAAACGACTATGACGGTAGCCCGGACATTGGTAATGCGCACAAATATTTCTGCTTGGGGTTATGTAATATCACATGCAGCTATGCTAATTCGTCTACGACTCATAGCCACTCAACTTTTATTTGCGTTACATTTAGTGACTAGGTGCGAGTCTAATATCTCGTACTTATGCATATTTGAGTGTGCGGTTTATGTTCCAATTGCGCTACCACAACGCATCAAAATGGGTCATTGCAACGAATGCATATATATATATATATATATATATATTTGTGTTGGATATAAATCTCCAACTATAAGTCTGCTATGTAGAATTCTTGACAGGCGATCTCTTTTCCGTTGGATTTGCGGATTGTCACTTTGATCAGACAGTCTTCCCGTCGTTAGAGGGAGATTAGAACGTCAACGTTCAACAGGAACAACATGAATTGTCGTGGTTTGTCCCCACTATGTGGCAAGATCACATATACCTGCTGTAAACATGCCTGCAAGGATTGATGTCCCCACAAGAGGACATGGCGCCACCTAGAAGAGATGGTCACGACACCACCATCATGGATAGTGGTATGATGACGCCACAAGGTGGCATAATGATGTCATAGGCCATGGGTTCCGCTAGTGAGCGTAGGAGACCCACAGGTTCGATGGATTCTCGCCCTAGGAAGAGAGCGAGTTTGGCACAACTTGATCCATTGATCATGGATACTCAAAATCCGTCTCATGAGAATATTCTGGATTGTGGTTATGACCAAGAGACATCATTGAGGGACGCCTCAATGTTAGAACCAATTCCTGTGAATATAGAAATCTCTACAAACTACACTAGTGTACATGAGGACGTGGGATTATTAAGACCAATGACATCGAACCTTGCTCCGTTGAAGAATGCCAACGTACAGAAAATTGGCCTAAATGGAAAGATGTGATCCAGGTTGAATTGGATTCACTAACGAAGAGGAAGGATTTCAGGCCTGAGAGGCCAACACCTCCTAACATAAAACCTGGTGACATTAATAGGTCTTCATTAGGTAGCGTGATAAGAAAAAGAGAAGGTAATCTTGCCTCATGGCGCAAGGCTTATCACAAAATGCCTTGGAATCAACTATAAGACGACATATTCTCTCGTAATGGATGTCATTGCACTCCACTACCTTGTCAGTTTGGTAGTTTCTGAATAACGAAACATGCAGCTTACGAATGTGGTCACTACGTACCTTTATGGGGATCTAGATATGGAATATAATGAAGGTTCTTGTGAACTTCATTTACCCAAGTCAAGTGGCTCTAGACCATGGAGCATGTTTGCAATGAGGTTGAAACGCTCACTAAAATGACTACTTGATTGAGAAGGGATATGATGAACTATGCCCACGCGTTTCCATGACAAGTTTAGGATTTACAATTGTCTCGGTTTATGTTGATAAACATAATTGGAACCCTTGAGAGATAAGGGAAACCGCTGAACACCTGAAATTCGAGTTTGAGATGAAAGACCTTGGGAGAACCCAACTTTGTCTAGATTTAGAACTTGTATACCATGTGAATGAATGCTTTGGCATTTTGATAAAGTCAAGACGCACTCCTATGACCATCCGTAGTCTTAACCCTAAGAGTGATAAGTTTCGTCCTAGGGATGATGACGAAGAATTGTTAATTAACATAAGTGCCCTACCTAAGTGCAATAGGCTCATTATTGTACTTAACACAATACAAGACCGGACACCTCATTTGTTATGAACTTATTAGCTAGATGTAGCCCTGCGCCAACGTGATGACATTGAATTGGTGTAAAGACAATCTTTCGACACTTAAAGTGTACGCTAGATATGGACTTGTTTTATCCCTACAGAGAGAATAAGAATGACGGAATTATGAGATCAGACCCCATACCGCAAAGTACCGCCGTCTACACCACCGTGGCCGGCCATGTCGTCGCTGACGCTGACACTGCCACTGCCGCTGCCACCAAAGGCGGCCGACCTCACCCACTTCCCTTACATCAAAACGATGGTGATGTTTTGATAGGTTTTGCTGATGCAGGGTATCTCTCTGACCCTCACAAAGGTTGCTCCTAAATGAGTCATGTCTTTACCATGGGAAGCACCGCAATATCTTGGAGGTCTACAAAACAAACCCTTGTTACTATTTCCTTGAATCATGCAGAGATTATTGCTCTACATGAAGTTGTGCGTGAATGCATATGGCTAAGGTCTATAATTAGACATATTCGAGGAACTTGTGGTTTGAAGTCTACCATAGATGAACCTACATGCATTTATGAGGATAATGTAGCTTGTATTAAACAAATGAAGTTAGGTTTCATCAAGGGTGACAACACTAAGCATATATCGCCTAAGTTCTTTTACAATCAGCAACAACAATCACTTCTAAAGATTGAAGTGAATCAAATCCGATAAGAGGATAATGTAGCGGACTTATTCACTAAGTCGTTAGCTAAATCTACATTCGAGAAATATGTGAAGAGCATCGGATTGAGAAAGTTATCCGAACTCCCATGATTGCAGTAATCAAGGGAAGATGTCAACATCAGGGGGGAGGTATGATGTCTACATGTTCGATCTCGAAGAGTGAAGGATGTGTTGTACTCTTTTTCTCCTCCTCAAGGTTGTTGATGTCCCACAATGTTTTTATTACTCAAGCAAGGTTTTTAACGAGACAACTATCAAAGCGTCACCACCAAGTTTGAGCGGCACAAGGGGGAGTGTTGAAGAATGTTGACATTTAGTGTGCCTTGTCAAACTAGGATTAGCTCTATAGTTGTAATAGTTTCCTACTCCGAGTTAGAATAGGAGTCCTTGTACTCCAAGATTATGTACTTTGTAATCCCTATATATAGGACTCCTATTATCAATGAATACACACAACTATCCTCCCAACCCTCTACATTCCAATTTCCTTAAACACTAACTTCCTTTTTTTTTTTGTGTGGTCATTTAGTATTGCGTGAGTTCCCTATGTTGATACTACATACCACCATGTAGAATTACTAGAACTTGCATGGCACTTAGTTACTCGGCCATGGTAAAACCCGACCAGGAACTCACAAGAGGTTAGATCTCACGTTGATCGCCAAAATGCTGCAGGATGATATTGCATTTGATATTATATATCATGTAAATACGTCAAAAAGGCAACTTGTCCCATAATAGAGTGGAAGGAAGAGAAGCATTCGGGTTTCTCTCATATAGCAGACCTCTCTGCTCATTTCTCTCATACAATAATTTTTTTTCTTATTGTATCAAACTTACACTATTGTTATTGCCCTATAGCTATTCAGGATATTCCAAAATTAAAAAACTCAAGGGGCTCCCGTCTCTCTCGGAGCTTTAGGGTTCTCTCAAAGTTTGGGTTCTCTCGTTCGTGGTTTGTGGTTCTCATCCGACGGGGCCCCAACCGCGGTGCAAGCCTCTGGCTTCGCCGGTGTGTGGTGGATGCTGCCGGACGGGGGGTTGAGGGGATGCAGCGATGGTTACCTATGGCTTGTTGCCTTGGGGAGTGGCGGCGATATCACTGTTGGTTGTTCCGATCTGGTTAGGAAGTCGATGGCAATCTTGTCGCGGCCATCGTTTGGCTGGGTTGCTCTGTCGGCACTTGATCAGAGTGTTCCAGATCGACGGGGAAAGGGGGAGTGGTGGTCTCCCACATTGGTTCTGATTTGTGATGGGTTTGGTAGTTGGCATGTGATGATTGTGCAGATGGGTTTTGGTTGGTGGATCGACGGTGGTTGGCTGTGCTATTGGGGTTGGAGGCTCTGGGTAGTTATGGAGTCCAGGCGGGAATTTTGGCAGTGGTGGAGGCTTACAGATGCGTTGGGTTGGGGGTGGAGTTCTCGTGGCGGCTTGACTGGCCTCACGCAGATTAGTCTTGATGTGGGAGACATCTCAGATGAGTGTATCGATCTGAGAATCTATGCTAGCAGGGATACCGTGGCGGCTCTTTGGGACATGGTTCTGGGTCTCAGTAGTCTTCGTTTGGCTTACTTTAGGGTTTTCTTTTTTGGTTTAGTTTTTTTGTTAGTATCAATAAGTCCCTACTCAACTGAGCCTGGGTTTGGGAGTCATGGTGGTTTTGTAGTTGTGCCATTTGGTTGGCGTTATTCCCGGGAACAATATGTTACAATTTCAATGCTGTTTGGTTATCAACGGAAAGGTGGATTTCCCTTGCACGTGGTCTGGCGGTTTATGGACACGGCATGGAAAAGGGTGGAGTGGTTCGTCTGGATGTTGGTGACGAGTTCGTATCGTGACACTCGGGATTGGTTATCGTTCTTTGTAGCCAGGGGTGATAGGCATAAAAAATGGTTAGGGGTTGGACTTTTTTGGTTCATGGATGTTACTATTAGTGACGGACCCATAACTATGGATCTTGGTAGGAATATGTGTCGTGGTGTTGATACCACAACCGGTTATTCCAATGCTTTGTAATTTTTTTGGTTATTAATGGATTCTAGTTCTTCTAAAAAAAAAAAAAAACTTACACTATTGTTGACATAATTATCAAAGAAGTGAACACCGATTTATTTTCTCCAATTTATTTTATCAGCATTTATGCGTCTATAGAAAACTTATATAAGAACCTCTGACCTCATGTGCATCCCATCCCAAAACGGAAGATATTGATACAAACAAGATTAACAACAAAATTTTATTCCTTGCAACATTTTGTTAAACTATGACTTTACCCGAAATTTTACTCCTTGCAATATTTTGTTAAACTATGAGTACTTTACCCGTCATTTTGGGAACAGAAAAAGAACATCCATGAACCAAAGACCACATTGTAATCCAGAAACAGAAATGTAATCCAGTTGTTCTTTTTGTAATTAGAGTCCTTTCTTTTGTAAATTATATCATCGATGAGGCATTTTACAACAAAAGACCACATTGGACGTATTTAATGATAATTATAGTTGTAATAAAAGTAATTACTATATTTACGATATTCATTACAAGTTTTTGAACGATTTACGTATAAAAGAATAAATGAGTACTTAGTATGGTAATTTTTTTTTTAAGTACACATGTCAAATTATAATTGAATAACCTGTTGACCTGTATAACAGGTTTCACCAACTAATTTAATTTAATATATATTAATTAAAAAGTTGATGTATGACAAACATCAACACACCTTAAACTTCTCCTTGGAATGGGTACCAGTACGTGTACCACTAACTCATTATTTTTGTCATACCGCATCTCATTCAACCTCCGTTGCGTAAAACATATTTTCTGGATTGGAGAAAAGCGTGCTTAATTCTATTTGCAACTTTCTTGTTAACTTCGTTATTGATCAATAACAATCAAAAAGTCTGACAAAAATGCCTATTTCTGAGTTTCACCCTAACATTGACATAAATAATTACAAATACAAGATGATGATCGAAAGGATATATAAGCTTCATATTAAAAGCTAATTATTTATTGTTGAATACTTATATACATGAAGATCGATAAGTTGTATCAATTATGTTTTCCATTTCCTTTATGCTCTTGATCGAGTTGTTTCAGGATTTTCATGGGTTTCTTGAATAGTTATGGCAAGCTCAATAGTTGGAAAGGTTTCCGGAGATGCTTGACCATGAGATGGTGTTCCTTGCTCCCGATCAGAAAATATAGAAGTCGCATCTGTGTGGTTGGTATAGCTTTGTGGACTTTCTGGCCAGTTGTTATTTGGTGATAAGGGTTTCACTTCATGATCTTGTGCACCAACACCACTGTCTGAATGTCGACTGCTTCTAAATGTATGAGAGTTGAGTTTTTTTTCATTGAAGATCTCGAACATGGTTCTGATCCTTTTCGACTTAGAGGTGCCTGAATCAGGGGGCATCAAGACATGCTTATGCTCGTACAAGAAGGAAGTTACAAATATGATTAGAGCAAATATTGACGCTATCCCAGCAATTAAAAAAAGGCCCCAAAAGCTGTCAAGACCAAGAGCACTGCTAGAAAAATTCCCATCAGAGTCTTTACAGTTACTATCTTTCTTGATCCATTTATCTTCAATCTTGGTCATCAATCCATCATCCGTCAAATTTAGGACTGCTTGTGTAATGTCAGATACAAGAGGGGAATTTTTTGGAAAGGCCTGTAAAGTCACCACCAAAGAAAAAAAAATCATGTGCATGAGAAATTTTAGAATCTCGTATATGAAATTGTAAACCTTAAAAGATAGAAAATAAGATAGTATGAGGAGAGAGAGAGATCTCACGAAGCCAAAGCCATCAGTTTTAAATATTGGTCCAATCATAGTATACTTGGAACAATATTTTGCAACGAGTAGCTTCATGTAGGGGGTTTCATGAACAATTGCAGCAATACCACCATTTGCACTCCCTTTTGAAAGAGCATCATCTATTTCTTCCATAGATCCATAAGCCTTGAGCTTGGAATCATCAAACTTTACTTCTTTTAAGAGACCATAAACATAAGCACCCCTCATGTAGCCCACGTTATCACCATTCCTTAGAAGATCATTTATATCATTAACAGCTGGCCGGAGCTTTGGGACAGTTAATAGTGATGCTAGATTAGCAGTGTAGCTCTGTGTCACTATCAGCACAACAAATACCCATATAATCATCACAAATCTTCCCAGGTTGCTAACCACTCTCTCCCCTGCATGTCAAGTGAATTCCACATTAAAAAAAAAAAAAGTATTCAATCTAAATACACATGGTTCGCCCAAGGAAAAAAAAGTAATTAGGTAGTGAGAGGAAATGAGAAATTACTATGTGAAAAAACCATAGTTGAAAAGGAGAACCAAAAGCTTGTGCCAACTTGATGTGAAGGAGGACCACGGAAATCTTCATTTATTCGGTGTTCAAGCACCCAAATCACAAAACCAATAAAGATGAAAAAACACAAAGTAGTCATCCAAAGGTTCCATGTTAAAGGCTGCAAAAAAACCCATGCATTTTTGGTTCTGCTGTCTATGATTGGCACAACCATCACTACACCAGACTCCGTATATGGCATTGCAAAATCCACATACAATGTTCTGTTTGCTCTAATTGTTGCATCTCCAACCACACCGTCAAAATTCTATCAAGTGCCACCAAAAAAGAAATGCCAAGTAAACAAATTAGTTTACATCTTCCCAACACAAATTTAAATAGAAATATTAAAAGTATGCATTAACACAAATACACAATTGTAAAGAAATTTACCCCAAGGTATACTTGATAGATTAAATCATTATATGTGCCAGCGCTGGTGCCATTAGGATATGCATAGGGAATCAACTCATAAGGAAGTGCATATGGTAACAGTTCCACTACAGCTTTAAACACATCAATACTGAACCCGGTGACATCAGTGGTATTAGTTCCCAAATCTGTTGTTACTTTAACAAACTCTGTAAAACCATCCTTCACTGGAACTCCAAATCTTAACCTCGTACCATTTTCTGGGATCTCCCATCCTTTGGGAACGGAGGATGACTCTCCCGGCCATATAATGGGTCCAAGAGCATCACACTTGAAACCTGAAACAGTACAACTGTTTGTTGAATTCAACTGCTTCATTAACCTTCCATTTTCCGGTGTCCAATAACCAACTGCTCTTACTCCATTACCATTCACATTAACAATCATAAAAGTTGACAGTTGAAGTTGCCTATCAACAAGACTAAAATCACCAACTATGCCTCTGAAACTGGTAAGAGATAAGGCATTAGAAAGGTTTGAACCATATTGAGAGACCTTTAGAGTTCCAAGATCAGTAGATTTCAAAGATGAAGCATTTCCCTTTTGAAACCCAAAGCCTGCATTCCCAACTTTTTCAACTGCCATGGCTATTGCAAAAGCTGCATCATAAGCCCGATATCCAAAGGCATCCAGCTCAACATCAATGATTTCTGGATAATCTTGTTGGAATTGTCTTTTCCACCTTGTTTTGAACTCTCTGAGCTTCAATGTGTCTAAAACAGCAGTTTCAACACTTAATACTCCTTGCATTGAATTCATAACAGATCCCATTGCCTTTAAATGATCTCCAATCCCATTGGTCGTGATCCATACAAAACCCTTGTTCATCATTCCAATCTCTTTCGCCTTGGCAAATAACTGGGATGCAAGTTTAGGCATCATATGCACTATGAAGACTCTAGTCTGCATTGTCATTAACTTGTAAAGTTCTATCTCAATTTGATCATCGGTGGCTGATTGTGAAATTACACTTCGATATGGGACATGAGCATCAACCTCGAGCAAGGCATCAATTAGAAAGGGCATGATTCCTTCCCCGTACATATTGTCTACGTAAATGGGGACAACTCGCCTCCATCCAAAGTTTTGAACAATACCACTTATGGCTTTCACTTGGGTTGAGTCATTTTGTGCAAATTGGAAAAAATAGGAGCTCTGCAGTGAAGTAAGAGAAGGGCTTGTTGCAGAAAATGATATGATTGGCACATGAGCTTTTTCTCCAAGTTTAACAACAAAAGTTGCTTGCATTGATGTCATTGGTCCTAGGATTGCTTTCACTTCTACATTCGTTATCAGATCCAAAGCTGTCTCATTATAAAATAACTGTTAGTTGATACGATTTAATATTTTCAGGTTATTAAAATGGCAAAATAGTGAATATACTTTTGGCATATTGTTTACTAAGAACAAATGACATAAAATTATCCAAGCTTTGTATCAAGAAAGAATGTGGAATTCAGTTAAGCAATTTTCAAGCCTGGCATGGGAATGAAATAGCAGAGGCACAACTCAGGGTTTAAATATAAAGAGCCAAACATATGATCACTCCGCTTCTATGTGAGAAGATGGAGACAGACCGAGGTGGTCTAGAGACTGTTGCAGGGTGGCTTGTGGTTGGGATGGGTTGTAGTGGTAGCTTTGCCATAGAAAGATTTTCTTTCTTTGCAGACGTATGATTAATTGTCTGAGGAATTGAATGAGGATTTTTAGATCTTTTTACACCAGAAGGGTATTATAGTCACTAGTCAATCCGAAACTCCGACGGGGTGCAGTGAGTATTTTGTAATGTCAAGGGCTGTAGTGAGCTCTATATAGCCGGTGAGCCATGGTCTATTAGTCAATTGGCTTAAGTAATACTGTAGAGGTGGTTCAAATTTTACTAGCACCAAAAATGGGTGGGGAGGAGTTGGTAGGATGGGGTTAAAGAATCTAAAAAATAAAAATCTACATGGTGCAAATAACCATCAAATTGATCTCCAAACTATTGAAAATAGACTCTTAGGGCATCTCCAACAGAGTAGTTAAACTCAATTTTTAGCTATATATAACTATTTCTAATGCAAAATTCAGCTCAAACAGACTAGCTATAAGTAAGTTAAATTTAACTATAGCTAAAATGGTTAGCTATATTTAGCTAGAGTATCCTACAAATCTAAAGCAAAAGTTATACTTCTCTCTCTTCTATCTTTTGTCCACATGTCAGTTTACGATTTAGTAAAATATAGTTAATTTTTTACAAATAACTACTATTGCTAGAGCAACATTGCTAAATCAATAGTTATATTTCACAATCTGAGCTAAATTTAACTAAAAATAATTTATACTATTGTAGATGCTCTTAGTTGAAGTCCTAAAAGGTATCGGCAAGCATCAATCATTGGCACCAGAAGGATTTTTATCTCTAACTGATGCGTTGCTACTTGCTAGAGATTATAAATGCACTCATTAATTATAACTAGTTTTCTTTAAACATGCTCCGTAATATATATCTTTTTAAGAAAATAAAAAAATACCTTAAATAAAGGGGCTGTGACCACTTACCCAATTTTAGACAGAAAATTGCCCACTTACTCCACCAAGAGTTATTTAACCCCATTGATCCAATCTAACAGTGTTTGATAGTATTACCCTCATTTTAATTAATAAATTACATTAATCTCTCTCTCTCTCGCTCGCTCCCTCCCTCCCTCACGCTCACGGCCCAGAACCTCGATGCCTGGTGATGATCCTCGTCGCCTCGATGCCCGGTGATGATCCGCGTCGCCGTCGTCTCCGGTCACGAAAACCAAACCTCCTTCACTTCTCTGATGGTGGCGATGTCGAGGCCTTCGGAATCCGACTGAAACTCTGTCACTGTCAGATCCGATTGGCGGAGCAGTACAGCCTGGTGATGATCCTCGTCGCCTCGATGCCCGGTGATGATCCTCGTCGCTGTCGTCTCCGGTCACGAAAACCAAACCTCCTTCACTTCTCTAATGGCTGCGTGGCACTACTGTTATGGTTTCTTCTCTAGCGGCTGGCGTTCGAGGTGGTCATGCCTTCTGGTGTTACGCGTCTCAAGGTGATGGCATGGATTGTTTTGACTCTGGGATTGGTGTTGATGTGTTGGTGGCTCCGAGCCCCGTGGGTAGGCCACCAGATCGAGGTTTCTCTTAACATAAGAGATTTATCTACTTGATCAGGCACTTGGAAATGGTTATTTGGAAGATAATAATAACCCATTATTGGCCCCCAGTAGACCCATTATTGGCCCCCAATAGACACATTATTCGCCCCCAGTAGACTTTGAAATGAGGGACAGAGATCACTATAGTATGGTGTATTGATAAGTTACATGTTGTTTTCTGTGTATTAAAGCCAAATTATCTGTGAATCATACAAAATGGTGCATTTTTGGTGGTCTATTGGGAGGCAGTAGAGACATTGGACTTTGTATTGGGGAGCAATAATATGATTATTGGGAGCCAATAATATGATTATAAATTGATCAATTGTGCCTGTAGTGTATTCATTTTGGTTTTGGGAGTTCATACAATTCACTGGACGGCAATAATATGATTTTTGGGAGGCAATAATATGATTACTGGGGGGCAGTAATATGATTACTGGGGGGCAATAATAGCCGGATTCCGGATTCCAGTCATCGGTCGCCGGATTTCGGTTACCGGTTCCCTGAATCTGATCACCGTTCGCCGGTCGCCGGAGTCCGGTTGCCGGAGACCGCGCCGGCCACTGGTCACCGGAGCACAGCAAGGTGGAAGGTGACTTCTCTCTCTAAGTGAGAAAGAAGGAGAGGGCAAAAAAGTCTCAAAAAAAAAGAAAAAAGAATTAATTGGGTAAAGGGGAAATAATCCCTTAGAGTGTTTTGGGTAAATGGGGTTAAAAAACAGTTGGTGGAGCAAGTGGGCAATTTTTAGCCTAAAATCGGGTAAATGATCATTTTCCCTTAAATAAAACAGTTATTTCAAAGAGAAAATAGTGGAAGGTTGTGAGTTCGACTCACGAAAGACTAGTTGTAGCATTTGAGTTATTTACTTGATTTAAAAAAAAATAGTGGGAGAGAAAAGTGGGGGTTGTGGGATTTTTTTCTTAATAAAAATCTATTTTATAAGAGATTTAATTTATTCTCAAATTTTTTAATCTTTTAGGGTTAAATATGTCAAAATCTTTAATTTTGGCTAACAAAGTCTCTTCACTTAATAATAGTATAGATTTAGATTGTGGAATGTGGAATGTAATATGAGGAATATACTTCTAGTAAATAGTGGACCGCATCAAATTTTGTCTAATAATTTTCACTATACATATATATACTGAGGTTATGTATAGTGAAAATTATTAGACTGACGTTGTACAAAGATTGATGTACAATGTGCCTCTATTATTGGGCCTATGTGCCTTTTATTACTGGGCCTATGTGACTCTTATTATTGGGATTTTATGCACTTCTTGTGTTTTGGCGAACCATTTGAGTCAATTAATACAATTATCTTTGGTCCCACAAGGAAAAAGGGCAAACCTAACCCGCCCCATACTTAACTACATTGCCAAAAAAAAGTCCTATATACACTAGCTAGCATGTTAGATTATTCGAAAACTTCTGAAAATTTTCTTCTAAATTGATAATCTTTAAGGTACCGAAGTAGATAAAATCAATGGACAAACCAAATTTGTCAAGCACGAACCGTTCATGTTCATAATATATAAATCACAATTATGAATGCCTTAACAATTTTCAATTTGGTTGAAAAATTGCATATATAAATGATCTACACATAAATATCTAAATATCTAACTGTTGATTTGCGGAAATGTGATCGAAAACTGGGTCTAACAGAAAAGTCATCAACTAATCCTTATTAGAATGGCTCCATATATATATATATATGAGGAATATTCTACAGGGGAACTCTTATTTTAAGAATTTGAGAATTTTTACTATTTTACACTAGTATATGACCTAATTCAATAATTTTAACCATTGATCCTTTAGATTCATATGCAAGAATTGTGTCTACAAAAAATCAACCAAATCTATAATCATTTTCTCATCCAAAATTGTGTAAACAAATGTAGTCTGTTATATAAAATTAAAATGAATATTGTGTTAATCAAATGGTTAAACATTTTTAGATTTGGTCAATTTTTTGTATAATTCATATGTGTATATGTAACTAGAAAATGAATGATTTAGATTATTAAGCTACATGTTAAAAATAAATGCATCCTTAGGTTTCAAGTTTAAGGAGGTCCTCTCATATATGTATATGTAACTTTATATCTATACTATTACAAGTCTAAAGAATCTGTGTTTGTTGAGAAAAGCAGGAATAGCTCCCATGATATGTAACTTTGTATCTATATTATTACCACTTTATTAATTAAAATCTCTTGAGGCCATAGGTCAAGGAGCTATAGATTTGCAGTTAGATATATGACCATGGCCCTAGGAGTTTTTGACGAGGAAAGCGGCAATAGTTGTATTAGTGTTCTGAGTCTAGTAATATGTTCTAAGTTTAAGGTACACTTATTGTTTATGTCAGTGCAAATGCACGTCGGTGCACTGAATTATCCTCCATATTTCTATAGTAATTCAAAAAGGGTAGAATTTTATTTATGATTTTGACTCTCATATATTGTCCAATGATAATCACACGGTCACTAGATGACAAAGAATTTTGTTGTCACTCACCATTAAATTTAATTTCAAAATTTGAGATTAAATCACTTAAAATTTATTACTTTAATCTCAAGTTCTCAACCATTGACATTAGATTCACCTTTAGCTACAAAATTATTGGTCAACTGGCATGGTGATTATGTGAACAATTTGTTGTCGTCCAAAAAGTTAAAAAAAAAAATCTTAATAAATTTTTCATATTATTTTAGTAGCCCTCAAATATTAAATTATCTTAAATTAATGTGAAAGTCAAAAATGTTAATATAAAACAATAAAAATAAATAAAAAATCAAATCATAGTTACACCCGAGAGTTTCTGAGAGATACCTGCATCAGCTGCACCAACGACATCTTCGTGGGAGTTACTGGTGTTCAAAACGACCCTAGTCTTGTATTGAGCATGGGAAGCATAGAAGTCTGAGAGCGCCATTTCTATGCAACTCAAATACATCTTCCCACTCACTTCATCAAGGTCTACAACAACTCCCACGTTCACTGGGATTGTTGATGTGTTTTCAGCTGCAATGGCGGCCACCATGAAAATCCATGACAAAAGAACAAGGTTGATACTGATCCTCCTCTTCTGATTCTCCATCGAGCTCATATTTGATTTGGACTACGTGCTTGATTTGGAAGATTACTCTTATTAGTTAAGGGCCAAACTCCAGCATTTATATAGAAGAATAAGCAGGAATCAAGCTAGCTAGGTTTAAATGTTTAGTTAAGAGCGACACGAAGGTACCAGGAAAAGATCGCAAGAGAATCAGTCAGCTCACATTATTAGCATTAATATATATATATATATATATATATATATATGTGATTAGACAGATCGAATAATTACACTTGCTACCTGTCTACTATCTAGTCACTAATTTCCTTAATTAAGACTAATAAATCGATCTATTTTTTTTTTTAATTATTTAGAAAATTTGTTACTGACTAATCAATGACTTGGTGTTTTGTCAATGACTTGGTGAAATCACTTCATAATCAATCATCATCAAGCTATATCCCCGAGTATCTTGCGCGTTGGTTCACCAAATAAAACAAAAATATGTAGTTGTAAAGTCAGCTGGTATCCGAATACAGAAGATGCCTGGCAATTACCTTAGCTAGCTATGTTTTGTTTTATATATTGAAAGATTGCTTCCTGTATTTAAATATCCAGATCAACCTAATATATATATATATATATATATATATATATAGACACACACACTATTTTGTAAATTCCAAAGTCCTAGGATGCATTGAAGATTTGCAAGTATGAAACACTCAACTGGATTGTCCAGACAAGGCCCCATTTGGATTTTAATTAGTCCACCAAAACAAAGATAATAATAAGGTGATTGAAACTCGATGACTTTGTTCCCCGGCCTCCATAGATCATTTTGTATTACATGATGACAAGTGACACTTTAATACAGTACGTATATCTTCCTCATGACAACCTTCATTCCAGCATAAATACCAGAAATTATTTAGTTTCAGCAAGCTGATCAATGAAGCTTTATAGGGAGTTCCGAAAAGTCAATCTACACTATTCCCTAGGAAAGCAATTCACATTCGTTGATCTATACAAATGATATTCCCCGTCTAATGGCAGGTAAAGATCCATTGAACTCGATAAATGAGTTGATGGTGTTGAACTTATGCTTCGTAATGACAATACAAAAGTTGTAATGGTCAGAGTTATTCATCTCGACAGCGTCTCCTCTCCAAAACTACTAGAGATTAAATTATTGGTTTCCTCACAGCTTTGGCGTTGAGTAACTCTTAACCAGACGTGAAATCATATGCACAAGCGATTGTTTATGCTATTCATGACAAGGAAAACCTAGCTACTAAAGTACTAATGGCACCTTATTAACGATTGTTTTCGTGCAATATATGTTTATGCGTATGTCTTAATTAGTTGTGTGAGTCGGCAATACAATATCATGGTACGTCGTACGCATATGTTTGAAGGTGGGTGGTAAATTACCTGACCCTATATTAATTATCTGTAATTAGAATAATTGTCCTGCATTTAAATCCAGAGAATGTTATAATGCAACTATACCAGTATTTATTCCAAAGACTTAGGGTGCATTAAATTATAAAACTCCATGATAATATCTTTAGACAAGGTCTAGTCCATCTACAATCAAAATAGAATTTGGTTGAAACCTATGACTTTGTTCCCTCCATCATTTTGTATCGTCATATGACAATTTAATATATAATGATTTGTGGCCTCAATGAGGCCTAAGATTTATGGCATCAATCCTAGGTGTTATGTCATGTCACCTACACACATCACCTATTTGTCAAATCATGCCATGTAATTCTTGAGTAAAAAGACTATCTTATCCTTCCAAAATCTAATGGCTCTAAATTATTTTGGTTTTCTTCTAAAATAAAATATATTATTTTGGTTTCTTTTCTTTTTCTTTTTTTGTTTTATATATAATTATATATATATTTGTTTGTGAATATATATATATTATAATTCGTCAAAAAAAAATTATATACAAATGTGTTTGTGTGTGTGTGTATATATATATTCACAAACATATATATATATATATATGTATATATATAATTCGTACAGAAATTTATATATGTATATTCGATGTAGAATTAATATTGTATAAATATATATATATATATATATATATTAATGTCATAATTCTAACCCACAAAATTTTAAAAAAAAAATTGATTAAAAAAAAGTCAAATTTAAAATCGATTCCACAAAAATGGAAAGAAAATATATTAATATCTTAATTATAACCCATCAAATTTGGTAAATTGAAGTCATATTCAACTCTTTTAATAAATGAATTTAATAAAATTAATGGAAGATTAGTTTACCTTACACTAACAAGTTAATTAGAAAAGTCAAAAATTAAACTGGATCCACAAAAATGAAAAGAAAATGTATTGAAATCATAATTAAAAGGGAAAATTTCACAAACAGTACACCAAGTAAAGGCCACTAATAATTTTTATACATAAAGTTTCAAACCAATCATTTCGGTACACGAAATCTGAAACTCGACTCACTATCAGTACACGACGTCAATGACGCCGTTAATTTGACACCAAAATGTCTATTATGCCCTAAATTCTATTTTTTTTAATAATTTTTTTTCTGTTCTTTTTTTTTTCCTTCGTTTTTATCTCTTTCTTCTTCCTTCTTCCTTCTTCCTTCTTCCTTCTTCCGGCTCCACGAAACCCACCTCTGTTTTCACTAGGCTAGTCTCTTCAATTTCAGAATCCCTCTTCATCTTTCTCTTCGTGGACTTTGAACTTGAGATGGAAGTTTTATCAGCACTGCCCCCACCAAAAAGCTGTTCTAAGCTTTGAGAGAGAAAGGAGAGGTAGAAACCCTGAGCTGAGAGACATAAAGGGGAAAGTGTGATCGAAAACGAATGGTGGCACAGACCCCGGAAGCTTACTGGTTTTGCTTCCCGTAGCAACACAAGATCTGAGCTCCGACCGCGCAGCTCTCTCCACTCCGCCATCGGCGGCCGGACCCTCCTCTGGGATGTAACCCGCCCCAGCCCATGTTCCTGTGCTGGAATCAACGCCCGCGATACTCTTCAATTTGGGGTTACTTGTAGAGGAACTTGTTCTCCGACGAAATCCCAGAGTTTCTGTACAGGTTGCATGATTTGGTCCGGCTCAACTTGGCCTCCACCAACTTTTTCGGCTCGATCTCACCGTTGTTCAAAAAATCTCACTCGGATAAGGACACTGTACCTCGAAAACAATAAGCTTTCGGGGTCTGTTCTGGTGTTGCACCTCCCCAACTCCAGCAGTTCAACATTTCGAACAATTTGCTAAATGTGGTTGTTTCTTTCAATTAGGTTTTGGTGGTTTTTTTTGTTTGTTTGTTGCTGTTTAGATCTAGCGTTATTTGGCACTGATTTGGGGTTGTGATTTTCTGATTGGTTTGGGTTTTATGCGTCTGTCGGAGTTCGAATTGAGCCGGATACTTTGCACATCAATCGATTTTTTGTGATTCTTTACTGCTGGTTATGGACGATTGTTTGGGTAAGTGTATTTTTTTGGGGTTAATTAGATAGGCTTTCATAAGTGTAGTTAGATCTGCGAATTTGGGGGATCTGAGATTGAGTGATATGTAGTTTTTTTACTTTTGATTCTGGTCATGGGTATGCATTCTCGATCCAACGAGAAGATGCTGGAGGGTGCTTCTGGATAATAGTGGATCTTATTGAAGAGAAATGGAATTGCTTGAATTGATTGTTGTAATTGATTACTATGTATCCTGCTCTTCTCTTGCACTCTCGCTGCTCCGTCTTCTGTAGAGGTTCCAGTTGTGGTCGCCGTTTGCTTCTTCGACCTTCATTCATCAATCAAGATGGTTCTTCAAAATGATATCGATTTGCTTCATCCACCAGCTGATCTGGAGAAGAGGAAGCACAAGCTCAAGCGGCTTGTGCAGACCCCAAATTCTTTCTTCATGGATGTCAAATGCCAAAGATGTTTCAATATAACTACTGTGTTCAGTCACTCGCAAACCGTTGTGGTGTGTGGGAATTGCCAGACAGTGTTGTGCCAGCCTACTGGTGGGCGTGCCAGGCACACTGAGGGTTGTTCCTTCAGGAGGAAAGGGGATTGATTCTCCAGCTTAATACACTTTTCGGTCTTGTTCATTTATGTAGAAGAGTGCTTTTGAGCCTTGATTCAATGATGAAAGAAAAGAAATGGGTGAATGTTATTGTGTTACTATCTAGAATTGCTTTTTGATATTTAATTTTGTTAAAATGGCTTAAATGAATTAATCCAAGCTATTTCATTTTTCTTCACTTATAACCAAACGAAGATAAACAGAGGAGGAGAGAGAGCAGGAGGAGGAGGAGGAAAAAGAAAAAATAAATAAAAAAAAGAGAAAAAAAAATTAAAAAAAAAAAAAAAAGAATTGAGGGCATAATCGACATTTTGGTGTCAAATTAACGGCGTCATTGACGTCGTGTACTGATAGTGGGTCGAGTTTCAGATTTCGTGTACCGAAATGATTGGTTTGAAACTTTATGTATAAAAATTATTAGTAGCCTTTACTTGGTGTATTGTTTGCGAAATTTTCCCTAATTAAAACCTATGAAATCTGGTAATTGAAGAGGTAAGAAAATATCATTAATAAATTGAATCGATAAAATTCTAGATTCCATCATTTCAAAATTTCTCGATAATTTAATATTGTCTCATCCAAACGCAACATTAGGAAGTATTCCTTAAAGGTCAAGTGAGACTTCATTAATACAACTGTTCGTTTATTTTTACATCAAAAAACAATCATAATGTTATTAATACTATGTAGAAATTCAATGAACAATAGGTGTATAACACAGCAATAATCAAAGAAAAAGTGCAATTAAGGAAGGTGTAAAATAGAAGTCATCGTCCACATTAACATTAAAGTTAGCTAACATGTCTTACACGAACAAATAAGTAATAAGTAGCTAATAATGAGCCAGTAAAGTTTACTGGGGACTTTTCCCTAATGGCATATCTACACTGAAATAGAAATCATCATCCACACTGAAATTTAAAGTCAGCTAACATGTCTTACAGTAACAAATAAGTACTAAGTAGCCAATGACGAGCCAGTAGAGTTCACTGGAGACCTTTACCTAATGGCATATTCACAGTTAAATAGAAGCCATCATCTACTGAAACTGAAAGAACTAACATGTCTTGCACGAACAAGTAAGTATTAAATAGCCAATGATGAGCTAGTAGAGTTCACGAGAGACCTTTACCTAATGGCATATTCACACTTAAATAGAAGCCATCATTGATTATACGCATTTATATGCGTGTAATTATATCTAAAACACTATAAATAAGCAAATCCCCGTGTCAATTAATATGTAATTAAACCATTTTTATTTATTTTGTAGAAAATAAGCGGAATTGAGGAAACGAGAGAAAATTGTGTGAAATTGGAGCAAATTAGAGTTTCCGACAAAATGACGAAATAGTCAATGCGGGTCAATAGTGGTCAACACCATTAAGGGAGCGGAATCCAACCACCTTCGATAATATGTTGTGGAAGTGCATTGAGAAGAGAAAAGAAAGAAGAAAAAAAATTGAGGAAAAGAAAAAAATATATATATATTTTGAAGTTTGCTGACATCATGGTGACGTCAGCATAGCTGATCCCTTCCTCCCCTCCCCACGTGCAGCCATTCCTTTCTCTTTTCTTTTCTTTTCTTTTCTTTTCTTTTCTCTTCCCTCTCTTCCTCTCATAAGCTGACATGTCAGCTTAGCTTATCCTTCTTTCTTCTCCCTCACGCCCAGACCACACAACTCTTAATTGCATTTTCCTCTTCTCCTCTTTAAGGCCGAACCACCAGACCACAAGGGATTCTCTCCATTTTTTATTTATTCTCCCCTTGCTGCCACAGCACACCAACACATCTCCACATCTAATTTCTCTTCTTTTCACTCACACCCATCTATTCTAATCCTCATCAATTTGAAGGAGATTCAAAAGGAAAAATACTTCAAGCATAAAGAGTTTAATCACCACTTGGGTAAAAGGGAGAGATTATAATTCCAAAGCTTGTTATGTTTGCTTTTTAGCATTTGTAACTTGTCTTGGTTGTTTTTCCCTCTTCTATACCTTTTCCTCTTTTGTTTGTATGAAATTGATGGAATTGATGATGTATATATTTATGGGTAGTGAGTAGAATTTTTGTTGGGGGCTAGGGTTGTGTGCCCTAGTCCAAATCTAGTGTAAAAGTTGCTTATTTTAATGTAATGATGCAATTTTCATATGATGGATGCTTATATCTATTTTTGTTGGGTTAAAATGCATGTCTAGGAGCCTAGTCAATTCTAAGATGTGTATTTTGAGCATGTCTAGGATGGAGTTAGAGGCTTGACCCCCTCTAATTCCTAAGCTAGAAACCTTCAATTTCGTATTCGAGGGGTTATAAGCATGGTGATTTACACCCGTTGCGTGAATGCGCGGGCGGATCGCTTAGTAGTCTAATTCCTCGATCTTTAGGCCTCTTGATGTGAATTAGAGACCCTTGAACCGGCTCTAATTCATGTCAAGTGAGTTCCTACGACCCTTGAACCGGAGTAGGAATACCATGAAAGAGAATTTCGGTCCTTGAGCCTTGAACCGCCTTGGATACGACTACCGCCAAAGTAGAAAATTTGCATCTACATTAGATTAGCTTTCGGCACATGAGATTTGGGTGAAGGAACCTCCCTAGCACCCGACATTCCCATTATATTGTTCACACTTTTC